>OZ038371.1:144095335-144481247 GCA_964036015.1 Leptarthrus brevirostris
TTAAGGAAAATATTGGATGTTTTTTTGTGCGAAGTCCTCTGACGTTCTGGTAATAGACTGACAAGTTGCTGGGGAGAGGTACTTGATCGGAGACCACAGGTGCATTAGGGGGAAGGTCAGAAATAGAGAAAGCGGGTGGGGTTAGGAGCGAAAGTAGTTTAAGGAGTCGTTGCGACTTTTTTGGAGATGGGAAATGTGGCGAGAACTGACGTTCGCAGCATAGGTGGATAGATCTTCTGAAACCTTATGAGAAGGGATATTGAATGATTCATGGTACTTAGTGAAATGTTGATGTCAGACTGTTGAGTCTGTGGGCAGGCTTTCTTGATGTAGTGTGAAGATGATCGCTTGTGTCAGTTTAAAGTCTGGAAATGCACCCATTTTGAACTGCCACTTGGAGTTTGGATCACTAGGTTTAGGGTTAAAGGTGAGAGGTGCGGAAGAGTGATGAGAGATTATGTTATTACTAGTGCTAAGTTTCCTACTATTAGGCTGAATACTTAATTTAGAAAAAGGAGAAGGTCGTTTGCAATTACCTCTGGGATAGTTAGTGGGATTTGGTTTATTAGTATTTAATTTAGGGTTAGATAAAGAGGGCTTATGGTTAAACTTAACATACTTCTTGGTCCACTTAGAAATTTCTATAGTCCCGAGAGTGAAGATTTTGCTGGTGGGGTTACTGATGAGCCACACATACTTGTTCGGGATGGAGATCTTGAAGATGCTGAATTTCCTTGCGTCCAAGGGTAACTTCAGGCAGCTAACGGGGATGAATGCAAAATTCCGGGAAAAAAAGCTATGTACCCAGGAATCGGTGGCTTTGTGAGGGGCACCCTTAAGGAGGAATGAAGTATGGTCGCTTGATGAAGATGAGTATTTGCTGCCTAGTATCTTTAGTCTCTGTTCCCATTCCAATACAGTCCAGGTGGTTCCAAATTTGTTAATCGTAGGTGCGGTGGAAGTGGATTGGGATGACACTGGCGGAGAGACATTGATGACGACACCAGTACCCGTCGGCATCTGGGGCACGATCGAACCAACAGTAGCATCAACATCTGGAACAGGCTGCGCCAAGGAGGAATGCGAGTTTGTAGGAACCACTTTCTCGGTTGATTGAGGTGGAGCTGCAGATGTTGAATCCCGGCAAGTGGGGCAGTTCCTCTTCGGAGATGTAGTTCCTGAAGAAGCAGAATCGGAACCAGATAAAGTAATGGCGTCAGACAGATAAAAAGAAGAGCCGAGAGAGCCTCTTGAAGTTAAACACTTAATATCAGAGGAAACTGAGCCAATGAGTTTAAAGTTGCTTTCAATGGCTGTAGAGCACGAATCTAGGGCCTGTTTGATGTGCCGGACACCGCGCCGAATGTCGTCCTTGAATGGCATAATTGACCCAGCAGGCTGGCCGATGGAGGGCGATGGTGAACCAGACGTAGATTGCGTTAAGCGAAGGTCATCCAAGGAAGCCACCAGCCTCATAAGTCTTGTTAGAAAGCAGCGACGAGTCACTGCTCAAAGCCTCTGCGATGTCTGAAATATCCTATCACACCTAAGACAGGGTACCATTTACCAGTTATCTAGAAATGGGGTAAGTTTTAAGATTATTTACGAAATATTCATAATTTACGTAAAAATGAAACTTTTTTTACATTTCATTTAGAGATCACCAGCTGTTCTGCGAATATTCTGCACTGACGGATGGAGAAAAGTTTGTCTGGCAGGGGTTTCCGAAAATTTTTATTATATCAATTTTTATAAATTTTTTGATCGTTAAATTTCATATTTATGTAAATATGAATTGTGCGGTAATAAAATAAAAATATTGACATTGATTAGTTTTCTTGTACTTCAGATTCCCAAAATATGTAGTTTTACGCCAAAAGTGGCTTAAAGTTCTTGGAAGAAGATTTTCAAGACAAAGACCTATTTCATCGAGAGCAGAAAAACCAGACCAGGCATTGATACAATCCTACAAATTAAATTAGGGCTGAATATTTCTAATAACTGGAAATGCTTTTTCAGTCGCAAAAGCTCTTGGAAGTTAGATTTTCATACTAGAAAGGGTAAAGTGATTTGTTCAGGGCATTTTTTAAATCAAAAACCTATTCAGCTCAACGAATGAGGCAAGGAAATTATACAAATTAAATTGAATATTTTCAATAACTGGAAATGCTGTTTGCAGCTAATCTAATCTTTTCTGAAGAAATCCACACAAATTAATTGTGTGAGGGAAAACATTGTAATTATTGAGCCATTGGGCGAATTAAATTCATCAAATTTAATTGAAGTCGTAATATTAAGCAATTTTTATAGCTATGCTGAGATTGACAAAACGAACTTCCAATTTTATATGGTAAAATTTGTATTTACATTTTGTTTATTTAAACGTGTCTAAGTTGTTTAAAAAACGCGCCAAGAACCCTCTCAAACAAAATAATGCCGTTTAATTAGTGTGGGACAGATTTTCGCTAGTTTATGGCATCTCCATTAGTTTCTTCCTCGTAGGTCTGTATTCATAATATGAAAGAATCTAGCAAAGAATAATATTAATTTAAAAAAAAGTACGAAATTAATATTCACCCCCACTCCCTCCTCCCAATACTCTTAAAAACCTAAGAGGTACTTTAATTTTCAAGATTATGTAAAGTAAATTGCTATTTTGCTGTTGGAGAAGTTGTTTGTATTGATGTGTGCTACCAAGAAGAAGTTTAAACTAAAAGTAGAAGATTTAAAAAATTGCAATGCTGGTAAAACTAAAAGATCTCTAAAAACTACATTTTATACTTAACATCAACACCCAAAAAAATCGGCCTACTTCGAACTTATGTAGACATCTGATTGATACAGGAAAGTTCCGAATGATACGCAATTCATTTTTGAAAACGTAGTAACCTGCAAAAATTACCTATAAAGTGCAACGTTACCGGATTTCATCACAATACTGTGTATTAAGAAAGCCAAGCAGAAGTATTTTAGGCAGTATCTATAATAGCTGTTCTTTTTTGTTTGTGTGCCTAGGAGTTCTGATGAAATGGGGTAATGAGCACAAAAAAAGACAGATGATTTGGAGTTAAAAGGTGTACTTTAAAACAAAGGTAATAGTTTTGGATTTAAGTATGCTCCCGGTAAACAGTTTTGAGTACCAACAATTTGGTTTTGTTTTATTTCGGCGATTTAAAAAAAGTTATTTATTTATTTTCTTTTACATAGCAATCCAAAAGTAAACCAAATTCAATCATTAGAAATATTTGATAAAATCTATAATGTCTGAATGCAACACTGTAAAATTTGACAAATGTGTAAGGTGCACCAAACTTTTGACCGAGAGTGTCTGAATTAGGGCTCGGACTATTCGCGTATTCGCATATTCGAATAGTATTCGAATATTCGAATAGTGTATTCGGTATTCGAATAATTCGAGTGGTATTCGAATTATTCGAATACTATTGGAATAACGAATAGTGTGAATATTATTCGAATACCGAATAGTGCGAATATGCGAATACGACGAATATTATTCGAATATTCGCAAATCCACGAATATTACAATATAAACCGTATTTTACTCCACATATTTATATTCCATCATTTCTAAAAATAAGGGACCATCAACAATAGACGTCCGAATTTTAGGGTGATTCCCCCCCTGTTCTTTCACCTCCCTTTACCGTGGACGTTCACATTTCACTTGTTAGTACAACAGAACAGATTTTATGCTTGATTAAAAGATCGAGAATTTTGCACACTCAGCGACAGTATTATTGTTCTTTATCCAACACTTAGAATATATAACAACAGGAAAGGCCCTCCTCTGTGAAACCGTGTAAATGTGTTCGGCACTTTTCTAAAATTAAAATTTCGTTAATCTAAAATTTTTGGCTATCAAATTCACTCATGTAAGTGCATAGACATATTTTACATAAACGTGTTAATATCAACAATTTCACCCAAACGTCTGTCGCTTAGTGATAAAGATGCAAAACAGGCGCCCGTCCAGAATTTTTCTCGGGAGGGGGCCAGGGGTCATGGTTGTTTGAAGAATGCGGTCGGAAGGAGGAGGAGGGGAAAAGGGGTAAGAGATACCAAATTTTTACAGAATGAATTCAGCTCCTTCAAGTTAAACACAAACACCTGTATTGAAGCAGGATAACGTACACAAAAATCAAACTATAAATTTATAACATTTTTTAAAACTTCGTCTTCGTGTAAGAAGGGATGAATATTAATATTTGTCAATTTTAAGGTAGAAGATTGTTTTAGAATACGTGTTATTAAAAACATGTTTCGACTCATAGGAAGTTTCAAACACCCGAGCGAAGAGAACACAAAATTTTAATATAATAGGAAGCTTAAAACGAAAAAAATTGATTCAGCAAAGCATCTGGGCAAAATGTTGCGGTTGTCTAATATTTTGTCTTTTTTTGTGGGGGGGGGTTCACGATTCTCTTCAACCTCCCCCCATAGATCTGGGCCGGATCCAAAATCTCTTCGCATAATCTTTTTTGCAGTAGATACGGTAGCGATGCGATAAATTCAATCCGAATAGTGTAAAATACGATTTGAATGCTTTTAAAATTGAAAATTATTCGAATAGCACGAATACTTATTATTCGGATAAGTCTATTCGAAAACCACGAATAATTCGTTTATTCGAATAATATTCGATAATTCGAATATTATTCGTGTACTCGCGAATTATTCGAGACATGCGAATATTCGAATATTCGAATAGTGACTAACTATTCGAATCACAGTCCGAGCCCTAGTCTGAATTCCTACATTTTATATGTCAATAAATTATATTTCTATGCGCAAATAGTTTAAAATAAAAACTTCTAATATATTCGAATTTAATTTAATTTTTTTTATGAGGCTTCCAAAGAGTAGAGGATACCGCTATGCATGGCTTCGACCAGAAGGGAATTATGCATTATTCTAGAGATTAATTTTATTTTATGTTTCAAGCTATTTCTATTGACCTCTAGTTGTCGGTTACTGTCAACTGGCTAAAAAAAACTACATCTTTGAAATAATTTAATAGTGTATACGTCTTTCTGTCTGTCTGTCAAAGGTTTGAAGGTTACAGGTCGATAAATTTGCGATTTTCTTGGTATGCACATCATTATTTTATTTTTATCTTTGGATCTGCTCTACGCAGCGACATCAATAAACCACCAAAAACGACTATCCCACTGAGCTTTTCAAAATTTTCAACAATGTTGATCTCACTTCTACCATCGAAGCTTATTACGATTAATGTTATTACGCTAGAAATGCTGTTTGAAATATCCTGTCTGCATACCAATCACCTCCTTCTAATTCACTGTTTATGATATATTTTCGTCGCAGTAGTCCTAATTCTGCTAACTAATTCATCTCCTTAACAGGCCTTGAATAAACTTCGTCCTTCATTGTTTTCCATAAAAAAAGTTTAATGTAGTAAGATCTAGAGACCTAGAAGAAATCGGTACACCTCCAGCGGTCAGGACATTTTTCATTAAATACTGCCTTCACGATGTTGAGCGTATGCTCTGCGGCTCCATCGTGTTGGAAAAGCATTGCCCTAAGATTATCAAAAAGGACATCCTCTAGAGAGATCTGGCAGTGTATTCTTTAAAAATTCAACAGAATTTTAGCTATTAAGCGCTTGCGGCAAAATGAATGGTTCTATTAAATGGTTGCCGATGATACGAGCCCAAGCATTAACACTAAAGTTGTTCTGGAATGAGGTCACCCTTGCTCTGTGTAGGAATCTCCTTTCATATTCCAGTACAGCCGTACTTCCGTTTCCGTCTTATTCCTCAAAAGTAAATTCTGCCAATTTTTAATAATTTTAGCGTGAGATCATTCGTAGTTATAGATTTTTTTTCAACTTAATAAAATAACTTGCAATTCTTTTTTTAACTTTTTTGTTGCAGTAATTAAAATTAGCTACCTGTGTAGTCTAACCTTTCTCTAACCTTTCTCTTAGAATTTCTGCTTATTTCCTAACTACAGTGCAATAAAATAATTAAGTAGTCAGAGACTTCTAAGGAAGCGGTTTTTCTCATCCTTTCTCCATCTTGATGTGTTGTACCTTTTTGAAAAAAAAATTGACGGAAAGAAGATGGGCATATTTTAATTTCATAATTTCCGAAAAAATGTAGGAAAATGGTGAATTTTAGGAAATCTTAAAATTTTTTTTCACTTCTGTAACTGACTGTATGTAGCGATAGGAGGATCAACATTGTTGACATTTTTAGAAAGGACATTGAGGCGATAGTTTTTAAGCGTTTATTTAAAGTCGTAGCGTTGATTAGATCAAAAGATAAAAATAAAGTAACGTCTTATATACCATTACAATTTCAAATTTATGAATCACCCTGTAACTTGAATTGGCCCTCCTCTGCCATTAAATAAAATAATTAGTGTGTGTAAGTAGTAACGATTTAACGATTTTAGTGCATCAAGTTTGTTATAAGTGGCCGATTGTACGCGGTCTTTAAAGGCGGTGAAAGATGGACTAAATGCACTTTTCCCGCAATAAGCCACTGTGCGTCAGAGCAGTGCATGAACTATACAGGACTACACGGGAACGTAGATACGTATACATCCCGTATGGAATAATTGACGTGTAAAGTCAGTTAGGAATCCTATCACTGAAAAGGATTATTATTTTAGTTTTCTAATAAAACATGTTGATTTTATTCTAAAGATATTTATTATTCTTTCTTTTACTAATTTTCCAATGGGAGAGAGGCATGTTAACGCTCTTTTTTCTAACACTAAGTTTTCTCAACATCTGTGATTATTAATTTACAAAATTTTTCCGATATTAATGTACTTTTGTACTAATGTACTCATGATCATTGTATCTTCTTAGTTTTTTAATTAAATCGTTAATGCTTTATTTTTTAAGATTGCTTATCAAAATGCCAATGTAAGTAAAAATAGAAGGAACTATTAATTATGGTTTATATAAAAAAACTTGATTTTTTGCACCTTTTTTGTTATTCTTAGTTCGAAAACAACAGCACATATGTGTATCTAAATAATAGTGAATCCGATTGCAACATTTTCTGTGAGTAAGACCAGTGCGTTTTTCAACATGCTGTTCCTCTACAGAATAGTCAAGGTTTAATGTGCTGAAACATATCAGTCACTCCGTTGCTCTATTTTCTGCAGTTCCAAAATCATATATCTTTATACGATGGATTTTGTAGATGGTGTGAAAGGGAAAATTCTCTACGAAAGATATATTTAATGACGTTGAACATACCACGCTACGATGGTTCGGTTTTCTTGAGTGGGAGGATAATTCACTAGAGGGATTTCCGCAAGCTTCAGATTTCGTGTTTCTTTTTCAAGAGAAATTTTTCTCGCTTGCCTTCAGTTTCAGAAAGGTACTTTGGAACTTAAGTGTAGAAAAGATTGAAATATATTTGAGCTTGAAAACAGAATCTTTAACGACAATTTCTTTTTAAAATATAATTGCATGCATAAGTGCTGACTTAGCCCAATATATCTACAAATGTAAGGCAGGAGCAGTACCCTCTTTCTCATATTATACTGACATAAATTTAATTATAGAGGAATATTCAATGTTAAAAATAAGCCTTCTTTTAGAATTTCATGTGTGCTCCAAAATAAACTTTATTTAACGTTTCCATAAATTTTTAAAACTTTTCAATCCAAAAAAACCCAAAGGGAAATTCAGGCAGTACATATTCATAAAATGTTTGAAAAATTGGAATGAGGGAGAAATTTTAAAATGCAATTTTCATAGCATTAATAAACCTGTGTCAAGTACTACATAAGTCCATTGAGAATAGTTCTTATTTCACAAAATTTCTAGAGAATTATCTTCAGAAGAATTTTAAATATTTACGTTATTTCAGAAAAAAATTAAAATTCTTTTGTCTACTGAAAAGCAATTACATCCTTCTGCAGAAAAAATTGTGTTCCTATTTGAAGGATCTCTCATTCTCTCTCTTTTTTAGTACAGTTTGATTGCGCGGTTAAGTTATACTTTGCACAGTCGGAAATAAATTCTTTATACTATATACTATGTAGTATGAATGGAAGTTAAAGTTCTCCTTGCCATTTTAAAGCTTTTCCGAGTTCATATTTTGGTATGTTTTACGCGAATTGGTTAGTCAAATAATTCTAGAACGTATTTCAAAACGTAATTAAATGAAAAATTCTACCTGAACTGGATTGTTGAATTATTGTGAGGGGAGAGAAAAAATATTTGGGATGATGAAAAAGGAGTAAATACAGACGTGATTCTAATACTGGCTCAGCAAAATTTTAACAAAGTTTGGACAATAAAATCTATTAGTATTGAGCACGATAACTGTCCCTCTGCACTTCCACCGGACCTCTTTACCCAAATCATTCTTTATCGAGTTTCTTCATTGTCCAACATTTTCGATATTATAAACCCAAGAAAAAACAATAAAGTTGGTATATTCGCGGCTTAAGCAAGTACAAAGGCATATATTTTTTAAAGTATATGCGCGCCCAAAGCAAGTACAAACGTATATATTTTTATTTTAGTATATGCGCGCCCGTTGCGAACACATATAGCGAACAAATGCGTCTGATAGTATAACGTATGCTCCCACTACAGGCCCAAAAATTTAAAAATTCGGCCAAGGCACGGGTATGCAGGCTCCCGCTACAGGCACAAAAATCTACGAATACACCCGCCATAAATGCACGCTTCTGTAACTGCATTCTGGCTTTAATACATTCGAGACTGGGTTCTGCAACATCTCACCCATAGTGACGTGTGTTCACCGTATGGATCATCGGTTACCTGGTATTAAAATTATTCCCAATAGCCGATGACTCACAAGGTACGTCATGACAATAATAATGATAACAATTATCTGAAATTTGTTATTTTTTTTTAAAATATATTTTCCAGTTTAACTGCATAAACGTTTCTGGCTACTGCGGAGATAGCTTTGTTATTTCAGACGTCGGTCTCGAATGAGTAATTCTACGATAATAATTTTATTGTTTTTCCGAGTAAAAATAAGACTCAATTGCACAAACGCTGCCGGCTACTGCGGAGTTAGTCTTCTTATTTCTATTTCAGACATCAGTCTCGAATAATTAATCTACGAAAAGGAGACTTTTGCACTCCTTTTTCCTAGTACTCTACTATATGTCGGCGGTGGAGTAGGGGATAACGTATTGGAAGTCTTACGTACGAACCAAAAGTAATAAAACTAAAAAAGTAGTAAAGTATTAAAATATTAGTAGGGCTTGCATATAAATGTCGGTGGTTCGGCATCCAGAGTAATATGTAAGACCTCTTGCAATCGGTATCGTCGAATCGGCTGAATTTTTTTTTTGCTCCATACCACACAATGGGTTATGGGAATTGGAGAAAGAACCGTTTGTGAAATCAGTTTCGGCTATCCAGTTCATTGAGGATTAGTTATGTTTACGAGAGCTTCTGTTTGAGTACAGCGCAAGCCACCGGTAATACCGATGCCCGCGGTTAAATTTCACTTTCCGCGTTTTTTCAGCCCTATAATTTGACTCTATCAAGGGTTATTTTTCAACATGATAACGCTAAGGCTATTTAATCACCAAACAAAGTTCCCTGATCATAGAAACATAATATCCCAAAGCCCCCTGACCACCTTTTTATGTAATATTTTCTATATGGTAAATCCTTCAAAAATAAAAATAACAAAAAGATACCGGGCATGGTGTGAGAGACTGATAGAGGAAAACTACCCAAAATGTTAATCAATATATTACACATCGATTAAAACAGTGAATGTAGGTTCCGTGACCCTTTGTAGGGCATTCGGAAGAAGAACTTTATCTGATCTGAGGCAACGATTGGAAGTGGACATATAATTTAAACTGAATTCTGAATAACCGACATAAGTATGCAACCCTCAATGTCATTTTTTATCGTAATCTGTTGTCAGCAGAATAAAGCCTTGGGTCGCCGCCGATCGAATTCAAAACTGGAAGGCCGGCTCTATTGCAATGAACACTTGCCCAATCTAAGGAAGATTACTGACAGACATCCTCATTATCTGGCATCCCTATTTCTATCAAAGAAACCAAGGGAAAGGCTTGGATGTAGTATTGCCACTCGACCGGAAGTACCAGAGAATCAGCCAGATTCGGAAAAATACTATCCAAAAAGTATAGCAAACCGTCTCTTCTAAAACGAACTGATGGCTCTTGCACACTTTCTTCCGCTGGAACATTCGAGCTATTAATGAATATGCACTTCCCGAGCTGTAGTAATAAAAGTCATCAGATGCCGTCTTGCAGCACGATAAACAGAAACATATCGTGGAATGAAGTAGACCTTATAGTCTCCGCAGTAAAAAAACACCTAGGAGTTCCTGAACCTCCTTGTGGGGCATCGTCGAGACAACGATTGCAAGTGGACCTATAATTTTAAGTGGATCGCATGACCTTTTTATCGTAATCTGTTGTTAGCATAAAACAACTATAGGTAGCCTGTGGGATTCGAACGTGGGACCTCTGGATTGGTAGGCTGACACGTTATTCCTTACTCCGCCGACAACGTGATAAATAGCTTTACTCCCTACAAATTCCCCAGTCTGAAATACATTTACCTGATTATGCTACAGAAGGCGCTAGACAGTGTCTTGGTTGGCATAAATTTGCAGGACTTGCATGCATTCATTGTAATCCCATTCTCACTTACGGTTAATTGGTTGCGATGAGAAAGGTATATAATCAAACCAAGCTGAGTAGAGTGCAAAGAACTGCGTGCATCGGCACTACCGGTGCCCTGCGCTCCACTCCAACAGAAGCTTTTAACGTCCTTTTGCACTTGCTTGTTCCTGATTTCCAGATCCAATTCCAGGCGTCCTGCACTACAACCAGACGGAGGGAATCCTGGAGCTCGTATGCTATGAGCTATGGTCACACCAGTATCCTCAGATTGACGCATAAAAGGTAAGTTGAAATCTCGACTGACTACTTTACACCCGCTCTGAATTTTGAAAAAGGACTCAGTATCAAGATTCTATCTAGAAACGACCGAAGAATGACTGAACCCATCAGCAACTTTGACACGATACTGTTCATTGACTATTCTAAGATGGAGCAAGGCGTTGGTGAAGGGGTGTTCTTTGTGGCACTGAACATATCGGAGTTTTATCGCTTACCAGCCACATCGATGCTCGAGATTATGAAGCGGTGTTCAAAATATTGCCATCTTTTGGAATAGTCAAGCTGCTATAACGGACTGAGTTGCTATATTTTAAAATGTGGGCAGAACTCTCGAGAAATTCTTAGCTCTCTGGGGAGTCCGTTAACCGTTACCCTGCATTGGGCGTAGATCGGTGCGAATTTACAATATTTAGTACGGAAATTAGGGACGTACAAGAAGTTGTGATTCCTCAAAAAGCAAAAGAGTCATTAGAACCCTGCAAGCAATTGAAGGCAAACATAACACTGGAGTTTCAAGGGTGCAACCCAAGCCGGCCAACGTAAGGAGGTTGCATAAGGAAATTGTTTTAAGTTGCGATTAATGGGTGTGTGATATAGGTCTCATCAAACTCTTTTGACCAACGCTTAGTGAAATGAAGAACAGTAATTCAGCCCGACACTCAGATCCCTGCTTATTTTAAGTGATGTTGACTGACAGCCATTTATTATGAAGTTGAACTTTATATAATTTATGTTTCGAGAAACGGGCATAGATATGCTCCTCCTGATGTTTAGAGGAAGGCGGTCGATGGAACATCAGTTATTGTA
Source organism: Leptarthrus brevirostris (assembly GCA_964036015.1). NCBI lineage: Eukaryota > Metazoa > Arthropoda > Insecta > Diptera > Asilidae > Leptarthrus > Leptarthrus brevirostris. The sequence goes on from OZ038371.1 coordinate 144,107,084, forward strand.
AGCGGACAAGTCAGAATTTTATTAAGACATAACTGAGAAACTATCACCCAAAGAAATAGTCTGCTTAAAAATCATGGCTTCGTGAAATAAAAGGTTCTTGGTTACTAGAGAAATCGGTGAAAGCCCCGACAAATGGGTAAAATCATTTATGCGAATAACATACATAATACACTCTGTCTTTGGGCTGTTATCTTGATCGCAACAAACAAGAAATTAAAGTTCCCTCACTCCCCTTACTATAATTCTTTTCCAGCCAAAAGCCATGCTAACGCGTCATAGGGTTCTTCCTTAGGCTTTGGCCGCATCATTGAAAAGAAAGTATTCAGAGTCGCTCTTAGAGAAACATAAGCTTCGAGTCTTGCTCCTGATATTTTTTAAATGTATCAAAGAGCTGTCAAACTAAGGTTGATTGATGTCTAAGTTAATAGCATTTGTAACAGAAAGACAACGGCTTTGATAACATTGCTCCCATCGAAAACATAATGCCAAAGGCAATCCGAGAGACAATTGTCAATTAAAGAGAAATCAGCGTTTTAAAGTTCTAAGAAAAGTCAGTGGATAAGTATGATGACAAAAAAAAAACTGTATTCAGAAACAAAATAGTGTTAAGCGAAGGATAGTGTCTTAACTACGGAATGAGCGGAACAAAATACTGCCTAACTAGAGTACAGGTCGGATCAGTAGAAAGGACTAGATCGAAAGACTTTCCGTGATGCCACAGAGCTGCGAGAGGCCAGTACAAGGGGATTTATCTGGGAAAGGTGAAAAACATTGATTTATCTGAAGAAAGACGGGAGACGGAGTTGGATCAATTCGTTAAGTGGCATGACCAACAATCCAATTCGAGACCAGATGACCCCGTGAACTTTTATTAAGAAATTAAAATAATCCACTCCGTCTCTGGGCTGTTGTCTAGCTCGCAGCAATGCAAAAAACAAGACTCAAGCTTCCTCACTCCCCTTACCCTAATTCCCTTCCAACCAAAACCATGCTAACGCATCAAGGGGTTGTCCCCTAGAATTTGACCACAGCGTACAAAAAAAAAGAGAGACGGCAGAAAGCCATTGTTCTCACAAAACAGGTTGAAGTCATTAAACAGTAAAAGCCCGTCAGGCAGGCTCGCAGCGAAAGGTATCCAGAAGGAAGCAAGCCGCTCTTAAACCTCGGAGGGGGATCTTAGAGGAATATTAATTGTAGTTATTAGACGTACTTGTAAGGTAGCTCCATAGCAACGCATAAAATCTTAAAGTCGCCAGAGTCCGCTATGTCAAAAAGGCTACATGGAATGTCACGGCGAACGACATTGAGAAATCCACCGCCGTCGGGCTCTTCAAGAACAGTACGTAACGATCACCGCGCAAACGCAGTACTGGGAAATAAAAAGTTTAGCATTCGAAATTTCCTTGTGCAGCCAAGTTACGACAACAGAGACCACGTCGTAGGAAGAGTTGCTGGAGACAGAATGTCTTTATTGTTACTTTTGCGGAGATCTCTTTCACCCATTTTATGGAGGAGCTGTAACATCAAGCCCAGTTTATGAACAAACTCCTGAACAATAAAGTCCAGGGGCCAGATATCTGGAGACAGAACAATCGGGAACAGATCCTCCGGATCGAGAACCTTGAACAAATCATTATATTAACAGCGCCACAATCGCGACGATATCAATCGTATTGCACGCAATTGCGCTGGGTATATCTCCAGTCCTTGACACAAAACGACCAATGATTTTATCCACCATATAATTATAATCAGGATTGTTTATGTACACAAAAACACATTGAGGGTTTCAAAGTGACGGCATCAGTGCATGTAGTCAATTCAGAGACTATAGCATCAGTAAAATCCGGAATAGATACAGCAGGAGACGCTGGATCATCTACTTAAGAATCCGAAATTGCTTGAAGCGGCCTCAGACTTGGACCAACTTCTCCTCTAACATGTTTATAGCGACTTCGAATTCCCTCCACAACAGGCATAATTGGTCAAAAATGTGTAAGAAAGGAAGAATCGCAGAAGAAGAGCGCAGACTAAAGATCTTCAAAATAAAAGAGAAGTAGGCGACATAAACTGAGAGCTCGTGATACGTTTTAAGTAGCATACGGGCCGTTCAAGTATTACGTAAGGCAGTTAGGCGGAGGGGGGAGGTCTTGTGAAACGTTACGGTGCGTTATAGGAAGGGGGGGGGGGGGTGTCAAGCATCGAGTTACGTAACATTAAACTTTTGTTGCAATTAAAAGTCCTAACTCTTAACTCGTGTCTTACGGCTCAGTTTATATGGTATATCTACACCATAATCATTTTTTTACATCGCGTCATTGAATATACAGGAGTATATGTATATATGGCAAATAACCAGAATTAGCCGTGTACCACGAGTCCATAGTTTGGACTCTAAGAGTCCTACCGTTACGGTTGAGCAAAACACACATTAGGGCCAAATTGGGCTGAAATTTCGTTTAATTTACATTGATTTTTATGCCGGATTTTGCGCAACATATTTGTCGGCACGTTACAAGAGGGGCTTGGGGGCAGAAATTGTCAAAAACTGTGTTACGTAATACTTGAACGGCCCCATATTGGAGTTAGAGTATAATGGCGATGAATTTGTCGACCTACCAATTGCGTCGGTGAACGATTATAAACTAGTTTCACACTCTAACTTCAATAGTTGCGTTACTAAATAAATATCGATGAGTTTTAGGCTATAAATATTATAAAATATACATGCCGTTTAAGTGTTTATTAGATTAATTAAATATGAATATATTTACAAGCAAATATAAAAAAATCATTAACTAGCGAAGTCATGTAAAGCAACTTGTATACGGTCGATTTATTTTTCTGACGACAAGTATGTGTAAGTTCATTAATTTTCACTCATGCGGATGATATCTAAAGTTACGACTGCTTCTGAAATCGCAATATAAAAGTCATGGATAAAAACGTTTAAAATCCTTGTATTATAAGCAAACTCATTCATGATGAAGATTACATAGTGGCATTTGTAAGTCCTTGTTTTGGTAGGACTAAACCGTTCCCTCGATATTTTTGTTTTCTGAAACTGCGCTCTTTAGATACAAGCGTTTTACCAGTTTTGTAATAATTGCAACATTTTTCTAAATTTCTTAAAGTTAGTTAATAACCTATTCAAAGCATGATTCAGTTAGCGGCTAATTTATTATTATTACCATCAATGAACAAGTTCATTTCTTGAATTTTCAATGAAAAAATGTTGAACTCTTCTTAATGAAGAAATGAATTGACGACATGCCACTGCACATGCAAGTACGAAAATAATATTGTATGCATTATCAACTTCAAGGATTATTAAGCGATAAATAATTTAGTAACCTACAATTGGTTATCGATTCCATGCTTCAACACCTAGAAAATTAAAGAGCTATTAGATGACTGGGCAAAAGTTGATTGAACACCAGGCCATTGGCTTAAGGAATTGTTTATATAGAATACATATAACATCTACATATATGTTCCTTTCTGTAGGAAATAATTACATCGCTTGACTTTAGATGGATGACGCTACATTGCTGTCTACAAGTAGTATATTTAAATTACCTTCAGTCATTGTGTGCGAGAACGTGTTCGTAATTATTTAAATGCATTTATTGATCAGGTGTTTCAAGGACGTCATTAGAGCATGAATAATAGTAACGTTACTAAGAGTGAATTGTCATTCAAAAGGAGGTTTTTATTAATATTGGATGTGAAACCGACGAAATTGGTCTTTTATATTGGTTACATTTTATATGCGACCTGAACTGCTGCAACTCTTTTAATCATTTGCCAAATGTGTTTTTGTCGGTTTACTTTAAATATTTCTAACTCCAAAAATATTATTGGAAAAAAATTCTCCAATTTATTGCAATTTCAGGGAGGTAATTTTCATAACTGTATGCGTCAATGGACTGCTCATTACATCTATCTCTTTTTACACAAATAGCCTAAATAGTATAATGAAAATATGAACGTAACAAAAAAATAACCAACATAAGAAGTGAATGTCTTTAGATATAAACACCTTATCAGAAGATGAGGATCAGTCAGGAGGTAAAGCCAAAATGGCCAGCTTAGCAAGTACTAGCCGTCTCCCATACAAACATCCGCAATCAAAACAGCGGCTTAGGTCACCAGTCAAAGTGACCGAAAGCCGTAAAAATCGAAAGTCTTAGGCAGAGATCGATAAATTTTACAGCTGCTATTTCACAGGAATGTGACGGAAAGATAGAAAAAAGTTCTAGAATTGTAGATAAATACCAGAAGCAACAGCTTTTCAAAAACCAAAAAAGCCACGAAGAGAATTAGGCCTCATGATAAGACTAAGCAAGAATTAGCCAAAAGATGCAAGCTTGCTAGGAGGATTGCTAAGATCACAGCAACCAAACGGCTAAAACGGTGGCTTGCTCAGCCGATTTTAAAGAGGAAAATAGAACTTTCGCAGCTTCTATTTTAGTAAGATAAATGACGCCTGGAAGAGTATGAAACTAAAGCTGTGGAAATCTTTAGGAGTCCAATATAAAATTAGACAATAAAACTCGAATGTATAGATGTTCGCTGCCAAACGTACGCAAAGGAGCACAGCGTCTTTCCGGCTTCTAATTAATCTTAAGTGTTAAGAGTTTTCCAAGTATTTCATTCACCCGTCTACTTGGATCCAGCTGACAAAGTCACCAAAATGTTTGTTTACATGTGGATTGTGAACGCTGCCCTAAAAGTACCAAGTAATGAAGAATGTGCGTATTGTAACGTGCACGAGGTTGGCCACGAAAAGGAACATAGTGAACCGAGTAATGCGCATACCCCAGGTGACCCGAAATCAAGAGAAGGAAATGTCAAACGGGGAAAGTCAAGGACGACTCGAACCTATGGTGAATATGTGAGGTGAAGATGTGTAACGGAAATATCTAGAGCTAAGTAGCAGAAGTTTCTAGAATTAAGCTTAGTAGAATAAATAGAGTTGAGTAGTAACCTGATTAGTTTCAGTAGTGATTTAGACTGCGAAGTGTTTCCATGTGATAATGCGAATAGTTAGTTGTATTTTAACCAGTGAAGTGATAAGTGTTAATTTGTAAAGTGAAACGTAATGTTGTGAAGAAATAGTGTCAAGGAAATTGTTAAACGAACTAATTAAGTGAATTGAATAAAAGTTTAAACACTCGTGATTGAAAATAAGTGTCTTAATTAATCCGTCCACCTCGAAGCGCCCCATTTCCGTTACAATTGGTGTCAGAATCGGGATTAATTAAGAAAGACGAAAAAGTGAACTAACAAAAAAAAAGTATGGCTGTGAAATTAAAGTGAAATAGTGCAGCCAATCTGAATATGGGGCGCAAACTGAAGGATTTACGTGTGTAAGACTTGAAGGGGGAGTTAAGTAAATTTCCCTACCTACAATTGGAAATAAATGTACCCTGGTAGTGTTACTACAAGAAGAGATGGAACAGGAAGGAAAGGATCCAGAGGCTTTTGTTTTTGAAGACGACCTCGGAGAAGAAATTACTCCAAGCATGAAAAATCTTTTCAATGCTCTGTTGAAACTTAATTCATTAATGTCAGCAATGGAAGAACAGAAGACTTCATCAGCCGAGTTGAAATCGTAACTGGAAGTTAAAAGCATCGCTGGAAGAACAAAAGTCATCAGTAGCGGAACTTAGAGCCTCGGTTGAGGAAGTGAAAGCCGAGATGAAAATTTCTATGCAGGAACAGCTTGAGGGTTTGGAATCAACTGTAGAGAAGAAACTGGAGACCATAGAAAACTCTATCAAAATTAACCTCGAAAGTCATTTGGATTATAAAATGGGAGAGATAGAGTCAGAGTAAAGAAAAGATAGAGTTGAAAAGAGATTGAAAGAGGTGGAAGTTTTTGGACAGCTCAAAATAAAAGAAGCTAAATGTGAAATGGAACTCTCAATGAAGAAAAATGTCAATGAAATTAGGACTGAACTAGAGAGTATCCCGAAACAGCATTCAGCGACTTTATCTACAGATGTGGCTGTGAATAAAAGATTTCATCCAACAACATTTGATGGCCAAACGCCCTGGCAAACATACATACATATTTCAGTTCGAGACAGCAGCGGCAATGAACTTTTGGACTAACGAGGAAAAAGCTACAGGTTTAATTTTAGCACTCAGAAGAGCAGCTGCAGAACTGTTACAGACTTTACCTGCCAAGCTAATGTACGATTATTCATCTTAAATACAAGCCTTAGAATTACGATACGGCAACCAGCACATGCACCGTCTAGAGCTTCGAAACATTTAGACCTTTTTCTAATAAATCTTTTTGCAAGGTAGCAAATACTAGAGTACCGAGATTATATGCTCTACCAAAAATCCATAAGCCAGGCAATAAAGTAAGACCTATCGGTTTAAACATAAATGCCCCTACTTCGGAAATATTCAAATGGTTAGTTAAGGAATTTAGTAATTTGACGCAACGGAGACGGAGTTGGATCAATGCGTTGAGCGGCAAGACCACCATGCCATGAGTCCCGGGTTCGAGCCCAGATGACCGTGAGCTTTTATTAAGAAATTAAAAAATAATCCACTCCATCTCTGGGCTGTTGTTTAGCTCACAGCAATGCAAACAAGACTCAAGTTTTCCTCACTTCCATTACCCTAATTCCCTTCCGGCCAAAACCATGCTAACGTCCCCTAGGATTTGGCCACATCGTATAAAAAAAAAAAAAACAAAACAAAAAAAATAGGAAACCTACGCATACCCCCCGCTACAATCTTAATGATTCCTTCCATAGCTTTAAACAAAAATATGCAGTATTACAGAGTATGGTACATCGCATGTATAATATTCCTCTTAATAAAGAAAGACGACTTAAAGAGAAAAAATATATATTGGACTTGGCTCTTTCAATGGACTAAAAACAGATTATATTATTATTATGATGGCGAAAAAAGCTTGGGAAACGTATTTTAAGAAGGAAACTAGGTTGAACGCTTTTGAAAATTGGGAGTCTACAAAATAGAATGCAACGGCTGCAACAAATTTTATATCGGAATGACAAAAAGAAAAATTAAGCAATGGGTAAAAGATCACATTTCGGACATTAAAAATTTAAGAGAGACAACAGCTTTAGCAAAGCATACAAAAGAAGACAATTCAGCAATGGGAAGAGGACGGAGAAACCAAAAGAAGCATGGAATTACTCCAGAAAATGTAGAAATTATAAAAGAAATTTATAATTACAAAGAAGATTTGTGGGTCTGGGAATCAATTAAGATAATGCGTAATAAGTCAGATTCTTTAAATGATAATAACGGCCTTGCAGAGTCATCACTGACAAAGTTGTTTTGAAATCAAGAGGACCACTGCTAAAAACAAAAATTTAAATATGTAGACCGGCCGTTAGATTTATTTTAACGATTTGACCTAGTTTCATTGTATTTGTATTTGTTAAAATATTTATTTATTTATATCATATTTAAAAATTTTACTTATATATTTAAACTGTTTTTTCAAAAGATTGTTCAGCTTCATATTCTTCAGTTGATGTCAGCACTTGATAATGAACACATAGTGTTCGAAACGCGTTGTGTGAAAAATAAAAAGTGTATTTAAACAGGACAATAAGGTGTTTAAATTTATACTCGCTTTAATTTTTTAAACCTGTGCTGTTGGAAATCTCGAAATATGTTCAAGTATTTTAAACATATCTTTACACATATGTATCTATGATAATACTAACTACTCAAACAAAATCTACACCTAACTCCGGAGTTCTACCAATAATTGTGTTCTCTATTGTTCAAGTTGTCTTCTTCCTGTCAAATATCCAATTTTAATCTGTCGCTATAGCGTCTTCACCTAATTGATCTTGAGTGATAGTTATGATTGGCTGGGCGCGGTTTAGTTGACGTTTTATATTTTTTTTAAACCCGTCTCGCCTTTAGTGGCGTCTCATATCTTCATGTCCATTTTATTAAGGTTACCCTAATAACCCTAAATTTTACATTTTATTTTACAAAATTTAATTATTTTATTAGTCAATCTTACCCGAAGGGTGTTTTAATTATTTTATGTTCCTTTTTATACTATTTAAATCTTCCTTTTTGTTATTTCATGTCACGTAACTATTTATTTCTCACTAGTTTTTAATAGGTTTTAATAATTATGTTATTCTTTTCTGTTTCTTAATTCGTAATACTTACTGTAAAGTTTTAATTTGATTCATTTATTTTAAAGTAAGTAAGTAACAATTCTAACTATTATAACTTCTCCTTTTTTTCTTTAAACGTGGTACACTTCTTCGGAATTTTTCCTAAAAAGGAAGTAGGGCATTTCCATGAAAACACGGACATAGAACAGGAAAATCCAAGTAAGTTCTACAAGTCAAATAAATGGTCCTAAGTAAAAATAAGTAATAATATTTTATGAATTTGAAGATAATTTGGACAAAAATTCCTGCAACACGTATTTTAGAGTTGTTGAATTCATAACTATTGCTTACAATTAATTTCGAATATATTTTGATTTAAATAACATTTAGCTGCATGTAATCATTAGATATTTAGAGATAATTGCTCATTGTGTAGTATTGTATAGGCATTAGAGAAGCAGATTTCATCGTTCTTGAGACATTAAGTCTCTACATTATTCAATTACAATTCGCTTTGGAAATTGCTTAAATCGAAGTCCGTAACTCACGACGAAATAGGTATTTATTTTGCCACAGAATATTCAGTGCATTACGGTGATGTGTAATCGTCTATATATAAAGTAAATTTGTTGTGCTGATAATTTTTGTTCATTACCACTTTTGCATTCAAACTCATAGTTATTTCGTTATGGCTGTGAATGTTTGACGGATTTGCTCTCTCTTGAAATTGTACCCCATCTAAACTCCCCATTCTTGGAAAACTTTACCAAGATGACAACTTTGAAAATTATGCCTTGATCATTTAGAACACGGAAAACTCAGTGTTTACAAAAATTTGGAACTTATTCTTGCTGATCTAATAGAGAATTTAAATGATGTTAGAGAGTTGAGAAAATTTTCTGACGGAGCCGCAAGCCAAACGTTTCATACTTTCTCTTCTTTCTATACTACAATTCCGCTGTAGTATGGTGTAAATATTACCTGGAATTTTTTCGCTTCTAGTCATGGTAGGGGTGTTGTTGATGGAATAGGAGCCACGGTCAAAGGAGCAGTATGGCGAAGAGTTAGGTCAGGTGAAATTGTACGAACTGCTCAAGACTTTGTCACTACTGCTGAAAATACATGCCCAAATATAAAGGTAATTTTTATCTGTAAAGACGAGGTAGAGGTGAACAAGGACACGCTAAAGTAATACTGGAACGAAATTCGACCAATCCCAATGATGCAGAAGATCCATATGGTGTACGTCATCGATCAGATCACAATCAGAGTTATATTTCACGTAACGTCTACATACGAACAAGAAGTATCACTTTTCTAACTTGTATCATCAAATTTTCTGTTTATTTGAAAGTTTTTAAGATAATAAAAATACTAAAATATAATAAAAGTTGTTCTATGTAAAGTTTCTGTTTTTTCTCTCTACCTAAAATACTCCATATATTATACATTAATAAGTAGAAAAGTCAATGACATTCTAATAATACACAGTTTATAGCATTATATGTATTTTTATACACAAACACACTTCTCTATAAAGCATTCACATACCGTCCGAAACCCTATAATCAAGTCCGTAACTCACGATGAATATAATACGCGCTGCGACTTCGTTTTAAATGACTGTAGAATCAAAAGCTCTGTACAATGCGTTTTTGTGGAACCTCTCAGTTTGTACTATCTCAAATATTTATTAAAAAGTTCATTTCGCAGAAATTCAACTAAAAGTACTAAGGAGTGCAAATGCATGTCCTGTAAACGTCCGTAACTCACGGTTTCTTAAGTAATTATATAAAACTAATATTACTGCCCGGAGCTAAACAAATATTATGGCATCGGAATTTTGTGACTCTTATGTACACAATTCTGCAGAAATATATTTGCAAATTAAAGCACATAAGGTCATAAATAAGTCAAGTATAGTGAAAGTTAGCGCACGAACGTCCGTAACGCACGCGTGGAAATGCCCACTAATATTCTCTTAAAACCACCTGGTAGAGCAATCTCTAATGGGGACGGAAAGTTCCACCAGCTATCATTGCTGGGATACTTTGATATTGCCGAAAAGGCAGTTCATTTGACAATTTGAATTTGTATTTGAATTCTAACGTAATTTTGAAATTTATTATTTTTGTTACAAATCGTTCGAAAAAAAAATCATTTTTCAACCCAAAAATTCGTTGAAAAATTATCAGAAAAAATCGAGAAAGTAAATTATCGAAAAAAATCCTGCGTTACAATTTCGATAAACAATTATTGCACAAAACAAATCTTGAGGAAACTGGTTGAATATTTTCCGTAATTTTTTGGCCACCAGATTAAAGAAAACTTTTTCCACAAAAACGTGTTTATACATACTTCCGGTAATAATTTTTTAGAACCGATTCCAAATTTAGGACAATTTTATAGTATAATTTAGGGTTAAGCTTTCAATCTAATATTAACTATTATAAAAAAAGTATATAGAACACCTCAATGGAACAAACATTTAAGCATCAACTGATACTTTTTTCAATACTACGCTTAATCCTCTGACATTATCGACGAGTTAAATATACTAAAGAAAAACATGGTTTGAAAGTTCAAGAAATATCAGAATTATATAAATTAAAATATCGACTTTGTGAAAGTCTGACTACTTGTATTTTTTCGGTGAAATTTAGATGCCGATTCCAAATTTCACCGCAGGGATTTACCAAATACCGATTGTAAAATTGCAACAAGTAATAAAATATACATAGAATTAATCATCACAGTATTTAGTTAGAATTTATTTACATTTATTTTTTTTATTTTTATTTAGACTATCTTCTTCATATTTAAAGGGGATTGATACTATAAAATTTATGTCCAGATCTGAATCCAGTATAAATCCTCTTTCACAAAATTTTATCAGCTTTTAAATTTGGGTTGTATATTTGTTTTATGTATGCATAACCTCCAAAAATATATATCGAATAACAATTTTTTTATTTGAAATAATATACTCCCGAGGTGGATGTAGAGTAAAGAATGATTTGCTTTCTCGTGATAGAACTAATTATGACAGTTCAACATAGACAACTTATGCTTTCAACAGAATGGCACTTCGAGCCGCAAAGCCAACGACATCATTAATTTACTGAGAAACAAATTTGGCGAGAACACTATTCCCAGAAATAGTCCTCTTACTTGGAATCCACGAACATGCGAAGCCACTAGATTACTCCCTTTATGGCTACGTTAAGTCCATGGCCTTGTAGCATTACAAGCCAACATAACATGCATCATTTAGTTGACAAAATTGGCTAAAAATCGGACCGACAAAATGGGTTACGTAATTGCTAGTCATGAAGCACATATTATGTCATTTCAACAATATTTGCTTGCTTTACTTTAATTCAAAGTTATACATGGCTTATAAGACACCCTTTAAAATACGGGTTATTATTTTTAAATTGACATGGTAACAATTTTAATTCAAGTGCAGAAACAAATATCGGGGTCAGAGCTGTCAAAAGGAGAATAAAGAAATCTATTTCGTCAATCTAAAACAAGCCGGGCTCAACTGAAAAAAATAATTTTTTAGTAGAAACATTTTAAAATCTTAATTGTTGTGTATATTAAGAAATGCATCTTGTACTGCAACGTTAGTTTGGTGGATGTTGTAACAAGTTATAATTATTACAGTGTTTTCCATAAAAGTATACGACTTTCTGAGTTGAGTCATAAAAAATGTAAAAAATTTTATAACTTGTAGATTAAAATTACTTCTTTTAAAGTAAAAATCGAATATTCGTGTGTGCAAAAAACTAATAAACCACAAGAAAAATTAATTTACAAATTTCTAAATTTTATCAAAATAATCATATTATTTTGGACTGGCCAGAATTTATACAGTCTTTCGCACAAGGTGTGCCCAAATAAGTGGCGTGATAGATCTCACCTAAACTAGCAAGAAACTGTAAGACAGGCAGGGGGTTTAAATCTGAACCGTTTGGGAGATACAGGGTGATTCGTAAAATTGCAATTTTCACGCTACGCACATATTTACTTTATATTTTGATTTTGATCTATTCAAGGGAACTACATTAAACAAACGACAAATTACTACTATCTAATGATCTTTACAAAATTATCAATAATGTTGATCTGACTGCTGCCGTTGCAGATACAGTCCCTTTCAAAATTGACAACAATGTTTTAAAGCTACCAAGAATTCTCCTTAATTTCCTCAGAAATTCATGTAACTAATATACCGTTTTTTATTTTCGTTAGATTGTTTAACTTATTACCTTTTAAAAAAGGTACACTATTTCCAGGTAGAGAAAGGTTTAAAAAACCTCGTCCTTAAAAATCCCTGACTACCTAATTATTTTATTGCACTTTATGTAGGAAATTCTTTAAATAAACATATTCGAAAATGTTTAAAAATATTTGTTTGTTTTTAAATAAACATATTCGAAAATGTTTTTACGATCTGAAACATAGAAGATTCTGCCGACGTTGGGACCCTGAAATGAGGCGAGAAGAGTCGCAGGATGATTAGGAGTGTCTTCAGTTAAAGTTTGGACTATTACTCAACCAGTAGTCCAAGGACTATTGAAAGGAGATCCCGATTAAAATTTTGCATTTAGCTTCTAGAATGCGACACGTAGAACGGGGCGTTTCTGGGCCGAATTCTGTCGCAGTTGACCCGTGATGCTATCTCAAACCTCCACAACCTCCGCAATTGCATAAAAGCCAAATTTATGTGGACTTTTTAGGAAAGACACTACCTACTATATCTACCAAAGACCGTCCCTCTGGATAATCTTAGGGTAATGTTTTACCAACATGATGGAGCTCCAATGCACACTGCCAAAATTTTGAGGCAATATTAAATGAAAAATTTTCCGACCACTGGATTGGACGAGGTGCAATTCTAGATTTCCAGATTTTACTCTATTGAAATTTTTTTTTATGGCAAACAATGAAGGATCAACTTTACTAAAGACGAGTTAGTTATAAAGAAGACTTTGTGAGCAGAATTGGGACAGCAGCGACGAAAATACGGGAGAGGCTGGCTACAATAAATCTTAAAGAGGGAATTATAAGAGGATTATTGGCATGCTTCGAAACTGGCGAAAAACATTTCGAACAGTTTTGTTACGCAATATGATTTTGAATTCAATAAAAAGAATTTTAGGATTTTTATAATATTCTCCCATAGGTTTTCTACATATTAACTTCTATATCCTCTCTCCATAATTGGGCATGTTGCATGTTTTTGGAAAGATAATGGAATGGGCAACTTCATAAAAATAAAATAACTGATGTATTAATTACATAAATTTGGGAAAAATTTTGGGAAATGCTGAATTTTTGGTAATTGCTAAACCTTTTTTGTTCTTTTGAAAGTAACTGTACCTGCAATGGTAGGAGTTAGATCAACATTGTTGAGAATGTTGGAAAGGTCATTGAGATAAAAGCTTTTTGGCAGTTGTGTGATGTCTCTGCATTGAGCAGATCAAAAAATAAAAATAAAATAGTGATTTGCATAACATGAGAAATTTAAATTTATGGGTCACCCTGTAACTCTCAAACGATTGAGATTGCTACTCATCTTGCGCTCCAATTTTTTGTTTGCTAGGTGAGATCTATTAGCCCACTTATTTTGGCTCATATTATGCGAAACACCTGGTATAACTATTTATTGTATAACTATCTCTCCTCCTTAGTATTTCGTTATCGCATTCATGCAATTTTCGAAAGTCTCAAGTGTGTTAACAAATTCCTCAAGTACGAAAGCCCGTACCGATTCCATCGAATATCTTTTATTTAAATTTGTTATAGATTCCGTATCTTAAAGGAATCTTAACTTAAAAATTTATATTGAGAGCGATTTAACCCATAAACTCTCAAAAAGACATTATTTTTTGCATTATCTGAATTTTTGGAAGGCCGGTTGGTGCGAAACCATTTTATGTGGTGATTATTTCAAAGTGGTGCTCCAGCCCTTAACGATCCCAAAAATTTGTGCACTCATTTAGAACAATTTTGAAGTGTAATTATAGGGAATTTAAGGTGACAGAAGGGGTTAAAAAACAAGTTAAAAATTAAAAAATCTATATTTGCGTTTGAAGAACTAAAAGTCGACCTCAAATATAGGCAAATCATAATTTTGGTGCATAAATATTCGCTTTTACAAACGGTGTTGCTCAAATACTCTTTTGGCCCAAAAAATATTAAGTTAAAAAATAAAAGTGTATAGATCATGTAAAGAAAGTCTATTCATTTTTTGTGTAAAAAATGTATATACTTTCTTTAAATTTTTTGTGCAAAATGAATATTTTAGGAAGACGGTTTGTACAAAGAAATCTTTGTACACCGAAATTATAATCTGTCAGAATATATCAGGTACACTTTTAGTTCTTTGAAAGGAAATATAAATGTTGAATACTTTTTTAAGCACCTTCCCCCACCCTAAATTACCTATTATTACACTATAAAATTGTGATAAATGAGTGAAAATTTTTTGGAGTCGATTAGGGATGGAGCTCCACTTCTAAGTAATTACCCTTTATTTTATTTTACAATTAAATTTAATTTATTCCAATTTAAAATTCTTAAATAACACAATATTTTACATGAGGAATGGCAAAATTTCTATAAGAACTGAAATATTCAGAAGAATGGAAAGGAAATGTATACGATCTCTTAGCAGGAAAAAGTCTTAAAAAATTATTGTATTTATCTTGTGCATTTAAGGCTTTCAGCAGTATGCAGTAAATGTCTGTCTAACTGTAACCAGAAAATAACTACATTTAAAAATAGAAGAAGAAGATGTTGAAAAAACCTGATCATATTTTTATGACTGGTGAAGAATAAATGTACTTCAACCAGAGTAAAACTAATTAATTATTAATCGTTTCACATGATTAAATATTTCAATCGTAGCTTTTAACTAATGATTAATATATTCAATCTAACTCACTTTTACCCAACTCTGAGGGATGTTACAGTTTTTCATAAGCAACAATATCTAAAAGAATAGTAATTGATGTAAATTATCAATGGAATTATGGAAACCAAAAATATTAGAAATGCAAATTTATGATTAGTGGGCAAAAGTTTTAACTGAAAAATAGTTATAAAAATAAAAATTTAAAATCTTTCAATACTAACCAATTAATGCTGCGAGAAAATTGTAGCACTTAAATTGACAAAAGCGTCAATAAAATATTTACCTGAAAAGAAAAAAAAATGTATTGTTAAAAAGAGACTCTTATTAATCTTATAAATGTAATCATAAAAAACGAAACAACTAAGTCAAACGCAAAGCGATTCATCTAGTCAAAAATTAATGAAGCCAAACCCTATAATTTATATTTTTTTTTATATAATGTGTCATATCCTTGGTTATCATTATTACTTTAGGGTAAAAAGGGTGGGTAATATATGACTACTTTTTTGTAGACTCTTCGAAAAGCTAGTAGGAAGAAAAATCATTTAAATAGATACAGAAGAAACTAAAGTATAGTATTTTTACAGAAAATAAACTTTTATTCGAGGGTGGTGTAATAGATCTACGTGCTGAATTTTTACACGAGGGTCGGGGTTCGAATTTAACCTTTGGTTTCTTTGTTACTGGCAACTAGTTATGCTAAGAGGCTATAAGGTGTGGCAGAGTAATGTTGGTTTTGAATTCATCTTATGGGAGAATAATACTTTGAATGCTGAAAAATCGAGGTGTTCTTGAGAATTTTTGCTGACTGATAAATTGTAGTAATGTAGCTGATGGGTGGTTGTAAAATACATACAATTATTTTGGAATAAAAAAAATTGTTTATATGTATTGTAACATTTAAACAATTTTTTTTATTAAGTTGATATTAATTTTGTAGAGGGCACTGTAAACCGCTACACGCCGAACATGGTCTCCTGGTTGACAGTACTGCATGGATGTTTCTTATTTAACTCCAATATTCTAGGAGGATATTCTCCATAATTCAAGCTTTCAAAAATATAAAAATTTCAATTTTTCAAAACCGTCAAAGTGTTCTTCTCCCTTAAATTGTATGTCTATTTGCAATCCTTGTCATAGAATTGGGCTTTTTAGCCGCATACAAGAGATTCGTTGCCCGCCGGGGAAATTGCAACAATGCAACCAATTTCGTTGGAGTAAAAAACCAGATGAATAAAAACTTACAAAATGCAATAAAAAATTAGACAAAACGAGCTGCAGAAATATTGGCGAATGACTGCACAGAAGAGAAATTTATTCCTCCTGCCAGTCCCCACAGTGGAGGATTATGGGAAGCTGGAGTAAAGTCAGTCAAGCGGCACTTGAAACGCATTTTGGGAGAAACCCTCCTGACATATGAAGAATTCACAACAGTACTGCATCAAGTAGGTTTGAATTCAAGACCAATTTGCCAACAATCTAGTGATCCCACTGACTTCGAACCCTTAACTCCTGGACATTTCCTGATTGGGCGTCCACTGTTAGGACCACCCGAACCAGATCTAAGACGCAAAGACGTGTATCAAAGGTGGAAATTAGTCACGAAATCACAACAGGATATCTGGAGAAGGCGGTCAATGGAATACCTATGACGTTGCAAATCGACAACAAAGAAGGAAAACCCAATAAAAGGCGAACTAGTAGAACTGATAAAGAATGACAATCTACCCCCTCAGAAATGGTCGTTGGGCCGTATTTCGTCACTTCATCCTGGAGATGACGGAATTGTGCGAATAATTTATGTTCAAGACAAGGACGGCATCAAGAAACGACCACTTAATAAACTCTGCCAACTGATAATAAACATAACTAACACTGAAGAGCTCCAGGCCACTCCAATAAAAACCATGACAATGGCGATTAAACTAAGAAAGAATAACTTCCACCCAGAATAAGAACAATCTTCTAGGCCACAACACTTCGAAGAAATAGCAGACAAGGCTTCCAAGAGAAGGTTAGATCGGCCCAAGGGCACTTCTCATAGTAAAAAGTTGAGGATAACACCATGCATCTGGTCACAAGACTATTTAGTACATCATATATTGGCTAACGATATCCTTTGCTGAGGACTACCAAATATTGCAACCGAAATCAGGACTTTACGTACAAAACCTGGGATACGCACAGATTAAAGGAGGAAACCTTCGGGTACAAATATTATTTTCGATAGGCAAAGCTCTAGAAGACCAAAAGCTAGTCAACAGTACACAGAAACAAATACAGGATATGTGCAAACAGACTGAAAAACTGACTCACATAACACACTGCGACATGCTCTCTAGGCATATGTCACTAAAAAAAGACGAGTTGCTAATGCGTATTGATGAAATATTGCAGATGATTCAACATAAGAACAGAAGTAAAAGAGGTGTCTTAGGTAAGATCCTTACCAGCATATTTGGAGTCAACGATGAAATCTACAGATACATAGAAGAGGTAGAGCGTAACCAATAAAGTCTTCTACAAATATCAAACAAACAGGCATTACTACTCAACACAAAAATAAATAAATCAAACATTATTGGGACAAACTCAAACAATTTGATTCTCGGTTATCAAAAGTAATTTCATCTATCAATGAAATGGAAACGTGTTGGACTTCATTACTCCACTTAAGCCACTTAAGCAATTGGGCCAACTTATCTCGTGACAAGAACGCATCAACCTAAATAAGACTTAGACGCAGAGAACAATACATTAAAACTACATGGGTATTTAAACATAGTGGAGAATATAGTGGTGCGTGTTACACCCATCCCCGAAAAAATTACCAACAACCCATTCACGGTTATGACCTTGAAGGTCTGAACCTATGCTATCGACTACAATCAACAGCCTTACTTCACGCTGGAAGAACAGGAGATGAAATCGTGTTCGGAATCCGGCAAAAGCTGTATCTTTGTACCCCTAATATCGTATACAACATAGAAGACAGTCCATGTTGCATTATCGACGCCATTTACAATCGACATAGCA
Organism: Leptarthrus brevirostris; assembly: GCA_964036015.1. Classification (NCBI taxonomy): domain Eukaryota; kingdom Metazoa; phylum Arthropoda; class Insecta; order Diptera; family Asilidae; genus Leptarthrus; species Leptarthrus brevirostris. The sequence goes on from OZ038371.1 coordinate 144,125,183, forward strand.
AAACGGAATGCGAAATGAAACAATTTCATTTAACTGGTACCATCTGGAAGAAATTAATAATGAAAAACAGTTGGTTATACGTCAAAACAGAACCGAAGGTGGTGATAGTCTGCAGAGGTACAAGAGTTTATCTTCTTCTCAATAGTACTGGGATTATACGACTTAATAATGATTGCTTCTTAAAAACAAGAGAGGTTACTCTAAAAACCAGCATGGATCAATCAGTCGTTGTCATTTCCAGTCATACCGTTAAGTCTGCACCGGCTAAGGTGGACGTTAATTTTAACGAACCTCCAGCAACACTGAAACCTGGTTCCTTAATACAACACAATGAGCAGCTATTAGATTACACCATAAGTTCCGAGATACCTAATATGGCGACCTTTAAAAGAACAGTTACTGTCTACACAGTCGCATCTACATCGACAATCGTATTCACAATGGGCTTCGTATTATATAGCATACCACAACGTAAGGAGAATCAGCAACACAGACAGGTTCATCAACGAAAGGAAGAAAACATCAAAATCTCAGAAGAATACGATCGAGTTTTGGCATCCGTCGCCCCCATGCATGTCCACAAGCAAACAAATAATTAACAACAAAAATAATTAAGTGCATTAATTATTAATTAAGTTTAACATCAGCCTACCTGAGTAAGTTATACATAACATTTTGCACTGCTGGTGATAAAAGAAATAAGAATCCCATCAAAAATATTTCATGTAAAGAAGGCCCTAACTCTAGAAACCATACATCTTGGTCAAAAAGTATGGCTTGGCAGTTTCGCGGCCTCATATAGACTTATGGTAAGAAATTAAGTTCTGGTCTTTAATGTTGTATCAAGCATAAGAACCACGAAACGGTCAAGATATACATTTTGACCAAAATGTGATGTTTCTAGAGTTAGGGGCTGTAGAGTTAGGCCTAGTAGAGTTAGGGGTTTCGCTCCACATGAGATCTGATAACGTTTTAACTATGAAAGCGGTATGAGCTTGTGAGTCTTCTTTACATGACATTTTTTTGGTGGTGATCCCTTTCTAGAGCTTTTGGAAGTTTGAAAATTATTTTATGACAAATTGTTATATAATATAGAACCGTAGCCCCCTTTTTGAGGGGTTGGAGGGTGACAGTTACAGATTTCTTAATTTTTTCGTTGTTTGTGTGCTAATCCTAGCCTGCATATCAAATTTCCGCATTCTAGAACTTTTGGAAGTACCTACCAATAAGAAATTTTATGTACAGACCTGCACCCCTGTATGGGGGGGGGGGGGGGTTGAGAATAAAAGTTACAGATTTATTAATATTTTCGTTGTTTGTGCCGGCATACCAAATTTCAGCTCTCAAATACTTCAAGAACTACCCTAGAGGTTTGATGATGATGAGTATCGAAATCGACGTATTTCAGGTATTAATAAAATCTAAAGTATAAAAGCTGGGCAAATGAAACTTAGTGTGTTTCATTAGTCTCACTCTTAGAATTTGGGCTCTCTGGTATTATCCGAAGCTATAAAGGTTCGAAAATACGACGAAACGCTTCGAGAAAAGGTAGGTAGTGCGTAGGTAGTGCGTAGGTAGTCTTGGCGGGGGGCACCAGATAACAAGAAATAGGTAGCTAGATTTTGTTTTTTTTTACATTAGCAAATTTTTAAAAGATTTTTAATTTATGCCCTTTTATATTTAATACAAGAAATTTCATTGCATTTCAAGAAATTTCACAAATACTTCAACAAAAAGTTAACAATTTACGATCGATCAACAAATTTTATATGAAGTTCAACATTTATTTTAAATATATTTCAATATATTTTATTAAGCATTTCTTCTAGATAATGTTCGACATATTCGTTGTTCTATTAAAATAATTAACCAATATTATTAGGCTGCTATATTCAAATTTGATGTCATGTGGAGTATAAAATTACGGCAATCAATGTAATTTTTGACTTTCGAAATACGTGCTAAATCGGATTTAATATGGTGGTAGAAGTTTTTCAAAATAATTACTTTTGCAAAAATCATTTCCTATTTTCCTAGTTTTATAAATTTCTGCATTATCCATTATTAGCAGTACGTTTCGCATGGGTTTATTCTCATGCAGCTTTTCAAAATGTTCACGTAAAAAACTAGAAAATCTCTCAGAATTTACTGTAGCTAAGCACTTTGAAATGTATAATTCCGGTATGGCTCATTGCTGCTACTAGTGAAACATTACGTCCTCTAATAGTCGTCACGCATTCAAATGTCGGAAATAAATTAAAAGCCGCTTTCGTCAACAAATATGCAACTTTCGTTATTTATTGAATTCAACAAATCCCTGACATATGATCTGCGTGAATCAATCGTTTGGGGTACATTCAAGCGATAAACTTGAAATCTTCCAATTTTTAGAGTTATTTTTAACTCAAGTACAGCATTGTCAATACTCGGTAAGATTAACTATACATTATTTTGCTGTAGGCCTGCTGGATTGCTTTTAATGTAATACCTGAGTTCATTTCCATTACAGCGTCGATGTCACGTAAAACTCATATGTTGCATTAATACCCGACCATCTCTCCTTTACTTTCTCATAATACTCCGAGCAGTGTGGCGATTAATTGCTGTAATTTCGAAAGCTTAAGCCAATGTATTTCGCTTGGACTATGACTTTAACTTATTTTAACACACTGTAGTTGTGCCGCACGCTAGCACACTGCAACTATTTGTAACTTTAAATAAAGTCGTAAAACTATTAACCCAATAGTTCTTTAATTTCTTAATTAATTAAAGTCAAAATTAAATTTCTAGAATTTTGATTGAAATTGTTCGATCCGTTTCCTTATCTAAAAGAAATGTTCAATTAAATTTAAAAATTGTTGATTTAATTTTGAAAGTCCCGTTGAAGAATATTTGAAATAAATGTTGAATTAAATATTAAAATTTGTTGATCGATTTGTGTAAGTTGTTCATTTTGTATTGAGAATTGTTAAAGTAATATTGAAATCTGTTGACTTAAGTCTTTAAAAGCTTTATCTATACAGGGTGCCCTATTTTAATCAAGGCATACTAATATTCCCTCAGGAGGGGATAGTAGCGAAAAATGTTTTATACAAAAGTTGTTAAATTCAGGGGGAACATATTTTGAAGCTATGGGTTTTTAAAATCTATTATTATTATTTATTCTAAATAGGAACCGACCCCTTATTTGTTATTACAGATTCGTATTCTTTGGGTAAAAGTTAACAATATTTGTCCCAAAGTTTTATTTTTAAAACATAATTTTTTTTAGATTTTCGAGGAAAAAAATTGAAAATTTTGAAACTTTGACGATTTTTTCCCGAAGAATTCAAAAATATTATTATACATTTTGAAAAAATAATTTGTTTGGTACAAAAGTTGTTTTCTTTTACCCAAAGAATAAAAATCTGCAATACAAAATGGGAATTTTTATTTAAAACAAAGGTACCCCGAACAATCCCCATAAAGCTCCGTAAATGCTTTAAAACCTATGGCATCAAAAGATGAAAATGAATGTGGGTAGGAATATGTACGATTTTCCAGCATAAATGCTTTGTGAAATATACACCTGACATGGTATACATATTAATTATAATGTGCATAAAAATACTGTGGGAGTAAGACATTCCAGTACCTTTGCAAACACATTCGTCAAGGCTGGCTCCTAAAAATAATTGAAATTAGCTTACAAAATGCAGTACTTAAAAATAAAGCTTAAATATTAAAATTCTTAACTAAACCACTAAAATTAAGGCAGGCTAGTCTTAGTACAAACACAAGTTAATATTATGATTAAAGCAACGAGACATTCACGTTATACGCTCATGAACGATAGTACGACGGGTTTTTTTACGATGTGGTCAAATTTTAAGGGACAACCCTTTGATGTGTTAGTATGGTTTTGGCCGGAAGGGAAGGAAGGAAGGAAGGGTAGTGAGGAAGCTTGAGTCTTGTTTTTGCATTGCTGCGAGCTAGACAACATCCCAGAGACAGAATGGATTATTTTAATTTCTTAATAAAAGCTCACGGGGAGATCTGGTCTAGAACCCGGGGCCCATGGCATGGTGGTCGTGCGGCTCAACGCATTGATCCAACTCTCCGTATGGAACTTTTAAAAATTAACTCAACCACTTAAATTAAGGCAGGCTAGTCTTAGTACAAACACAAGCTAATATTATGATTTAAGCAACGAGACACTGACGTTATACGGTCATGAACGATGGTACGACGGTATGGAACTTTTAAAAAATGTTTCTCAAGGAGCAGTATGATGTGTCTTTTGACTCGACATGATTAACGTGCAAATTATGAAAGGGAGACCAAAACAACAGGCATACTCGAGAGTTGGTCTAACAAATGTGTAATAAAGCAGGCGTGTAATATATGGATCAACAGATTCTTTTGCCCGCCTTTTGATATAACCAAGTGCTGAGTTGGGCTTAATCACTATCGCGTCGTTTTGAAAAGTCTCTATTTAAAACACAAAAATTAATGGTATAGTTAAAACGAAAAAAACGGAAAAAATACATATAGCGGCATCTAAAAAAGGCATCTACGTCAAAGTTTAAAAGATCACAGTCACGTAGGTAGTCAGTAACACGAAAGGTCTTGGCGTCCTCAGCATAACATTAACATTTTTGAGTTCGTCAAGGACATAGTTACATCGTTGATGTATCATAAATGATAAACTAAAAATGACTTCCGCGAAACAGCATTCCCTCAGTGCGAGGCGTCAAGTTCAATGCCTGTCAATAATTAAGGAAGGGAATCCAAAACCAACTAATTGATGAATTAGAATGTTATGAGTAATTCAATTTAGTAAATTAATAAATATGCAGTCAATCTGCGTCCAAATTTCGACCTCAAAAGTTAGAGAATTCCAACATATTTGTAGTAGTTGATATACCCTTAACACAACCGTGCTTAAAGAAACCAAGGAAAGGATTCGAGTGAAAGGAAAGAATCTAAAGCCCCAAAAACCTTACCATTGCAATAAAAGTTGGCAAAGATCTATTGTCAGGTCATTCTTGTAAAGAGGATAATTATAGATGATCTTCAAAAATTGGGAAAGACACCACAAGAAATAGATGAATTTAAAACAGCTTTGGAGGTTTTAGTAAGGTGAGAGGAAACCATTTATGAAGCCAAAACCATACTATATTCAAGATTCGTGGACAGAGACCAAGGTAATCGTTATTCCCAAAGATGGAAGGACCTCACAAAACAAACATAATAAATTCAGGCAAATGTATCACCTACTTTCTTCTCAAAACCTTAGGGGGACTTATTGAATTGGAACTCTTCAGCCAGAAAACGGCATGCTCAACTGTCGTCAGGCTCAGTTCAGTCTAGACTTGGACACGTACCGACTACGATCCAAATTCGACTTCTCTATTTCTAGTAGGCAGGAATGAAAGGAAGCCTCTCCCTCTTCTATGGAAAGAATGACTGCGATTTTACAATGACAGCTCTTAGTTGGATGGCAAAGTGGGTGGAGTTGTCTACTCAGACCAGCTAGGCCTACGCACTTTTTTCATTTGGCTGACTACTACAATATTTATCAAGTAGAAATCACGGCTATAAGGGCAGGCAGCATTAGAAAGTTTGAAGGACAGGCCAATGTCGATAAATGACATCCGCATTTTCACAAACAATGTCAGGCAATAAAATGAAGGAGTGTGTCCGACATCTAGAACTTCCGAAATATGTCGTTTAGCTTTAAATGACTTTGTTGAGCGCTTTAGCGTACACTTCACTATACTTGACATGTGTCCCGAGGCATATTGATATTCCGGTGTCCGGGCACTAATTTACCAGACTCGAATACATTTTGTTATCTTGGCTAGCCATATGCAAGCCCAAAATTAAACAAATATTCATTAAGAGCGCTAACAATAAATGGCAAAGGGAACATACTTGCCTAATCACCCGGTAGATCTGGGCAACTTTCTACCTTAAGCTGTCAAAAGAGCTTATCTGATTCAAGTTAATGATTAGCTAACATCTCGGATCATTATCTCATATACAGATACGCTAAAGTACTGGTCGCGTCCTCTGCAACTGTCTGACTCCAGCCAAACGCAGGAGCCGACAGTTAGACTAGCCTTTTTATAAGGATTTAGCCGAAACAGGATTTGCACGTAGCTGAGTCCTACTTCGGTTGATCAGGAGATTAAAATGGTTTTAGGTATCGTTTATAGGAATGGGAATGTTACCGCGACGTGGTATAGCAATGGGCCATTATGACATAAGTGTGCATTCTCCTTAGCGTTAATTTCCCTCACAGAAGGTGTAATCTATAAAGATGGAAAGTAATTTATCAATGCTGATACTGGATAGAATTGGCACAAGCAGCTTAAGGGGACATTTACATCAAAAAATTCATTTTTTTTATTGGCTTAATCGATGGATATATCGATCAAAAATAATGTGCCGAAATTCCAAATTGATATCTTGAGTAGTTTCCGAGTTACAGGTCATTAAAGAGGCGTGCCTCCCGTCGCTTTCTAAGCAGTCGAAAGTCGACTGAAATGTTTAAGGCCAAATATCTCAGCTTGTCACATTTTTTCCTCTCGGCAGCGTTTCTGAGCAAACGGCTACTGCGATTTTTCACAAAAGCGTTCTAATTATTCATTTCATATGTCATTGTGGTATAGGCCTTAAATTTTTTATTTTGATTGTTTTTTTCAAAAGTTAATAAAAAAATAGTACCAAAAAAATGACCAAAAAACGAGGTTTTTTTTCAAAAGGCCGCCATTTTGTTTTTTATTGGAATTTTGGCTTGCCAAACGTCTATACCACGCATTATGGTATAAACTTTAAAAAAATGTTGACTTTTTTGTTTTTAGGTCACGTGTGTACCCAGGAAATCTGCCGAGAACACGACGTGTCCGCCGGGAACGGCAATCTTTGACGGCGCGGAGGGGGGGTTGGACTTGGGGTGGATGAATCGGCGACGTAGCAAATGTTACTTAACAAATGTACAAAAATAATAAAAAAAAGTTCAATTGATTAGCATTGTTCATTCACGAGATATACGGTCTCAAAAAAAGCATGAAATTTTGGTCCAACTGATGTAAATGTCCCCTTAAGTGTGTCCAAGCAAGAAATTTTCCGCTAACTAGCTATTCTGTATGTATACTTTAGCTGAATTGATTGCATCAACATTCTAATACTCGAGACCTCAATGCTCTTGTGTATAGAGTAATTGTCAGGTAATACCCAAGTACGCGATTAGCCGGGTATCATTAGCACTAATTTTAGCCGCACCACCTCAATTCACTTCGGAAACAAACGACTTCAATTTGATAATGTTAGTATTATGATTGGTTTCTGTATACGTTGGTCAAATATAATGTTTGAGCAATTTATACTCGTATTTCAATCATTAATGTAGATTCGTGTACGTGTTTACGTAACGATACACCAAAATCTAGAATTAATTTACCACAAAACATTTCTAATTTCCGCAGTGACTAATTTACGATTCCCTGCAAACACAAATTGTATTATTAAATGTAAACTACTGTCCTTTTTCTGTTCGTATTCTGTCCTTACCCGAAGCCACATAATGACCACAACAGAGGCTCGAAAAGAAAACATGGAAATAAGGTCGAAGTTTGTGAAAGGAAATTCCATTACAAATCAATGGCTTTTATCGGTCTTTTGATTCTTTGAAAAGAAAGTGAAAAGAAAGAGAAATAAAGCCAGCCATTGGTGAAGGGATGCTCACTGTTCGCTCAACATCAGAAACCCTTTACATTTGCTTAATATCTTTCCTCTATTTATACAAAAAGGTCGAAAAAATTGAACAACTTGCCTGTATCCTCTTCCTTTTTCTGAAAACAGAGAAGAACCCTTTTTACAAACTTTTGTTGTGTTCTGATATATTTCGACTTGTTTCCTTTAAAGGAAATATTTGATTCTTAGAGCCATTCAATGTGAAAATAAGCAAACCACTTGCGAACTAAATGTTTTGTAAGGACTTTTAAAACTGTTCACTAAGCCTAGTTTAGGAAAAGTCATTCTTTCTAATAGCATTCTTTTTACAAACGAACACAGAAATAAGTAAATACATATTAAAAAGGGTTAAAGACCTTAGACTTCTATTTGAATGGTTGAATTTGCTTAATGGATGACTGCCAATTTATTTTATTAAGTAAATGCACTGGTCTGAAAAGTTGCATTTCTTTGACAATTCAAGACCGGATTTGAAAAACTCAAAAAACTCAAATTCAAAAAACTTATTTTGAAAAAAAGTTCATAGAAGAGTGAAGAATACTTTCAGCTGGTAAAAAAACCATGATTAATACCATCAATGAATAAACAGATAGAAAAGCTTTGAAGGGCGTCCAAAAACGCAAACTGTTTTGTTAGTAAAGAAAGTAAATTCACACCTAAAATTGCATAAGAAGCATAAAAGTAAATAAACAATGGAAGATTGGAAAAATGGATGCATCTTTCTGAACAGAGTCAAAATAAATTGGTTACTGTCTGATTGATATTGCTACAGACTTAGGGAAACGTTAAAAAAACGTGTTCAGAAAACTCGATATAGACTCTTAATGGCTAATGATTAATGCTGTATTTTACTTTGAGAAATTATTTGGATGATAGGATGTAAGGAATATTTGTTCATATTTTGATATAGTACGTACTAAATCTCATTGACAAATGAGTTTATTCAATTGAGAGAGTTATAATTTCAACAGGGTACAGGATAGCCAAAACCCATGCCATGCCATAAGCCATACTACTGTCCCCGAGCTTAATAGAAATATACGCTGTGGCCGATTATCCTGTGTCACGTCAACTTTAAAACCTTGTACAATTCACAGATTAAGGATAGCGTAATTATAAATTGGTACCTTAAGTTAAAACCGACGGCAATATATTTAGCTGTCTTATGCAAAGCCAGGTTGTAATAGCTAATTCCCTTCCATGCAATCTAACTAAAGAAGAAATCTTTTCACTTTCCACAATATTGCTATTAATTAGGAAATAATAATGTAGAATAGTTTAATAACTAATAGTGAACAATGAATAAAATCGTCGATTTGAAGATAACAGAAAACGTAAATAAAAATATACTTCTATTAGAAAGATTAATTTCGTATTATTGAAAAAGTATTAGGACTAATAAAATACAAACATAGAGAAAATTAGATTAATTGTACGAATTATATTTGTTTGTGATGTTTTTCAGTTTCACATTATACCCTTTCTGGCTCGTGTTAACTCGGTTTTCTGAAGGAAAAGTGCACCACAAGAAACCTATTAGAATTCTCCAATTACTGCGGTTCCGTCGTGGAACCGCTAAGCAAGTTGAATTTGCTAAGCAAGTTGATTGCATTTTTACTGATTTTAGTAAAGCTATCGATAGAATTAATTACAGAATTCTAATTCATAAGTTCTAAGTTTTTCTTCTGCCTTTGTAAATTGAGTATTTTCGTATTTGCTTACACAGCGTGTTGCGTTTCGCGGGGCGATTTCTAATGAAGTACCTAACACCTCAGGGGTGCCACAGGGTAGCCATCTAGAACCGTTGCTTTTTATCATTTCCATCAATAATGTATCAGCGATCTTCCATATCTCGTGAACTCTTAACTATACTGATGACGCTAAAATTTTTCGTATTGTTGCGATGGAATAAGATTGTTTAATTTAAAACTCTCACTTGGTGTTCTATTAACTACCAAGACGATAGCTCATTAACCAGACCTGATAAGGTCAAGGATTTGGTCATAGTTCACCACTTTTCCTTTGAGGACCACATTGATTCTCTTGCAAATAAAGCTAACGCGACCTTAGGTGTAATTAAACGACGATCGAAAGCATTCGACGACCCTTATGTAACAAAACTTCTCTATTGTATTGAATAAATTCTAGTCCTGTTTGGTTCCCCTTATATAGGGTCCATATAAATCGCTTTGAGGCCGTTCACCGTAGATATCTGGGATTAAATTTTATGGGTCTTCTTTGGAATAATCCTAATATTCTGCCTCCATATTTAGAGAGGCTAAAAATATTCTTGTTGGATACACTTGAGGACAGAATTAACAGTTTAAAAATAATTTTTGCTTTCGATTGTTTGCAAGGCACAATGAATTCTTCAGAACTGAATATCTCCGTTCCAACTTCTTCTAAGTTTATGTTGACTTACATCTTTCGAGAAATCGGATAAAAATTAGCTTAGTTAAGGTTTATCTCTTTGTTACCGACTGTTTCATATTTGTATTGAAATTGCAGTAATCACACAGTTGGCGAATCTTGGAATAAATAAACACTTTCTGAAAAGATTTAAGACGTATGATGTGAATGTTAGCAGAAAGAGACCATACTGCTGAACAATATTCAAAATGGGGTCTAACAAAACAGCAAAACAAGGTTTTAAAAGTATATAGGTCACCAAAATCCTTTGTATTTTTCTTTAAAAGACATTATTCGATCAAAAGTAACTCCAAAATCCTTTACTATTTCAATCCTTTCTATTTGAAAGCAACCAATATAATAATTTAATTCAATTAGATTTTGAACTGACTAGCTACTTTCCTTTTTCTCACACTAATTAGAAGATCATGAATAACAGACCAGCGTTCAAAGAGAGCAATGTCTTCTTGCAAATGGACACAAATGTCATCAGTTTATAATAAAAACCGAGAAGCCAAGCTTTGGTTCCAAAGATTGCAGTACCATGGCCAATATGCAATGGGTTAGAAGACGACTCTGATGGAATTTTATTATATTTTATTCTTACGGGTAGGAATGCCATTTCATTTATTTTTATATATGATATTGCCAAAGTTCAGGGGATGGCCTATGACGCTAAAGCACAGCCTTATCAGGAGCGGAATTAAGGGTGGGGGAACTGGGTTAAGGAGTAGAGCAATGGCTGTAGAAATAGCGATAGAAGAGTTAGAAACAACCGATATTCCGTCGATGCTCCAGAGATAAAGGCATCGCCATCGCCAATAAGTTTAATAGCCTTACGTTGGACTTTGTCTAACGTGTACAATGCGGGCTGTCCGGCCCCTGTACTAATATGGGAATTATATTCGACACTAGACCTGATGTGGGACTTGCGGTTTGTGCAAAATTAGATGGAGTGAAATCCTTTTTACGACTTTGTAGCAAACCCAAGTATTTCATCTCATATTTAGCGATTACGAACATATATTTCGGTCCAGCTCAGATTTCTGAATATCTCAATACCCAAGATGTTAAAAGATGGCGAATTCACTCCGTCGATTGAATAGGTTGAGGATGGACTGGGCATTTTTTAAGGGACATTAAACAGCATTGAGTTTTGCATAACACGGTTTGCTATGCTCCAAGCGAGGCTCGTAGAAATGTCATTTGTTAATGAACCAAACATGCGTTCTTAGTTGATTTTAGTACCGAATAAAACGAGTAAGCGAAATCAAGGGTGCTGTCGCCGGTAAAACTATGAATAGGATTATGAGTGAAAGTTCCAAATTCATTAATAAAAAAAAACAATAAAGTTGGTGAAAGAACTGAACCCTGAGGTTCACTGTCATTTACTACACGGATTGAACGGTTTTACAAAAAACTCTCTATCTATTTCAAGAGGTGAGGGTTCAGACCAAATGCTTAAAGTGTTGCTAAAAGGACAGTGAGCCAGACTCTATCAAAAGTTTTTAAAATATTAAGAGCGACGATTTTAGACTCACCAAAATTACGGAAACGTTAGGTCCGTTGGCAAATCTCCGGTTGAGCGGAGAGCGCGGAAACCGTACTAGCAATTTAGCCAAAGTAAGCAATTTCAGTTTACGTAACGCAAAAATAGCAAAATCATTGTCTGACATAGTAATAGATGAATATAATTATAACATAAAGGCAATTATTTCCCTATAAATAAAAACCAAAGTTAGACCAGGGTCAGTATTACTAAACCAGACATAGCGCTACATGGAGCCGTATTTGTTTGTCAATCTGAGCCAGTATATATACCAAACTCAGCATTCATAAACCAGGTATGGCACCGTTCGGGGTTATGCTTGGTAAACAAGCTGAGCCCAATATTAGCAACCCACGTTGCTAATACTGTGCCATCAGAATTCTTATGCTGGGTGGCCCATACTGGTTCTTTGTTAAGTATGGGCAATTTTTTTTTTGGTACAGGGGAAAATTAAACTAAGTCACATTTACAGAAAATAGGGCAATAACTTTCAAAGGTAATTACTCAACCATTAAAATAATTACAATTAAGTGTCCAATCCTGTTTAGTCGATGTTCAAATCAAGACAAAGTGCTGCAACGCTAATTATTCAGGCATTAAAATAATTTAAATTAAGTGTCCAAATGGAGAAAGAAGTTTCTCATTTCTTTTAGGATGACCTAAATATTCATCTTAGTTATATTTTATAACCTATTAAGTATTAAGTCTCAAAACAATTCTTTTTATGTATTTTCTGCTAAAGTGACACAGTTTATTCTTTGTCTATAGTCTTCAATTGTTTTGTCCAGAACTGCATAATTCTGTAGAGATTTAATAATTATTTTTTGAATCAGAAATTTTATAATCCGTTGATTTTCATGAACATTTTTAAACTTTTTCTTTCCATTATCATTTAATTAAAATAGAAAAATATTTTTTCAACAACTGAAAAAAAATTTTATTTCGGGAAATTTTTTGGCGGGGATCTATTTACAGCCTAGGGCCCGCTTCAAGATATGGGGACTGTAAGTTAATTTCTACTTTTGGTCTAACATTTTCTTTCTTTACATACGCGTCAGATTTTAATATCTTATTTCTACCAAAATACTTCCCAACTCTTTACAGATTGAACTAATAGTAAAACATTTCCTTGTAAGCAGTTACTTTACGAATTTAAATTTTGGAGACTTCTTCTTTATCTACCCTATTGGAGATAATGCTGCTTATTCAGTAAAGGTTGAGGATGGACTATACAACAATATCTTGTTGTACTATCCTTTGATGGGCCTCAAAACCTAGAGCTTTTATTAAAAATACAAAATGTCAATTTATTTTATTTTATACAAATTTCAAAATGCGATTTAAATTTAAATTTATTTTAAAAATCCTTTCAGTTTGTCGGATCTGGATAGATTGATTTCAATTTATCTTAATTTTTTACTCTACTTTAACAGCAATTCCATAAATGTTTGAAAAGGGTATTATGTGACTTTGCTGAAGTTGAGTATTATATAGCTTTGATGAATTTAGTTTAATTTGGATTTAATTTTTAAAGTCACACCTTTGAGAAGTCATAGAAGTGAACAGGCTGAATAATGATATTATTTTTTTAGTGCACTCTGAACAAATATTATCAAGTTGAATTTAAAATAGTTTAACCATGATAACATAATGAAATAATAAAAATAAAAGTAAATAATTAACTATGTAGTAACCGCTACAAGCAACTTTATTTTTCTCCAGATCGACAATTGTTTCTACAATTTTCATAACTTCCGCGGTTTTTCTTAAGCTGATTCAACTTTTTATAACTATATATCGCTCGTGTGTACAAAGCAATTTCAATAGCTACAGTACACTCTATATTCTTGTCAAGGCGCTACGAAGCCAACGTACTCTATACAGCTAGAGAGAATCGCCAAAATTCCGGTAATAAGAGGACTTATCTCTCCTATTCCCTATTCTCCTATTCCGAGTCACTTCCCACTCACTTTCTAAGCCAGAATTTTTGTCATGATGCAAATAGATGCAATAAACGAATCATCCAACAACATAGTTAGGCTTCACTTCACTCCACCATAAAAGCTACCAATGTGTTACCCATTCCATACAGAATCATCCGAATCGGTCCATATGCTAAGAATTTAGCCTAACCTACCCCACCCCACCTAAAATGGTTGGATAGTTCCTCCCCTCGCCCCTTCCCTGCCTGTCTAAAATTTTTAACATAAGACTATAATGTAGACATTAAAAGCATAATCAAAATCGGTCCACGCGTTACAAAGTTAGACTACCACCCTTCCCAAGTTCAAATTTTACGCCTGACGAAGTTGGGTTTCATCCCGTGGTAATCTAATTAAATACTCAAATCAAGAAAGATCCAAGTGCACATATATAATATATATATATATATATATATATATATATATATATATATATATATATATATATATATATATATATATATATATATATATATATATATATAATATATATAATGTCACCGTGTTAAGAACTAAGTAGTAGGCAGATTAGGCAAATCCAGAGTTTTACTGAAGAAGTTAAGGCTTTCCAAGCTTCTCCAATGTACTGCTCTCATAAAACGGAGTTAAGGTGGTAGAGCAGACACCAGGGTTAAGGTTTTGTTAAGCTACTCCAAATATCCAATCTTCGGTGAAGGCTTTTATGGCTACTCATATGCGTGGTGAGGCACGACACTAGCCAAGAGGGTAATTATAATTTCCTTCCTTAAACCAAGCACACCCTATACTTTGTTGGCATGGTAACAATGGGGAACATACTCTATAAAAAAACAAGAATTCTCAGAATCGGTCTGCGTGTTACGAAGTTAGCCTATCCCTCCCCCACCCTTACCTTATTATATTATTATTATATAACAACAAATTAATCATCCAAATCGGTCTACGCATTTATAAGTTGTGTGCCAACACCTCCCCACAATAACCGCCCCCTATAAATTGGGGGATAATACTCTATACAACAAAAACAAAAGCATCCAAATCGGTCCACGCATAACGAAGTTAGTTCCATTTCCACTCCAGCAAAATAATTTTTTACATGGTGCATCGGGGATCATAACCTTCCGAACAAAAAATAATCATCAAAATCGGTCTACACGCATTACGAAGTAAGGTTCCATCACCGCACCAACTCTACCAACAAAATTGTTGACATGGTACCAATCGGGGAACACATTCTATCAAAAAAAGTCAAAATCAGTCCACGCGTTATGTAGTATTGCCCAATCAGACAAAAAAGAAAAAAAACGCATGGAAGTCGGTTAAACACATATAGAAAATAGTTTTAAAAAAAAGTTGAACCGACTTCACAAAAAGCGCTACAAAGCATAAAATAATTTTTAATTTTATATCTATTACGACATTTTGAAGTCGGTGCAAATCAAAAAAACCAACCAACCACAACAAAAATATTTAATCGTCATTTCTTTTGATCCCGTAAGCTGAAACATTCAGGTAGTGTGATGTATTATTTTCAATTGTGGTACTGTAGTTGTTTTATTTGTTTTATTTGCACCGACTTCAAAATGTCGTAATAGATATAAAATTAAAAATTATTTTATTCTTTTTAGCGCTTTTTGTGAAGTCGGTACAACTTTTTTTTTTAAACTATTTTATTTTTCACTTTTTAGTGTCTTCTACTCTATACAACGAAGAAAGAACCATCCAAATCACGTTAAAAGTTAGTTTTAACAACCTACCCCACCCCCATTCCACTAAACTTTTTTCTCATGGTATCAATCAAGGAATATACTCTGCCGAACAGAAAAGAAATCATCGAAATCGGTCCACGGGTAACGAAGTTACTATCCCTCCCCCTCCCCCACCCATAGGACCAAATTATTCTCCTATTAGCAATGGAGGATCATACTCTATACAACAGCAAAAGAACCATACAAATCGGTCCACGCGTTACAAAGTTAGGTTCCACCCCCTTCTCCCACCCTAACCACATCAACAATTGTTTTTCTCGTGGTATCAACCTACCCAAAAGAAAAAGAATTATCCAAATCGGTCCACGCGTTACGAAGTTAGACTACTCCTCCCTAAACCCAACCCCCCACCATGGGCCAAATTATTATTCTATTAGCAATGGGTTATCACACTCTATACAACAGCAAAATAACCATCCAAATCGGTCCACGTGCTACAAACTTAGGTTCCACCATCCCCCACCCCTACCCCACCAACATTTGTTTTCTCTTAGTAGCAACCAAGGATCATATTCCACCCAATAGAAAAATAATTAGCCAAATCGGTTCACGCGTTACGAAGTTAGACTACCCCTCCCCCCACCACCACCTTTCGCCCTAGGACCAAATTATTCTCCTCTTAGCAATAGGGGATCATACTCTATACAACAGAAAAAGAACCATCGAAATCGGACCACGCGTTACAAAGTGAGTTCCACCCCCACCCCCATCCCAACAAAATTTTTTTCTCGTGGTATCAACCACGGAACATACTCTACCCAACAGAAAAAGAATTATCCAAATCGGTCCACGCGTTACAAAGTTAGACTACCCCCCCCCCCCCCTTTTGAAATTTTTTTCTCCTATTAGCAATGGGGGATCATACTCTGTACAACAAAAAAAGAACCATCCAAATCGGAACACGCGTTACAAAGTTAGGTTTCACCCCCACCCTGCCAAAATTTTTTTTGACATTGTACCAATTCGGTGAACATACTCTACCAAACAAAAACAGAATCATCAAAATCAGTCGACGCGTTATGCCCGGTCAGACATAAAAGAAATAAAAAATAAAAAAATAAAAATACGCGTCGAACTTAGAACCTCTTTGTTTTTGGGAAGTCGGTTAAAAATTTACGAAACACATCTTATGATCTTTCTATTGTTACTAATCTTTCAGTTATTGATAGAAGTTGGAGGTTAAATTGGAAACAGCTGTTATTTAGACTGATGTTAATACATGACACATGACCAACGTTCATAATTAATCGATTTTTATATTTAGAGTGTAGACTACCTTAAAGTAGTAAATAAAGGCTTTAACTTTGGTTAATTACTTTAAACTGTGTTCAAAATCAACAAATTATGATAAAGAAACATTTTACATTAAGTAAAAGGTATTGTGACATCATGAATAACGTCATGAATTAAACCCATGAAATAAGGTGACTGATTTGAATGAAATCTTAACAAAAACAGAATTGCTTTTTCCAATAAAAAATTTAATTTAAAATTCCCGTAGACACTTTTCTGTCAAAACACAAGGTGCTCGCACTTAATATTTCTCACAAGTTCCTTCAAAGTGTTTTTATTTATCCGCAAAAGACCTTTATTTGCCTTTATTGTTGGCTCTTTCTTGTAAAAATCTAATTCCCTTATCACATCCTTCCGCCTGAAGCAACATCCTATGGACTTTGAGGGAGGACGAAAATTTTTTTCCATTAACGATTAGTGTTTACATTTAACACCCCTTCATAATGACATTTTGCGACTTTTTGCTTTTTCTGTAAACCAAAAGAACGCAATTCAGCCACCAGCAATTTTTATGTTTGCTCCTTTTCAAGCCACATTACGTAGTTCTCTTCGGAATTCTCCCTAAGAAATTGCCATCCATAAGCTTCCTGGTAGAATCTTTAAGTAAATTTTTCATTTAGAAATAAAAATGTCTTTTACTGTGCTTTATGTGCATAAAGGCGCCCAAACAAGGCACACCCGAGCGTAGTTGTTCCTATGAAATCTACTACTCTTCAAAATTCTGTTAATGGGAGCGGAATTTTTTTGGCGCAATTTTTAAACATAGTCTCTAAAAGGAACAAAAAGTCCATCGATCCAGGAAGTTATTGCTCTTGCAACATTCTGCCTCCTTAAATAAAATGTCCTTGTGCCACTTTTCCCTGCTTTGTTTAAAGGTATGAAGATGAAAGGCAGGACCATAATACCACAATAATAAATTTCATAGCATCGTCAGATTGTTCCACAGAGTGAAGCTATGATGTAAATGTGCATTAAATGCCGGATGTAAATGGGCCAATAGATGGTTAAAGGAAGGAATAATTATATTGATCGGTACAAAGGATCGCCTGGCTACTATTAAGTGGAAGTAATATTGCACTTTATTTAAACGACGAATAATTAAATAGGGAAATTTGTCATACTTTTAAATTTTTTGTAGCACCAACATATTACGTCAACTTTTCAATAAGTAGTAAAATTATCAGACACGGATAAATCGAGAAAAATGAACAAAATGTGAATTGCGACAGCACGTTCATACATGGGTGTAAAATGTTCCGGTTTCGCTAAATTGTGCTAAAAAGGTAATCAACCTCTTGGCACGTAAGGTAAAATTGAGTTGTGATAAAATTGAAGGAAATATCTAATATACTTAAAAACTGGGTTAGCGAATATAGGTATACATGTGTGTGTATGCGGTAGGAAATATTTAACCATGCCATATGTTTTTCCATTTATGGTATATGCTATGTCTGATTAAAAGTAGATAAGTAACTGTATTATATTTCTGATTAGTAGTATAGGTCAATAATAACTCAAACTAATCAGGAAAATTTGTTAGATATTTCTATAAGAAAACAAAAAACACACAGTTATAACGTCATACTCACAAAAAAAAAGAAATAAATACAACAAAAATCTATTACTAGCTGCGTGTGCCCGGCTTTGGTCAGAATTTAAGTATTTTTACATGTAATTGCTTCTCACTTCTAGGTGTGTCTTAACCCTGCACAAAAAATCTGGATTCGATACTAATATCATATTTTTGCATGTCACTCGCTTTCCACCTCCGCCCCTAAAGATTCTAGGTTAGTCTTAGCCCGACAATATCTGAAAGCATCTGGAGTATTATAGCTCAACTAAATTACATCACCAACTATGGATTAGACACTAATATCGACCATTTTCGATTATTTTTAAATGTCACTTACCTTTCCATCCCCACTCTTAGGGATACTGCGGGTTTCTTACTAATAAAATTAACTCTTCTAACACAGAAGGCGCACTTCTTGGTAGGAGCCAAGAATCAATTAACCATTAATACTATCAAAACAGTGGAATGAAGATCCCACACCATCATGCATAAGAAAAAGAAAACAAGCAAAAGGAAAGAATAGGAAGAAAGCAAGTAAGGAAACCCAGCAAACAACATGCATAACAGATAGTAACGGAAGCACAGAGAATAGATAGTACTAAAGTGCCTCCTTGCTAAGTGTTAAATAAAAATTAGGATATGCATTAACAACCCTACATAAACGGTTAATTGGTTCATGCATGTCATAATTTGATCTGGATGGGTCAACATGCAATAAAAAAAGTCTTTGGAGATTATGTTGGAACTCCCTGAAGGTATCCTTGCCTACAAGAGTACCCGGGTATATATTAGAGTTGGTGAATAAAGACCAAGTCAGCGACTTTGCGTCTTTTCTCAAGTGAGGGCAAACCGAGCAAACGGAGTCTAAGCGGATCTTCCCACGGGAGCCCTTTTATTGAAAATCTGACGAAATTACGTTTCACCGATTCGACTCGCTTGAAATGAATAGCGTGGTAGGGCGACCAGACCTCAGATTGAAATTCTAGAATAGGTCTAACTAAGGAGCAGTACGAATGAATCAACGTTGGTAAATCCGAGAACTCCCTAGACCAATGCTTCACAAAACCTACGATTAAACTGCCTCTAGACAAAATATATTTAATATGCAGATTAAAGTCAAGTATCCTATCAAGTTTTACCCCAAGTTCAGTTACGGACAGCACCCGGCGTAGGTCATACCCCACAAAGCTGTAGTCAAAAACATGTAGATTAAGGCTCCTGAAGAATGACACATTTCTCAAAGTTGAGATGTAAGTCATTGTGCTCGCACCACTTCAGTAACGTGGGCGGCGTCACCACCGCCCTTAAAATATGAGAAGATCTTCATGTCGTCAGGACAGAACATTAGAGTGCGAGATCAGATGGACAATCAATAGCAAGAACGAATAGAAGACGGCCGATATGACTAGCTTGTGGTACACCGGATGAAGCACTGAAAGTTCTTGAAGTAGAACAACGGAGCGACACACGATATGTCCTGTCTCTCGGATAGGAAGTATTCCAGTCGAGAAAAACAGAGGGGAAACCCCAGCCTTTTGAGTTTAAATACAATCACGGAGTGAGGGAGTTTATCAAAAGCTTTACTGAAATCCGTGTATATATAGTCTTTCTGCATGCCTTGTTGGAAACCTGAAATAGCGTGGGTGGTGAACTCTAGCAAGTTAGTAGTCGTGGATCTACCGGGTAATGCCCCCTGCTGCTTGAGGTATATTAAACCTTGACAGGGCTCAATAAGCTGGAAATACACTATCGGTTCAAATAACTTGGGTATGCAGGATAACTTCGCGATTGGTCTATAATAAGTTATAATATTCTTATGGCCTTTTTTATGAACAGGGACTATAAAGGATACGGGAAATTTACCAGCTTGAAGGGACTTATAAAAGAGTATCGCTAATGGGGTGAGAAGGGCATTGGAGCAGGGCTTAACAAATGCAGGGGGGATACCGTCAGGGCTGTAGGAAAAGTC
Organism: Leptarthrus brevirostris; assembly: GCA_964036015.1. Lineage (NCBI taxonomy): Eukaryota > Metazoa > Arthropoda > Insecta > Diptera > Asilidae > Leptarthrus > Leptarthrus brevirostris. The sequence goes on from OZ038371.1 coordinate 144,145,446, forward strand.
CGATTTAAGCTCTTTCATTTTTTCTAAAGTAAGATCCCGAGATATAAAGGCAAAAAATCGGATAAAGTGGGACGATCGAAAATGTGATCAAAATTATTCTCAAAGGGATCAAGGCACTCTCACTGTTTCAGGCACAACATTACTGGAAGACGCCTCGTACCACATTGGAGATGCGTAGTTGCTTGATTTCTTTTTAATCTTGAAAGAGGGTCACTATGCATTAAACTGACCTTACAAAATAATAAGAGCGAACTTATCGATGAAAGCGAACTACAAACTGAGCTGCAGACTCAGGGAAAACTGAAAACGAATTGAACAGTTGAAACTAATTCTAATGTAACAGAGTACACAAAGAGATGTTTACAGTCCAATGCCAATTCTGAGCTGTCAGCACTATTGCTTCGGACATCAAGGTTTTAACGCAGTTGCATCTCACATTTGATTGTTAGTCAGGATGTCCTGGCTGCTGCTCGAACTCCTGTGCCTAGTGACTTGTACTCGATTTTTCGCCGTGGAGTGTGTTCCATCTGTTACTACTGATGCCGATTCTCATGGCGCCGCGAAATCTTCTGTACCTCGTGTCCTACCTTGGTCTCCCCCTAAGTTTTAAAATAAATTAAAAAGTCCACTCCGTTTCTGGGCTTTTCCTAGCTCGCAGCAGTGCAAAAGTAATACATTCAAATACCCTCATTCCCCTTACCATACCTCTCTCCCGACAAAAGCCATGCTAACGCAACATAGGGTTGCCTTATAGGCTTTGGCTACATCATAAAAAAAACCACGTCACCGGAGGCGCTATCGTCGGGGCAAACGAAACGATTTCTCCATCTACCGTCGGGGTTTGACTGGTAACATCTTCGATTGATCATTGCTAGATCCCCTGCCTGCCCTTTTTGTTCTGCCAACTGATACTGCTGCTTACGATGATGTCAACACAGCCCCTTCAATTACCCCCCTCACTTTGAGAACAGATGCTTGCGATGATACCAATCGTCACCATTGCTTTGAGACCATAGACGATTTCATCGCATACGGGAGCTAACCTCGAATCAAATGTTTGCAGGCGGATTGATGCACAGCATGGACAGTCTGGTACGTCTTTTTCTGCTTCTTTTAAGGTCCTTGTTCCAAACATCATATTTCATGAAGTGGTTGGCCCTGAGATTTGACCGAGTAACTCTATTGTACAAGAGTTTCTTGCGATGTCTCGCCTGAGCTTGACTGCTGCCCCAAAAAAATCGTTGCGGAAATTTCGCTCCACTACTTCAATGTAATTTTAGTACGCTCTTATTTTGACGTTGTGTGTTTTACTTAGTCCTGTATTTTCGTCGGCCATGTTACTGATGTCTTGCTCTCATCAGACGAACTGCTGCTTTTGGGTGACTTCAATATGCCTTCTGTGAGTTGGGAATGTTCAGAGGATGACGACTGTCTGCTGCCATATGTTACGATTTCTCCGCAACATATACTAGTCTTCATAGATAGTACCGCCTCTTCGGGATTATCGCAGGTCAGTGGTGTGGTAAAAAACACGATGTTCTCTTCTGACGCCACTGGTACTCTCGTAAGGCGATGCCCCCAGTTCTTGAGTCCCATCATCCAGCCTTTCATGTTGTTTATTGTCCTGTCAGGTGAACTTCATTTGATTCTTGCAACTACTGTTATAACATAAGAAAGCTGATCTCTTTATAATTAAGAAATAGCTTTCTGCCTGTGAATGATTCAATGTTCTGAATGAGTGCGCCATTGATAATGCTGTCAAATATTTTTATGAGACTCTGTCGGAATGTTTTGTGAACTCTGTTCCAATTTCTAAATCTACTACATTGCGTACTTTTTAATCCTGGCTCAATAAGCGTATGAAACACTTAAAAACCTTCACAAATAAGACTTGGAAGATGTTTTGCTCCTCGAGAAGGGATTCTATCTACTCAGTTTATTCCACTATGTGTGATTGTTTTCAATTTGCTCTTAAAGCTTCTTATATTGACCTCATAGCTAGAACTAAGCCAACCCTACGCAGTGAGCCGAAAAAGTTTTGAAAAATACTAATTGAAATTCTAGGCGCAATTGTGACAGATACCCTAGACATTACGTCTAGATGACCGTGGAAGTAATAATTCTCTTTTGATACTAGCTTCGCTCTTCTTGTCCTTCCCTGAGCTGATTTTCTTCGTCTGCCTGCATTTGTTGATCGACTTTTGTTTCTTTCTTTGGAGCCTCTTGGCTTAGTATCATTTATTCTTCGACTGCCTGCGTGGTGTGTGATGGTATTGTAAGATGCTTTCACCGCATCGGTTCTGCCACTCCTTGAGGTCTCGGAGCGTTTTCTATATTCCTTATCATCGCACCAACTACGAAATGCACGAGTCTATAACTTCAATGTATCACTTCTTTAATAACCCTTTTGATTTTATTGATTTTCATTTATCTCAAACTAAATTAGGGATAAGCAAGACTAAAGTTACTTTTTCTTCTATTGTTATTTTAGCATTATTTAATTTTTTATTTTGTTTCTTATTGATAAATTCTTGGATTTTCGTAGTAATCACGATTTGAATGAATGAATGAATAAATCATTAGACAGGTTTCGAAAAAATATTGAACATGTATTTTTTCTTTATCGATCCGTTGTACATTTCACGAGATATTTGATCGTTCCGAACTTTTCATTCATACGGTATATCTATTCTTAAGCGAGATAGCATCATAAAGTTTTTGACCATCCGTATTTTAAAAATATAAATTTTTCGGAAAACTGCGGCCATTCGAAGTTGCGACTGCGATCTTTCACGGGAAAAACAAAATAAAATTTAAAGTTTAAGAAAAGGTGGGCCTTCAAGACCTAGATAATCATATGAAGAAGCTCTGGAAGAAATTTTGATTTAAGTTGTTTCATTATTTCTCGAGTATATTGGGCAAAATTTTTTTTTATATGATGTGGCCAAAGCCTAGGGGACAACCTTTTAATGCGTCAGAGTGACTTTGGTCGGAAGGAAATTTGGGTAAACTTGAATGTCTTGTTTTTTGCATTGCTGCCAGCTAGACAACATCCTAAAGATGGATTACTTTAATTTCTTAATAAAAACTCACGGGAAGAGCTGGTTTCAAACCCAGGAGCCATGGCATGGTGGTCGTGCCGGAAGACACGTTCGACGTTTCAAATAAGCGTAGTATGGCGCGGATAGGGTCAATTTTTTCCACTGTAGCTTCGCCAATTTTGCGAGTTTTTAAATAAAAATTTTAGAAAATATATTTGAAAGGTAGGGCTATCGTATAAAATATTTTTTGAAAAATAGGGTGTATTTGAATATAAAATGTCCCGATCTTTCAGAATTTGGTGTTTAAAATAGGGGTTTTCATATAACTTAATGTTGACCTTCAAATGCTCTTAAGGGTCATGGTCAGGAAGATTGGCAGAGGTGTCTTATAAGCAAATGCTTGCGCTGATCCGAGGAATCGAGGTGAGGGAAGAAAACTGGATTAGTCCGGATCTCTCTCGCTGCGAACGCAAGGGCTAGGGACGAAAAAGAACCCGGATAAAGTGGTCTGATTCGGCAAATCCCTACTACTTTTGTCTGAAACACATTTCACCAACTTACTTCTTTTTCCAGAAATTAAATTTGTCCAGATTACAATAGCCACGCGGTAACATACATACATCGGCTATATCTGGGTTAAAAATAAATGATGTTGCTTAAAATTGCTGTCGGTTATAGTACATATACCTTACTTTAGAACAAGCATACTTACTCTGCTACCTTCAAATTGGGAGAATGTTATCCAGCTGAGGCGTTGAAGCCACACCGTGTTGTGGCTGGGCCTTAGAACAGAAAACGAAAGGAAGTGCACCATGCTCAAAAAGTGTCCGAATTTTCCTTATGTGTTTGAAAGGTGTAAATGTGTTAGTTTTCACCATGGAAGTAGTAAATTTTTGACTCATTCGAAGTGGTCCTCGCAAATATTACTACCATCGGATGGTATATAATCAGTTCTACCGATGGATTTTAACCAGAGTTCTCTGAAGTCTTTATCTTTTGTAAGCCTAAAATACCAAAAAGTAGAAAAATATTTTAATATTTTTCAAGTTTTATTAGAGCCCCTAGGCAAAAACTTCCGTCAGCTGTCGCTGAACCACCAAGGCGATCCAAAACTCTGATGAAGCTCAAATGTAAACAAACGAGCACCATCAAGAGAAATGTTTATATTCTTTGGTAATTTAGCTTTTATTTATACAGCTTTTGCACATATTTCAAAGAAAATGCTGTATAATTGCTTATTATATTATTTAACTTTCCTGAAAAATGATTTTCCACATCAATTGCGCCGATTATTTTTACAACAAAATACCGCACACTTCATCACGAAAAATGTTCAAATTAAGCACCTCAGATTCTTAGTAAACTAAACCAAAACAGTCTCTTAAATGTTAATTGTCTTTATTTGTAAAATTACACCACTTTTAATAATAGAACAGTGAAAATTATTCAATAAACACTCTATAAACTTTGAATGTGCACTCTTCAGATAGTCCACGTCAAATTGACATTTCGGAAGGCGTGCTCTGGGTTCCCTTCCCACACCTTTCCGACGAACAAAAAATCGGAAAACACGTACACGGTTTATAGACGGTATTGCACTTCCTTTCGTTTTCTGTTCTAAGGGCTGGGCCCGTACATTTTTAACTTAAACAACCCTAGCGGATAGCTTTTTCATTAGCTAGTAAACAATGAAATATGATTTCCGTTAATTATGAGCAAAATCCTCTTACATATATAACGGTAAATAACAATAAAATAATCAAGTGAGAAAACAAACTTGCTTGTTAACATAATCAGCTGCGGTCGATACCACCACGACTCATCGAGTGAAATATTTTTCGTTATCAACATATGTGATGAAAAATTTACACAAAAATGTTCCGCCGGCATAAATTATTCTATTTCTTAACATTTCTTCTTCTCTTTGGAGCCCCCATCCCCCCCCCCCCCCCCAGCATACAGTAAGTCAATTCATAAAGAGGTATATTTTCAAATAGTAAACAGATATTTCGAGCGGTATACTATATATTAAACAATTGTTTTATTTCATCAGTTCCCGGACTATAATATTGTGAATAAGCTTTTACGGATTAAAAAAAAATTATTTTTGATTTGAAACACGGAACGTCTCACAAAATTCTCCAAACTTGAAAGAAGTTTGTTCAAGGGTATGACAAAACATCAATTAATCACATATGCACAATTCCCATAATTTGGGGCTGACAAATTATTCCAAAGTAAACTTTGTGACATTCCCAAAATTACTTAATCTTAGCAGTCTCTGCTGGTGACACATTAAGCATTTGATACATTTTGTACGTGATTAACTATGTTGCTTCTAGGCTTTTCAACAGCTCAGAAACCAATTTTGTAAAACTTGCCCTATGTATTTGACAGTTTTTTTATTAATTTACTTAGTAGCTTAACCTAAGTTTTAAATCAAGCGTGCAACATAATATTATTACTGCAGAAAATTGCTTATAATTAAAACAAGGAGTTATTTAAAATTCTCCTGTAAATCTGTCCTTTACAACTTTTACGAGTCTATATCCACTTCACTACTTCCTCAACGGTTAAAAACACGTGCATATTTCCGGGATGGTATAAAGAGTCTGAATCCGGTAATGCAGAGCACTAAAGGGAAGTGGAGGTGATAACCATGTAATAGGAGCAACTGTTAGCACTAAAACAAAGTTATCCTCGTCATCAATATGTTGCAGTTTTATGTTACAAGTTCTGCTCACGTCGTACTCTTCCTCTGAAAGAAAGTTTTTGCTTCCATCATGATTTTATGACTTTGTTGTCATGCAAAAATTGAAGTGCTAAGAGGGCTGAAATGTCATAAAATGGAGAAGATAACAGGAAGCTGCACAGTATGATGCATCATAAAATTCGAAAAGGGAGTACATTATGTTCGCAATCCTTTTTTATGCTGTCGACAGTCTGATAAACCGGATTTATTTTGTAATTAAATGGAGCAATTATAATTAAATCTAGATTCGTTTGCAACTTTAGAGCATACTGAAAGGAAAATTCTGTACTTGTTTATTTGGCCAGGTAAGTCCGTATCAAACATTCACTGAAGGTGTTTATCAGCATTGAGGAACATTTTCGGCAAATTGACCTGATAAATTCCCTCCGAAATTTTCAATTTCTTTGTAAAAAGTTCTTATCAAGTTTTACGTTTAACTTTCAAACAGAATGACACGAACGTATTCATACATGTAAACAACTTTTTTGCTATTTAAGTCATGAATAGCGTTAAAAAAATGGCACAAAGTGATACCAAAAGTAGAGTTTTAGGCTTTTGGCAGTTACCTACTAGTGATATGTATTGTATACGGGTTGTATGTATAAAAATATCAGTACACTTATGTTAGGTAGACTTAAAGTTTGGAAGAACACGTTGACTGTAGACGTCAGTTTATTGTGATTTCAACGATGATAGATTTTTAGCGTTGTCGTCATCGTTATACAAAGAATATCTTAATGGTAAAATCCTAAAATTAAAATCCTAAATATTAAGAAGAAACCTGAAAATTATTCGTCGCCAATGCAGTACAATGGGTCCTCCAGTTGCAGCGCGCCCGATATAGTGACTACTTATCATGGCAGTATCAAGCAATTTAAACTGGACTTTTCCTTTGATCCTGATTTTGTTTAAACTGCGTTTGTGAGGTCCTGCTCAGGCGCCTTACTCACTCCACTGGTACTCAATTTCAATAAGTCTCTTCAAGCCGGTACATTTCCTAAGCTATGGAATAGCTCCTTTATAATTTCTGTTTATAAAAATGGTGATAAAAACTTTAAAAACATTATAGGCGAATCGTGAAGTTTTTCTGCATACCCATGTTGTTCGAATCTATTATGTATTCACAGCTTATGAAGCAGTGTAAGGGAATAATCTTGTCTAATCAGCATGGATTTCTGCCTCGTACATCGACGACAACTAATCTGCTCGAATTTACCTTCCACATAATCTCTGTCTTGCAACAAGGTCTCCAGAACAACTGCGTCTACACCGACTATAGCACGGTATTTAATAAATTCTCTCACTTTGTGATTATAATCAAACTTAGAAAGTTGAGTTGCCGCCTATATTGCACAAAGAGATTTGTTTTTATTTAAAATATAGGATATTTCGTATATATTTCCGCATAATTTTATCCAGAGTGATTAGGGTTTCATCAGGTGTACCGCAGAGTAGCCATCTGGGTCCGTTGCTGTTTATTCTTACCATTGACAACATTGTTCTCCTGATTAGTCTCTTCAAAGTCTTATGCAGTCTTTCAAAAACGATATGCAGATTTTCTCATGCGTTAGAAACAGTTATTACTCTTGCCGTGGAATGATCCACTCAGGCTTCCTCCTTATGTGGATCGCCTACGGTCGTTATATACTATATGGTTAGACCAATTCTCCATTATGCATCTCAAGTTTGGTCACCTTGCTATACTGTTCATTCTAGACACATTGAGTCGGTACAGCGGAGTTTTGTTAGCTTCGCACTAAGAGACCAGCAGTGGAATGATCCATTCAGGTTTCCTCCTTATGTGGATCGCCTCCGGTTGACCTGGTCTTTATTCATCAGCTTTTGAATATAGCTTCTCGTGCTATCACAGGTAAGGCTTCTTGTCAACATACCCTGTATAGCTTTAGGAGATTGCCTTTACTAAATGTCGTTCACTCTCGGTCTAACTATGGTAAGCGTGAACCTATAAATCACATGAGTAAAGCTGTGAATATGAGCACTAGCTGAACATGTAATAGTAACAAATCGCTGCGTGAAATCGAAGGATCTATTTATACTAAAGCATAATTCGTGTAGAAATTAATCGGAAAAAATGTTGGAAACCATGTCCTTCATCAATCTAAACACGTTTCACGGCTTATTATTAGTGCATTCTTTACACGCATTTTTAACTATTAAAAAATAAGTAGAATCCAATCCAAAGTACAGAATTATTTTCAACTCCGAATATTCATTTATTTTCGTTTCCGGTCCTGTTTTTCCAATTTCGAAAGCCATACGTCCCAGCGACAAAAAGTTTAAAGTTGTTATGGGCTCATCGTCGTCGGCCTTCAACGGTAATTCTAAGTTAATTTACTCATCTTTCTTGGATATCAAAGCTCTTACAGCTAAAATTGGTGGCCGAGACTACTGACGACGAACTTATCGTCCGCCTTCTGTCTAGTACCTGCGCTGCGCCGGACACTGTTGCATTTAACAGAATTGGCTCCTCCCAAAATTAGCCTGGCTGTTCTGTTGTTGCTTTTTTCCGAAGGTTTCAGAGGATTGATTTCATGAAGTTCTTTTTCTTAAGATTTGGCACCACAATTCAATTGTGCGTAAGTTTATTCCAAGAATTCGACTAAGCTTCACCGATGCTTTCTCAAACAAGGCATTATGGAAACGTAACTGATCTTCGTTACAAAATGGGAAGACTCTTTACCGGCACCAGTGACTAATGTTACATCGTGATTTGTTTAACAGACAATTCGCTGTTGCAAGGGATTTTAGACGCGGAGCTTTTAAGCTCTGAGTACATTGATTTTCACTGTTGGAGCTCTCTCACTCGGAGGATGACTTGGTTCCTTCGTTTTTGTCTACCAACCACCTTTTTCTTTTGTAGATAGCCTCGCTTCCTAGATCTCCTGCATATTAAATGATCATGGTGAGGCCATAATTGGTGCCCCTTGTTTCTAAACCAAGTAATCACCATACGCTTCATTTTGTTTAATTCCTGGATGCGGTTATGATGTATTTTTGTGTATCTGATGACGTTTGTTATAATATAACTTCAGTAGAGCTGACTTCTCCTTGATAAAAAACTGGCATTTAGATTGTGATTGGATATATTTATAAATAATAAATAAATAAATATTTGTATCACACTTTAGTTACCACAAACTACTAGTATCCGTTGTAACTTTTGAGACTTGTCTTTTCTTTAACTCTTTTTCACCTCCCTAATTTAAATTTCATGCGCACGCTTATGTAGGAGAGGTTTTGTTTTTGGTTTTCGAACCAACTAGGAACCATTATAGTTTCGGTCTTTACGTCCGTCTGACTTTATGTCACACCCCCCCCCCCCCCCCTCATCGTATCATATAAAAACTTATTAAGATAAAATTTGGTATACGGACCCTATCAAAAACAGCTTTCATAAGATTTTTGGAGAGATAATTTTTTGAGACCTCCTTCTAAAGAGTAAAAAGTGTACTGAAATATTTTTTTTAACCCATCCTAATCAGTGAGCTATATTCAGATAGGCCTCCTGAAATTCAAAAATTTCTTAATCTTTTGATTTTGACTCTTCAATCACGAGATATTTGCTTGGAAAGTCGTTACTAAAGCACTCCCTCCGTACTCTAATTTGTTACGTACAGATTCAAAATACCTATCTGAAAAAATTTCTGGACGTAGCCTTTAGTTAGTAATTTCAATGAAAACTATAACGAACACTGTAGCAAAAATTGATTATAACAAAATTTAGAAATAAATCTACGGAACCCTATTATGTGCGTATCCAACATGCTCTTAACCAGTTTTTTTATCATATCATTAATAAAAGTATTAAATAATATTCAATTAATAATTTTTAATCATAATGCCAAGATTCAAGGGCATGTTCTAGGATGCTAAAGCACAGGACGCTAAGCAATGCCGACGTACGCCTCTTTTGAAAGTTTCGGGCTCATGATGAGTCTAAAATGATGATTAAAAAATGGGTCTAAAATGATGATTAAAGGTTTCTTCCAGCACCACCAATCCATCAACTAGCAAGAAAGACCCGATATCTAGCGATAGAACGAAGGGTTCAAGGAAGGAGATATAGTATGGCTGTTCCATCCACGGCAGCGAAAAGAACATCACCAAAGCTTCAACAGCAGTGAGTAAGACCCTACAATATGATGTGCCCTGCAGAGTAAAACAGGGACTGAAAGCAAAAAAGAAGATTGTTCACATTGACAGATTGAAGCTATACAATGGAGATACAACTGTTCAAGAGGAAGGTATAAGTGATAAAGTGTCGGCCTATCAATACAGAAGTCCCAGGTTCAAAACCTACCGACAGCGATCCACAGTTGTTTTCTGCGAACAGATCAGGATAAAAAGGTAGGTTGACGAGAAAATATCAGTTGTTCGGAATTGGCTGAAGTTCTTCTCACATTCCATGTCACACAAGGGTTTACTAGTGAAGAGAATAGAGAACGTGATAAAAACGAAATCAAGGTATATAACATCAGATGAAGCATGGAGGCAAGGCCGACTGGATCCTGTGGTAGCTTTGAGTGGTAAAAATGAATAACAGAAATATCTAAAACTATATTTCTGAAGTTCAACGAGGAAGTAACTAAAGCAGAAGCTCTATCGTGTATATATATCGTGTGTGCGCAAGAATGGCAAGCTTTTGTTCTACGGTTGGGTCTATGCTGTCAAATTTTTTTTCGCTTTTTACTATGAGGAAATAGGCTTTTTATCTGGCCCTAGGTATTTGCTATCATTTAATGTCTTGAAGTTTCAGGTGTTTTCGAACATTCTGCACTGTCCGTACGTAAAAAGTTATCCAAAGAGGGTTTTGTAAAAATTTGAATTATTTTATTAATAAATTTCAAGGTATAAACATATATTATACTCAAACCTGTAATTCAATTTGGGATTACGGAAAATGGTTAATAAATATATATTATAGGAATTATTGGTTTATATTTCTTGGTCACGATTTGTTATTTAGTTCAGTTGCCTTGTGAGTTAGATGTGATTTAACAAGTGTAGGGATAAGTTCGATTAGTAAAGCTAAACGTATATTGTCAAAAAAAATTTAAAGGAAATTATGAAAACAATAAGACAGTTAAGTGATGAAAGATTTTGAATATTATTTATATTTAAATAATCCGCGGAGCCCAGATAGCCCAATTACCTTACAATAATTCGAAATGCTTATTCTGTGGACTGGATATCTTTTGCTTAATAACGTCCAATTGTAACTCCAAGATTTATTCACATCACAACTAATGCAAGCGAAATTCTGACATTTGGTAATGGTACTATGTGCAAATGTTTTTTTAGGGTTCCGTACGTTCGAATAAGAAAACGGATCCTTATAGGATCACTCGTGTGTCTGTCGGTATGTTTATCGGTCACAGCTAATTTTCTATGAATCTACTGGACCGATTAAGTTGAAATTTGGTACACATATGAATTTTTGTAACCCAAACACGGACCAGTAACGTAAATAAATTAATTTTTAATGTGGCGGTCAGTTTGAGAGGGGGGGGGGGGGGAATTTAAGGAAAAGTTTTGTAAAATGTACCGTGTAACATATCAAATAAAATGGGTATCAAATATATTTTGCTTATAATTTTAAAATTAATCATTTTAAAATTATTTAAGAAAACAGATGAAAATTTACCAATCCCCCTCCCCATTATCTACGAAACTGCTGAGCCTAAAATGGTGAAAAATATATAGAAAATAGTTCTTTACTTATAGATTTCAGGAAAATCTGTAAGAAGTATATGACCTTAAAATAAACGGAAACCTCTCCACGCGAGTTTAACTCGCACTTGACCGGTTTTTTATTTTTATACGTTGACGGATGATGTTTTGGACAAATAGAGCGACTTTATCGCTGGCGGTTACACTCAAAATAATAATAATATAAAAAATATATAATCAAAAACTGAGCAAATGTAACGCAAAATTTATGTGAACAAAAATTTGCATAGCCTTAATTTCTTCACTTAATGAATCGCAAAATAAAAACTAATTTGAAAAAATCATTAATCATTGAGAAAGTCATTAGCCTTATTTTCCTCATTTTAAAACGTTATGAATGACAAATAGGAAATTTAACATAAAAAACAAAACTTTATATTTCGATGTTGGATTTTGGAATCTGATTTCTGTTTCAAAATTACCATAAGAACGACAACAGAAATCGGTACATGATAAAAAATTTTCACTTTAACAATTCAATAGCTCTTGCTAAATCTAAAAACATTTTCATTTGTCACTGACGGGACTTTAAATTTAAGCTAACGATATGTACTTTCAACATTCATGTAAATTTCCTTTAAATTTATCTTAATAAATCCCTTTTGTACGTAGTTGTTTTACCACCAAATTGAAATATGTCTAAAGTGGATTGAGCTCTTTAAGAAATTAGCCGTAAAATTATAATTTATCCAGATGGAAACAAAGTCTTCCTGGGATTACTTTGCCTCTTTAAACGCTACGGTAAAAATCTTCCACAAGTTTTTCCCCAAATACATCTCTTGTAGTAGGTATGAGTAGCTAAATCACCTTGAGCTGTTTGTATCGTAATTCCTTACTTTTCCCTGGCAACGCAGAAAGATGTGTTTGGCAGGTTTTCGACAATTTTATTAATGCTATAATCCGTCAAAAGAAGTGTTTATCCCTTAAATCGTATTTGGATGTATTTTCGTATTTTCTTTCAAATTTTGTACTAACACATCATCAGAAGTGCGTTTTTCATTCGAAAGTAAAAGGTAAGTGGTAAGTCGTAAGTAGTATGGAATACAGTTCGGTGCACTACACTTACTTTCTTCAGTTTTCTTTTTATTTGCAAGTTTAATAATTTCGAGTATGTTTGGGTTTCGTGCTCAAGTGTAAAAATCGAATACTTTAAAATATCACCTGCCCGTTCGTTTCTCACCACCTTTCATATCCGAAACTATATAAGCTGTAAATAGTAGGTTTTACGTTCATAGGGACTGAGGTCGGTAGGTACTTAAAAATCTTTTGATTGAAGATTGAAGATCAATATAGAGAGATGTTTTTTAATCTAGGCTTGTACCGTATTAGCAAAATCATACTTAAAAAAAATCTAAAATTATTCTGTAGATTCTTTTAGTTTTAATACAATATTTTCCCTACCAAGCGAGGTGTCAAGGACACTGGGAAAACTTGTTAACAAATTATAGCAATCTTTATTTTATAAAGGATTTAGAAACTGGCTGGACTGGCGGCAAGAAGTAGTAGAAGCTACCTAAAGACAATTGGAAATTATAACTGGGATTTCCATATAATGCATATAGGAGTATTTTTTATTTAATATTTTCTGCATCTTCAATTCTTCAAAAAAGGCAACTGCTTTGGGTACCGAGCATAAATGAACTCTGTAACAACTAATACAATAGGTACATTATAAAGAGATAAAACCATAATTTTCTTTACTGACATAGATTTTCATTAAGTGTAAAAAACGGATAGGACCATTCATCAGTGTCGATCCACCTATTAGCGAGGTTTAGCTTTCCTAGTCGCGGTGGTGTTCAAAAGTTTACTATATTGTTCAAAATTAAATATATTTGAAAACGTTTTAATTATAAATTATCTTTTGTGCACGTGTTAATTTTTACTATTTCTCTCCGTTTTATTTCTTAAAATATTGAACCAAAATTTTTAAAGAAAATTTTAATAACATTTTCAAATTTAAGGAAATCATCACCACAAATTATCACCACCAGGTTCCGAACAAATAGTAATCAATCGAGCAAGCGGATATAAGAAATAAAAAGGTCTTTTTTGATAAGGCTACTATAAATTATGAGGTTTCAACGCCAAGATTCGTTATAACCCCGGCCTGGAATTTGTAATGAAGAAGTTTGGACTCGGAAACAGGAACGCAAATAAGGTTTGTTGAATTTTGTAAGTCGTGGCAACTTATCATCGGTGGATCCTTGTTCAAACACAAAAATTTCATTTAACATCCTGGATTGATGCGATATATAACACAATTCAACGAATAGAGACACCGAACATCCGCAGCAAATTTTCTACAGCATTAAGCCTAAAACCTTATGCACTGCGTCATAAAGGCTGGAGCACAACTAACATGATGCAAGGATACTGAAAGGAGAGGTATGTCAAATGAACGCAACGAAAAGTCGGTAAACAGAGTTGGATTAACTGGTTGAGCGGCACGACAACAATGACATGGTTCCCGAGTTCACAGGTCTCCCAGTGGGTTTTTAAAAAACTGAATTAAAAAATCCACTCCGTCTCTGTGCTGGTGTCTAGCTCGCAGCAATGCAAAAATAAAAACGTTCAAATTTGCTAACTTCCCTTACCTTAATTCCCTTCCGGGTAAAACCATACAAATGCATCAAAGGGTTGTCCCCTAGGCTTTGGCTATATCTAACATAAAAAAAACCTTCTATGCTTACAATGGTCGGATATTAATTTGATAGATGTCTTGCGTTCAGCTTTGAAATTTGTAAAAAATAGTTCTTTTATACTGCAATTAACTTCTCTTGGAAATTTTCCATTCTTAGTTGCTTTTATTAAACACAAATTTAGTACAAAAATACTTATATAATAGCGAACAAACCGTAAACAAACAAGTGTCAGGTTAAGTCATGCGGCTGAGTCCGTCAATTTCCGAATTTTGTAAACTTGTTGCGTTCACAAACGACTGCGCATGTCCACTGCGCTCAGTTGTATAGTAAATGCATGCTAAGAAAACCGGTTTTACATATCTCACATTTCAGTTCAGCTGCCTTTCGTTCATTGTGCACCAGCCTTAACACGGACGACTCTATCGAAAAAAACCGCATTAATTCTGCTAGGGATGTTTTAGTCAAACAACACCTAATAACTATGTCAAAACTACATGAACACCTTAGCAGAAAAGGTAGAAGAAGCGGCCTACGGTGGTGAAAGATCTATACAAGAGCGCCAAGAAACCGACAGTAAAGATCTTACAACTGCACATCCTTTAATGGAAGGTTGCTGATTTCTAAAACAATTGTGCTAGAGACATTGTTTTATTTTTCCTGTAATAGTTACATAAGCCTTTATCAACTCTCTAATTATTTCAGGTTTTCCGCTGTGTAAGTTTCAATATGGGATGATGGGGGGGGGGGGTTGGAATATACGGTATATAAAAGGAAATAAAAAAATATATTTTACAATGTGTTCTTTCAATGAAGCTCTTTAACTTGATATAACACTTTAGAATTTTACCCCCCTTTCGACCCCTGTTTTCATTTGCAATAAAGGTAGGCAAGCATTATTTAAAATTACTTTAAATTTCAATTCGATAGCCTTAATAGCAGCTGTGACATACAGACAGGCAGGCGAAGTCACACCGTAAGGATTCTTTCTTTTAATTTTGGTACGGAACCATCAAAACAGATTACGGTGTGAAGACGTCACTGCTTTTAATTAAGTATGTAATGGACCACACTAAAGCCCAGAGATTAGTGGAAAACCAGTGAAATTTCTTAAGGCGGATCGCATTGCTACGGCTGATATTCTTCTTCTCGTAATTTTGGAATGTTGGATCTATCGTACTGAATTCAAAACAGGTGTTATTATGAAGACGGCCAAAGCGCGACCTGAAAAATTGGAGCAATTGTCGTAGAATTTGTCATTCAAGTGTAGTCTCCAAATTAATGATTAAAATTGTCTTAATGCAAATAAAGCAAGTTAAAATCCTTAAAGATGAACGCTGAACACCCAGGCTTTTGTAAGGGATTCGCTGAATGGACATCGGCTTTGCATATAATGTTTGTCGATTTCGAGAAAGGGTTTGACAGCGTTGATCGCAATTATATATGGGCAGCTTTACGTAGGAGAGGTATCCCAGAAAAAATTATCACAATCATAAAGGAATCCCAAGCCCAATATCACGTCCTTCACAAGGAAAATCCTGACTGGAGGGAGGCAAGGATGTATACTGTCAGCTTTGCTTTCCGTATCGTGCGGATTAATAAATGAGCACTAATCGTGTTTAAATTAGATGGAAACTTGTTAAATACCTTACGTACTTGGACTATGCCGACAATATAAGTCTTCCGTTCAACAAATATAGGCACGTAGGCGAAATGATCAATGCCGTGAGTAGAGGAAGTCGCACAAAGCTTCGAATCTTTGAATCGAACGTCAAATCTTTTGTGTTGTACAGCTGTTCAGCAACAACATGTAAGCTACAAGCCTTTATTAACCAGTCTCTCGGACGCATCCTTAACATCGCGTTGATGGTGCTTATAAGCAACGAAAACCTACACTGCCTCACATGCCAAGAAGGGATAGACATCAGCATTTGAATACAAAAGTGGCAATGGATAGGACACATACGAAAACAGCTGAAGAACATCGCTCAACAGGCTGTAGATTGAAACCAACCCGCAAGGGATCCAAGGAAGACGTCAAATTGGACGATCGCGCAACACATGAAGAAGATTCGTAGAGAAAAAATAAAACCAGATCAAAAATCGTGGTAGCATTTGAAGGCGTTGGCGCAGAACTGGATCAAGTTTGGAGTTGGTATAGTAAACGCCCTACGCCCCACAAGGAGTTCAAGAAAGAAGAGCGATACCTATAATGTTTGTTATGTAATTGAAAATAAGAGTTTAGTAACAGTTTAGTACTTGTTGAATAAAACTTAAGTGATTTATAATTTTTGTACGAGTTTTCAATGCGGAGCTTGATTTGTTCCTGTAGTTACATTGAGGTTTGTCAGGATGTCTGGAATTATAAGTTGACGTGGGGGCGTAGTCCCTTTATTTTTAAGCCTCCAAAATCCTAAGTCCTCTTTGTATCTAATGGGTAAGATACATTTTATTTTATAATAAAAAAAATTAAATATTTTAGTTTTAATTTTTTATTTAATTTCAATACTACCAGTCCGGTTGTTCTGGCTAGACTAAAAATTATTTACAATATTTTTGTATCCTACTTTACGTTATATACATAGATAGTTTGTTAAAATTTTCTTTGTATTGAGTACAGTATTTTATTGTCAATGAATAAATGATTACGATAATTTTTAAAGTGTTTGTGTTTCACACTATTCAAATTTTATCGAAGTGTACAGGTTGATTAAAATATTTTTGACAGTACAGTCTAATTGGATATTATTGAAGTCGATTTTTAATACTAATATTTTATTAATAATATAATCAAAATAATAAACTTTTACTTAAAATATAATATATTAAATTTGTAGCTACTGCTACATACATCATAGTTACAACATTATATACGGAGTGTTATTAAAAAGCACCGTAGAAATCGTCATCCGGAACGGAAAAACAACTTAGGATATTTGCAATAAAACAACACCAAACCAGTGTAAAGATTTCATTAAAACCATAAATTACTACTTACAAAAATTCTAATGACAAAAGGAGATGTAACGTCGTATTAAACTACCAAGTACGAATACACTTGTTTGTATTTCTAACATACCAGCCATATTACATTTTATTTTTAGTTATCTAGAATATTATTTACTTTTAGTTGGAAAATAGTTTTTTCATAAATTTTATTGTGCGAATAATATTTCAATTCATAAAAAAGACAGCTGCATTAAAAATTTCAGGGGTACACTTGTGCCTGCGAAGTACGACTTTGAGAACAGAAACACATTGTTTTAGTATAACAGTTTTTGAATGTTAAGATTATAAGTAGACTTCAATCAAAGCTCCCAAACTTTTTCTATTAAATACAGTATACTATACTACTAAGGGGCAAAAAAATCATTTTTTTCAAAATTTTTTATAAATTATACGACAATGTTTTATATTGAAAAAGATGATAAATAATATTTTAAAAAACATTTTCACTGAAAAAATCAAAAAAATTATTAATCCGCCGAACATAAGTTATAAGTTGTTAAAAGCAGCCATGTAAATAGAAACGTGTCCTAATAGTGTGTGTTTCTAAGCTCGTTACTAACACTTTAAGGTAAATTTCGATTGACCGACATTACTTCCCTAATGCTATTTAAGCGTAATTTATTGTCAGTAGAAAACACCTTTAAATTGCCCGGCGGGATTCAATTTCGCGATTCCCCTCCTCTTCCACTTTGCACCACCACTTTTAATGTCATATAATTTCATTTAATTACATTTTACCATTTTTGGTGAGTCTTCCTTAAACACAAATATTACTTGGTTTGACATTTCCAAAAACATACGCAAAGCGAGTTTCTAAACTACTCGAAGCTAACCTTAACAAATTCTGCATTAAAAACTTGTTGTAATCTTATACTTATTTTTATGTTTTTTAAATTTTTTGGGGTTCGCACCTGTTTAATGAAGCTTTAATTTGATTAATTTATAAGATATTAAAAATTGCCACGGCATCGAAATAACGAAGCGATATTGCAACGTAATATCAAAAGAAAGCTAATCCAAATAGTAAATCCATAAATCATAAAAATAGATTCATTGAATACCATCGCTATAAATAAGCAGATAGCAAGACCAAACTTAACTCGAAGAGGGTTATCCTAGTCAAAACAAAACTGGCATATAAGGTCACATGCTACAGTACCGATTTACATAAATTTTCTCAAACATTATAGCAAGTGTTAATTTTTGATATTTCAACGCTGTCAGCGAAATTGTGTGTATTTTACATTAAGTGCAGAACTTAATAGTTAGTGACGATAGTGTGCTATTTGTAGTTTTGCTGTGATTTTATTTTAATAGTGGCATTAATAGAAGAGAAAAATTATAGAGTTCAGCACACGATTCAGTTTTAAAAGAACGAGCTACAAAGTTGTATAAAAATTTTAAATGCTCCGATTCTTCTGAAAGATGATTTTCATTCAGTTTTAGTCGACGACTTACTCTACTAGATTAATAATCACAAGCAAACCTATAAAACTTATAATAGAAGGTGCAATTTTCGGTACATAAAAATATATATTTTTAATTGCTTTTACACGCAGAAATTTTGTCAAAGGGCAATTTTTTATACCCTAATAATAAAATAAATTGAACTTTCTAGGAGATCCTCATCTGCGCTTTCTATGGTGACTATTGAAGCTGGACTTGTGCAGACTGAAAGTTCTGCAGCAGTCCTGGAAGAAGGAAATTATAATTAGCACTTTCTCAGATGCTGTAATGCAGATATATATAGCAGAGTTACTCTGTGAAGAATCAGCTACAGCTAATCCGGAAGAAGATACATTTCCTGGCTCTGAGCTAGAGATAAAGAAGACAGGTCTGGCAAAACTGTTCCGAGCCGAAGACCTAGGGACTCAGAAAGCAGGATCCTCAACGGAAAAATTCACCAATAAGCACAAGTGGTGGGCCGCCACAAGTAGGTATCTTTAAAGGGGCCCTGTTGAAGACTATATTTCTGAATGCTTCAGGGATATAGGGGTGAACTCGGTGACCTTGAAATAACATTGTTTGACGATCTGGTGTCCGGCGAAGGATTCGAGGGCCGTCAAGAAAGCAGGAAATACGTTGAACTGCAATCTTGTAACAACCTGTAGCCGATAACTTTGCATTGTTTTTTTAGGGCACCTTTTCATCAGGCGATTTTGTGCCTTCGCTGGAAGAGTTTTGTCATATCCAGGATAGTCCCGCTGCCTCCATTGCTTTGCCCATTATATCTCGTGATATTATCATGAATGGTATAAGGGAACTTAAAATGGACTTTTCTTTTGGTCCTGATGGTATTCCACCTGCATTCTTGAGAACCTGTTCTGACTCTATACTCACTCCACTGGAACTCATCTTCAACAAATCTCTTCAGGCCGGTAGATTTCCTACGTTATGGAAGAGCTCCTTTATAATTCCTGTTTATAAAAAGGTGCATAAAAACTTAATAACAAATTATAGGCCAAACTCGAAGCTTTCCTGCATACCCAAGTTGTTCGAATCTGTTATATATTCACAGCTTGTTGGGCAGTGTGCATGGCTTTCTGCCGGGTAGGCCGGCGACAACTAATCTGCTTGAATTTACATCACACATTATCTCTGCCTTCCAATAAGGTCTCCAGACTGACTGCGTCTACACCGACTTTAGTAAGGCATTTGATAAGCTCCCTCATTCTGTGATTATGCTTAAAATTGAAAAGTTAGGCTTTTCGCCTTTATTGCTCGACTGGATCTGCTCTTACTTAAAAGATAGGAAATACCGAGTATCTTTCCGTAATACTTTATCCGGTATCGTTAGGGCTTCATCTGGCGTACCGCAGGGTAGCGATCTGGGGCCGTTGGTGTTTATTCTTGTCATTGATGACATTGTCCCTCTGATTAAGCACTCCAAAGATGATACGCAGATGATATGAAGATTTTCTCATGCGTTAGAAACAGTTACGATTCTTATTACATTCAGGATGATTTAAATACATTCAAGAACTGGTGTAAATATAATGGCCTGCAGCTTAACTTGGATAAATGTGAGGTTGTGTCATTCTCTAGGAACCAAAATCAGCTCGTCCTTGAATATACCTTTGCGGAAACTAATATCTGTCGCGTGCAGTCCGTTACTGACCTTGATCTGAAGCTTGACCGTAAGCTTGATTTCACTCTGCACATTAACTACATTGTTTCTAAGAGTAATTCAGTTCTGGGTTAAATAAAGCGTTTTTCAAGGGAATTTTCTGATCGGAAGACCTTAATTCACTTATTCTTTTCTTTGGTTAGGCCAATTCTCGAGTATGCATCTCAGGTTTGGTCTTCCTGCTATGCTGTTCATTCTAGACACATTGAGTCGGTGCAGCTTAACTTTGTAAGGTTCACACTAAGAGATCTTCTGTGGACGACGTAGAGTTGCTGACCTAGTCTTTATTCACCAGCTTTTGAACTCAAACATAGATTGCCTTTACTGTTGTTCATTCTCGGTGCATAAGCCTCATGAATGTGTAGAGCCGTGAATACGAGTGCTTTTTTTGACGTGACTCTTACGAAGGATGTTCTGAAGCGTTCTCTGTTGTGGTATAGTTTTTGTTTACTAATTTTTTTTGCATGCTGGTATGAGAGCCTAATTTTCCTCAATATATTTTGTACCCATCTTACTTTTCCCCAAAAAAAAAAAAATCACGAAATTAGGTATCAAAACCAGGTCATCGCAGTAATGTAATTTTTTTTATACTATGTGACCAAAGCCTGAGTTAGAAGGGTTAATTATATATTCTTTACATGGATGGGGTAACCCTGAGATGGCTTACAGCAGTGGTGGTAAATTCGGGTATCATGTAAGTAAGCTATTTTATCTGTGATGCTGATACCTGTAGAAGAGGAGAGGGCGTCTCTTATAATGTGCTTATGCCCTGCGCTAACAAGCAGAATATTCTCTACAGAATGTCGGAGGAATCCCATAGAAAGATCTTTGCACTGATTGGGGCGACAATAGGATGAACTCAGCTGGCCCCGTCTAAGGGAGACTGAGAGGGGACGAAAATGACCCTATTTTATAAGGTCTGTTTCGGCTAATCCCCCGGAGAGGTGTTTTTAGTAAGTAGGAATCTCACTACCTGAGCGTTTATAAACGTACAAACTAACAAGAACAGTCAAATTGAAATAAAAATGTCGGTCAAGAGTGAGCCTGGCACGTGAAATCAGGGTTCCGCAACAGCCAAATTCTGTAATATTCAAACGGACTGAAGAATGCTCCTCTTAGAGTTGTAGTAAGAGTATTATAAAAATGATGAAGAAAATATTTACTTTTTCAGCAACTATGATACGGACGCCGAAAGTGGCAGTTTTTGTGTTATCTATGATTAAACAGCTACTTCCTTTGATAATATCGAAATTTTTGCTTTAGAATCATAAAAGATCAGGGGAGCAATGTTTTTCGCACACTTTGAGATATATCTTTATAACCAATTTACCAAAAAATTTTGCAATCTTAAATAACTCTTTTGTGAGCAAGTAATTATCTGTAAAATGAGTCATCAACCGTTTTTTTCGATTAATTCAACGCCAAAGTTCGCAGTGATTGTCAGAGAAGTAACTGATAACACCAATTTTTCTTAAATAGTTCATTATTATTACTAAGTATTGTAAGAAATGTACGTTGAGTAGTACCCGCGACACAGCGGGGCAAAGGCCAACCGCAAGGGTCATGATAACACTTGTTGTTGAATAACCCACTTCCAGTTAAATCGGCGTCTATAAATAATAATTGAACCTTTTCCTTAAACGTGAAATCATCTACCTTTTCAATTATCAAATAACATTGTAAGTTTATAATTATGGAAAATCTCTTTAGTTCATGTAAGCTGTAAGCCTTGTGGTGCATATGGCGGAAGAAGAACTGCACCCGATTCAAGACAACGATTGCAAGTATACCTGCAATTTAAGGTGGAATCTGAACCATCGACTTACTG
Source organism: Leptarthrus brevirostris (assembly GCA_964036015.1). NCBI lineage: Eukaryota > Metazoa > Arthropoda > Insecta > Diptera > Asilidae > Leptarthrus > Leptarthrus brevirostris. Next base: position 144,167,596 of record OZ038371.1, read on the forward strand.
TTGTCAGCAGAAAGAAACCTCGACATAAGATGCCCGAAGTGGAAGTGGAAGTCCAACACATTATGGAAAATACGATCTGATAATAGTGTCGTTTTTGACGTTGTCGCGTTGTGAAATGATTAAATAGAGGTAAAAGACACTTAAGAAGACACAAGTATTGTAAAAACAAATATGTATGTATGGTGTAAATTGTGTGCTGACGAGAATGCTGCATTTAAAGTAATGGCGCGTTGTCATCTTCAAATTCATTACATCAAAGGGTTGTTCCCTAGGCTTTGGTCACATAGTATAAAAAAAATTACATTACTGCGATGACCTGGTTTTGATACCTAATTTCGTGATTTTTTTTTTTTTGGGAAATGGATGGGTACAAAAATGAAACTTTTTGCGTCTTTTTATTTGGGACATAAAGTACAGAAGGAATTTTTTTTTAAAACCAAACATGAGGGCGCTGCAGGGCGCTGAATTTGGACCATCCTAAATAACGCGGCTCCACGGTGTGCAGAATTCCAGTCCTTCCAGTGATCTGAAATCAAAAATTTTTTCAAATTCTTAATGTAGAAGCTTGTGGTTATCGTTCTTCAGATTTTAGTCGAAATTTCAAAAACTGTAGGAATGGCGCGAAATTCAAAATGGATTTTCGAATTTCTATGTTTTTTTCGTCTTAAGGGGCTTGCCCTTAATGTCGCGAGAAATGTGAATGTGATCAGGACGAAATGGCATGTCTGACGAACATTTTGAGCCCTGATTTGCTGGGTCGAACAATTTTAAGATACCGAAGTACTGCAAAATATGGTTTCGAGAAAAACGCTTTTAAAGTTTTGAAAGTCTTTTGGATTGACCCTACCGGTCGTCATGAAATTGTATACCATATATTTTCAAGGGTAGATATTATAAAAAGGTTTACATAGGGTTATTCTAGAGCCATTAGAATATCGAAAAATGCAAAAAAAAACATATACATTTCTTGAATCCAGCACAGTAGAAATCCCCTTCTTGATTATAAATCTTTTCATACCTGTCCCCATGCTTTTGCTCCTTTATCTTTTGTCTTTTTAGCTTAAAAAAACCACTAATTTCATACTATTTCATTGGAGAACGATAATGCAACCACTGCCGCCAAGAAGAAATCGATGACAAAATTCGTGTAATAGACAGGCCTAAAGCAACGGGAAGGAGATTCGTCCCAGCAGAAGCGATTATGCTATCCTTTGCGTAATCAATTTGTTTAAGGGCAACTGTATTCGTTTTATGGCTTATTATGCATTGTAATAATCCATAAAACGGAAAATGAAATGGTCTAAAGAATAAGTTTTCGCATTTTTAGGGGTGGGGATAGAGTTGAGCTTTTTAACACTGTAAACAAAACTTTAATATTTTAACATCAATATTTTACATTTACTTCTGCGAATATAACACAAATATTATTTCATATTTATATTTTTAAAGTTAATGTGTTATTAAAGCATTAAAAATCTCTTATTAAAGCATTTAACATCCATTAAGATTCTCTTATAAGTAATCTGTAAGTCCGCGTTGTGTTTATGAGTCTGCCCACTTCACAAGAAGTGATTTGTACTATTTTTATATGTATGAAAATTGCTGTTTTCACTTTTTGAATTGCTATTTCCACAAAGAACCAATGCACAAAATAGCTTGCAATTAATATACCCGGATTACTTATGACGTAGCTATTTTTAGTTTCTAAAATTATCCGCACTCATACAAGTTGTTCGAATCCAATAAACTCAGCAAGAAACTCATAATTTTAAGCGTTCTATAAACTTGAACTGGATCCATCAGCTGCAACTTGGTAATTGCTTTGAAGCTCAAAAATCACTTAAACACGACAATGTAAACTTTGCAAAAAATAAACAAAACAAAAATTATTAAATTCAAAAATTTGACATTGCGTAGTTTTCTGAATTTTGAATATTTTCAATTCTTTACTTAATAGTTTAGTCTTTTATTATTCTTTAATTCCCACCATATTAATATATTAATAGAATATTTTAAACATAAAGTCAAGTCTATAAAAACGATAGAACCTAAAGGTTTCAGGAAAATTAAATATATGCTGATATCAATGGTATTGGAATAAAACAACGATAATGTTAACATATTTAAATTTATATTTGATTATATAAATTTTAGATTCTTTAAATCATTAAAGAGATCTTATTTTCATAAATTTTTGTTATTATAATAATTTACAAATAGTGCACGGTTTTATTTCAATTGGCGAACAGTGGTCTAGAATTATAGAAATTAAGGAAAGACTAGTAGTTACAGTTAGAGACATATTTTTAATTATTTTAGTTTTTAGTATTTTACATGAAGAGAGATATTTTAATTTTAGTTTTTAATATTTTTCATAGTGTGCGAAAAAAAAGAAGTATTGTTTTATGCTGACAAGGAAATGAGTACTCGGGATGTTTCTTAAAAAACTGGTCTACATTATGCTTCCCTCAGTAAAAATTTGAGAAAAGCAAACCCAGGGCGTCAAAATAGTTTATGTAGCCGAAAAGCTTTTATTAGCTCGGGAAAGAGACGTAGAGTAACTGGACTCATTCAAAGTAGTGTTATGTACAATAAGGTTCTATCCTAGTATAAGAAAATTTTTTTGGAGCTACACTACCGCAAAAGGTATCAAAATTTTCCTAATTTTACACAGACTACGAAAAAGGTAAAAAAAATTAGAATTGCGTGTCATCGTCGTGTTGTGAATTTTATGTTTTTACAGACCTAAACCGTAGGTATGCCTAAAATAATACAAAAATTTTAAGTTTAAAAGGTATTTTATTGAAATTAATGAAACAAAGCACAGGAATACCAAATAATAAAAAGAGAGCTTATAATCAATAATAAAAGCTTAAAATTTAAACTTATTTTTGTGTCCAAAATTTCTGTTCGAGATTGCAACCTGGTTCTAATAAAGCCATCTCTAGAAGTAGCGTAAGTTACACTTTGTGGTGCATCTGTTACCAGTTTAACACATCTTTCCAAAGATTGTGTGTGACAAGGAAAGTCAACAATTACCAAGCTCTTATCTTTTACCATGATTTGAAGGACCTCTTTAGAAATATGTCGAAGAACCGGCAGTGCTGTAACCTGATACTCGTGTCACACAATAATTTCGGTGTAATATTTAGCAGAGAAGTAGGTTTTTGGTGGTTTAAATAGCCTGCGTTAAATTCTACTTTCATAGTCAGTTGAAAAATATGTTTGGCTCCGTCCTTAAAAGACGTCTTTTGCTTGCTTAGGAACCAAATCGGAGAGTATACTTTAACCACGTAGTTGACAAGCAATTGCAAATTTTCTGATGGATTAAGAGTACTTACGTAAATTTGATTATACGATTAGCAGAAGTAAGCCATCTATCCATTTCTCCAGGTTTGCGAGGAGTACAGGAACCAGTTAATACAGCTTGACATATCTCATAAAGATATTTTTGATCCGTACTTAGTTCATCGAAAACATTTTTCGGCAAGTCAGGCAAATTACCAGCCACCACAAAAGGAGACACCGCGGTTTTATTTTCGCAACCAGCTAGTTGTTTTCCAATAGGTCCGGAATACTCTCTAGGATCCGAAGTGTAACCATCTAAGGTCAAGGATAAATGACGAAGGGGTAACTCATTGGCATGGAGCATACAAGCACACCATTGTAACGGTCTTTCCAAATACTCCTCTAAATATTGAATCACGCCACCCTTCTAACCGGTAACAGTTCCGTCACATCCAACGCAATCGTCATCTTAACACCAACCTTGACCTTCTAATAAAGTTGTGATCAAAGTAAGAATTCCCTTTGTAAGATGTGCTCTTCTAAGAATTCTTTGTGATGGTAACGGTTCCCTATTTTCTTATTTATTTAAGTGTTGTCTTTTCGTCCATCAAAATAAAAGCTTCCTTTAACTATACATCCAATATCTTTTGAAGCTTCTGTCCGGGATTTAGATACAACTCGGTGGATCTTGTTTTTATCAATAACCAGAGTTAAACCTTCGGTAGAAAGCAAGCCGACGTCAACCAAAACCGTAGAAGCAACAGTAGCAGCAGATCGCGTCGATAACCGTATCTATCACAGCCGTTAGCAACGGCAATGTATTTCAATTCGCCGTTGAAGTTGAGGGCGTGTCTGTCGAAGACGTGTTTGTCGGTGATGCCTCTGTTATCGAATACGTTTCTAGGGAAGATTCACGCCCCTAATCTTCATCACAATTTACTGAGAAGATTGATCCAACAAAAAACATCTTTCATTGATGGGTATCTTTCCTAATTGAGGTACTTTTCAAAATAGGATTTCAGTAATTGAATAACTCCTTTCTTAGTTACGATTAGAATCGAAGTTTTGGTCCAAATATTGTTGATGTCTTCATAAACAATCGCATATACAGGGTGTTTCAGATATGACGTGCCAAAATGAGTCGGGTGATACATCTCAACTAGACAAAAAAAAATTATCTGGCAGGGGGGAGGAGGCAATCTCAACCGTTTTGGAGTTACAAGGTGGTTCATAAATTTCAGTTTTTCATAGTATGCACATTACTCTTTTAATTTTATCTCCTGAACTACCCAACACAGCCCCATCAAACAAAGGGTAAATAACAGTCCAATGGGGTAAGGTTTGGAGATCTAGCAAGCCAAGGAATCGGTGCACCTCCTCCAAACCAGCGGTTAGACAATTTTTCACTTAGTATTACCTTCACAATGTTAGCCATATGCTCAGGTACTCGATCGTGTTGATGAAATATTCCCCTAAGCTTATCCATAGGTTTCTCCTGTATAAGATCTGGCAGTGTATTGTCCAAAAAGTCCGCATACATTTCACTATTAAGCACTTGCGGCAAAATGAATGGTCCTACGAAATGGTTGCCGATGATACCAGCCCAAACATTGACGCTGAATCTCTGCTAGAATGAGGTCACCTTTGCCCTGGCTGGGTTGGTGTTCGACCTGGTATGGAGGTTATGGAAGTTCGTGATATCATTCCTGGTGAATTGACATTCTGTCGTCTCTGTCGTCAATGTCACGTTCCAGAAGCGAAGTGCTAAATTTTAGTCTTCTATCGGAATCTCCTTCCAGTAGTCCTTATGCTGGGTGATAGTGATATGGACGTAATCCCCTCGATAAATAACTCTCTAAGCCTTAGATGATGACACTGCTAATCGCCTTGCGACTTTTCGTGCTCGTCTTAGCTTCCTATCTCACGATGGTGATTATATGGTGCTCGACGTCGGCAGAAGTTCCCAAAGTTTCGGGTCGTGTCTCCATGTCGTGTGAAGTTACACTTCCTGTTTCTCTTAACCTTTGGAGAGTCCGTAAATAACCCTTTTTGGGGTGCTCACCGATTCGGGAATCTCCTTTGAATTTCCAGTACAACCGTTCTCTCTTTTCCGTCTGCTACACCATATATGTAAATAATATCCGCGTATTACTCAAATGTAAATTTTACCATTTTTTAATAATTTTTGCTTAAAAACATCCGTACTTACTGACCCTTATTTATAGCAAAATTTTCATCAGGTACGAGTAACAGAACGCCAGGATACAATGGTGTGAATTCTGGCTACCACAAGCTAATATCGGCAATAAAGAAAATTACACTAGCATTTTTATAACTTTTTTGAAGCAATAATTGAAATGAATTACCTGTTAACCCAAAACAAACATTGCCCACTTGCAGTTCGCGACAAAGATTGGAGCTTGGATAACTGGAGCAACAACGGTAATGAAATGAAAATTAATCGGAATAGTTCGGATGGTCGACATTGTTTGCGAAGAACACCAGACGACTCTCTTCCTTAAAAAAACTGTCAAGTTCTGTGGCGGTAATGTCTAGATAAAAAAATTAGGAAAACTACATCTAGCATCGGCTAGAAAGAAAGCTAAAGATTACGTAGACATCCTTAATACTAATTTGATGGAAAGTTTAGAGGTTTTCGGAGCCGGTAAAAATTCAGTGATATTTCAACAAGAAAATGATCCCAAACATTATGCCACAAAAACAATTGAATGGTTCAAAAGACATAACGTAATTATTCTTGATTGGCCATCGTAATCACTCAATATTATTGAGCATGTCTGGAGTTTGGTAAAAATAAAATTACATTCCTTTCAGACGATACCGTGAAATAAGGATGAGTTTTAGTTACGGACGAAAGCAGTGTGGGACTCTATAACTGAAGAGGATATTGAGCCTAGATTTAATAGTATGCCTCAAAGAATTAAAGTAGTGATTCAGACAAAAGGCGGCTCTCAAATATTAATGAAGTTCTAAGGTTTGTGAAGATACATTTTAATATCAAAAAACGTTTGCAATCAATTTAATTATAAAAGTCTTTTTTTAAGCAAGTACGAAATTCTTAAATTTTTGAGGGTTTTATAAATATATTAGAATAAGGAAAATAATAAAATTAATATTTAATAACTTTTGAAATTTAAGAGTTGTTGTTTTTGGCACTTATTGGAACTTCTGCATCGTAATAAATAAATAAAGAAAACGCTTGTTTAGTTCCAAAAATTTTTGTAGGTTCAGTCAACAAGAATATCGATCATCGCTGGAAAACAATTCCATAACTATGGGTCCTCTTAAGCTAAAATTATTAAAAAATTGGCAGATTTTACTTCTGAGGAATACGCGGATATTTTTTAAATTTATTGTAGACTGAGATGAAAAGCGGCTATACTAAAATATGAAAGATTTCATAATCGGCGTGCACCCCAAAGAAGGCTATCTTCGTGGACTTTCCGAAGGTTAAAAGGAACCGGTAGTGTAACTTCGAACAGCACGGAATTGTGATCTGAAATATAGGAAGATTCCGGCGACGTCGAGTAGTAAATAAGCACCCTCGTCGGGCAAGACCGTGAACCGAACCTGAGACGAGTCGCAAGTCGACTAGGAGTGTCTTCAATTCAATTTTGGAGTGTTATTCATACAGTAGGGTGACGTTTATATCATCATATCCCAGTTCAAGGACTACTGGACGGAGATTCCTTTAAAAGATTAAAATTGGTTGTAGACATTTCTCCTTGTTCAGCCTTATTGTGATTTATGCTGTCCATCATTCTGAAAAGAGTTAATTTTAATCTTGATTCCAATTGAATCTTTTTCCCAGTTTTTCCTATTTAAAAACTTTTGACTTAATAATTCGCAGGAAATAATATAATTTTTGCGCTTCCCTTTTTATGCCCTATTTGCTACAATTTTAACTACATAAATTTAAGTTGAGTAAATTAATTGCAGTTATGGCAGTGATATATTGCTGACTTCTGGAGATTCGCCACAGTATCATAAACTTCCCCAATCTATACTTGGTCGGAAACTAACCCACATAGGACAAGCGGACCTCCTTCCAGCCCAAATTCAGAGCCAATGTTTGGGCTGGTATAATCGGCACCCATTCAAAAGCACCATTTATTTTTCCGCAAGTGCTTAAAAGCCAAATTTATGCGGATTTTTTGGGAAATACACTAAATCTATTAGAGGACATCCGTCTGGATAATCTTAGGGTAATGTTTTACCAAAACGATGGAGCCCCAGTGTATAATGCCAACATTGCGAGGCAAAATTAAATGAAAAATGTCCTGACCGCTCGATTGGACGAGGTACACCGATTGCTTGGCCTGGTAGAGCTCCAGAACTTACTCTATTGAACTTTTTTTTATGCAAAACAGTGAGGGGTGAAGTTTATTCAAATTCTGTTAACAGTAGAGAAAAACTAGTTAGCATAATTGAGACTACAGCGATATTACATTAAAAGGAGGTTATAGGTATGCATCAAAAGTAATGGAAGACATTTTGAACAGCTTATGTAACATTATAGCATTAATTGTAATAAGTTTCGAATTAAATAAAAAGCATTGTTGGACTCATTTGAGATTTGATATGTACAGATTTTTTTTTAATTTACCAAAAGGTTTTCTGAACACGAATTTCCAGATCCTTAATCTACCTGGACATATTGTACGTGACATAGGCAATTTAATAAAAATTTGAAACAGATGTGTTAATTACATTAATTTCTGAGAAAATTTGGGAAAATATTGAATTTGTTTCAGTTTTAGAAACATGATAGGAGTTAGATCAACATTGTTGACAATATTGAAAAGATCATTGGGGAAGTAGTTCTTTAGCGTTTGTTTCATATCGGGGCGTTGGGTAAGTCAAACGATAAAAATGAAAATATGATGTGCATACGCTGAAAAACTGAAATTTATGAATCACCCTGTAACTTCCAAATTTCTGTGATTGCCCCCACCCTGCTGACATGTTTTTTTAGAGGCGAGATTTATTACCCCACTCAACAGCTTGCATGAAAACAACGTTCCAAGAATCTACCCAAGAATATAGAGTTAAGAGGCCGAAGCCGTAATTATCAGTAACTGGTTATTTCTTGTCTCCTCTATCCAAATCATTCATTTCAGAAGGCTCCGCCTTGCAAATGTCTCACGGTTGGGTAGACGCCGTATTTGTTAAGGCATTACATCTTTTACCACCTATCATTGCTAAAACGAGATTATGATTTCCTATAATCTTGTCACTAAAAACAATAGAAGAAACAACTGATTATTGCTGTATAATTACCAGTGTTTCTTGTGTTGCCCTTTCCATTATTTCACGAGCGAAAATAAACATTATTGCCTTGCAAAACATTGTGGAAGATGTATTTGAATTTTCCAGACGAAGGAATCATCTTGTCCTTGATCTGAAACACGTTGTTTATAATTACTTTGATCCGAGCTGTTATCATATTCCCAATTACAGAGCAGTGTAAAATTTGCGCTATCATTAACATAATTAGCAGGGAAATAGTTTATAATATCGTCTTGTAAAATGAAAATTCTGTTTATGGTAATATAGATTACCAATATATAACAATATTAATATATCAGATAAGCTGATAAATTAATATTATATTTCGATAGTTTGACATTTATTATCAAAGATAGGGATTTTTTCCGCTATGTTCGCTATACATAGGTTCATTTGCATTAGTTATAAGCTCCTCTACATATATATATTGGCCCGCTTTGGGGTACTTGTTAAAGTCACATCACAAAGAACTGTGGGGACAGAACGTTTATCAACTTTGCGTATTTCATCTATGTAGCGAAAGGTAACTCGCCCAAGCTATTCTCCTTAATTTCTTTCTTCGTCTTTAGCTGCCGACCAGGTCCTCCCGTTCTTGGTCCAGGGCCACTTTCTTCTTCAAGAGGAAGAATCCAACCACTCACTAGTTTGAGTCTTAAAAATATTCGAATTACGGCTACATTTTTTTCGCCAAAGTACAACATTTTTGAGTAATTTTACAAGTGAATCTTCAATCCTCTGTTCAGAAATGTTTATTTTCGTACACAACTGGGGTCGACTAGACAGACCGAGGGAGATGGAGAAATTCTGCGCGTTTATAATTTGGATATTACCAAATATATTTATTACAATGAGACTGCAAAATCGACGTATTTAAACTGTAAAAAGTATTAGGAAAAAAACCCTTAGATACAAAGGGTATTATTTGTAGGTTCACAACACATCAACACCACCAAACTAACCCTACCACCTGAATTTAAATGCGTTTTCAAGCTCTACATAGCACCTACGCTTCTAACCTATTGTCACAGTAGGTCTTATTATAATAACAATAATAACTTACTTATTTTTGGAATTTCACAATTTCCGTACAAATAGCTTTATTCACGGTAAGATCAATGATAACACCGGCCTGCGAATTTAAACCTTTAATTACCCCTTTTAATAATACCGTGTTTTTTAAGTATTAAAGTATGTTGATTGCAAAAATGGTGTTGCTTTTTTCTATCACATCAGTCTGTTTTGAAATCAGGACTAAATCAGGACTTTATTAATTAAAAAGGGAAAGTTTAATTTAAATTTGCAGGCTTGTGTAATCTAACTAGGTAAGGACAAATTACATATATAAAAAATATTATTTAGATTTTTAATGAATCTCGAGATAAGTACTTCTTATTAAGTAATACCTTAGACATTCTATACAATATACAATATAGTTAAAAAATCGTCTTTTGTACTCGCAACTGACTAATAACCCAAGTTTTCTTCAATTTTGGTAATGATAAGAAGATACTTCGCGATCCTTTAGATGGGATGAATAACCCTGTACATAGGATATTTGTCCAATACAGCGATACTTGAAAAATCCTCCCGCCTGAGACGTTGACGAAATCTATCCAGAATATCTATGCGACGAAGATTTAGGATTGTAGGGCACTACGAATTCCAAATATCCTGTAACATCACAATATTCGAATAGACTCTGTAATTAGCTGACCAGGTTACACCTCGTGGCGTTATTCCTACTACAATCAGCTAGTACTAGTCTCAAGTAACAAAACATAGGCAGCCTACTCTACGGCATTACGAGAAGCTTGTAGATCCAGTTAAGGGCTCTCTAAAATACGTTAACTGTAAGCCTAAACCGGTGAAATTCCGTCCGTCCTATGCAATTTGGAAAAGCCAGCTTGTCTTTTTAACCGACTTCCCAAAAATTGAGGTTATAAGTTCAACATGTATTTTTAAAAATTTTTTTTATGAATGACCTGGTGTGGACCGATTTTGATGATTATCTTTTTGCTGGGCAGAGTATCTTCCTCGATTGGTACCATGTCAAAAAATTGCTGGTGGAGGGACGGTGGGGGTGGAGGTGAAACAGAACTCCGTAATGCGCGGACCGATTTGGATAGTTCTTTTTTTTATTGTGTAGAGGATGATCTCCCATTGCTAATAATGAAAAAAAAAATTGTCCTTAGGGATGTGGTGGGGAGGGAGAGGGTTAGTCTAACTGAGTAACGTGTCGAAAAATTCGGATGATTCTTTTTTTGTTGGATAGATCATGTTCCCCGATTGGTATCATATCAAAAAATTTAACTCATAACTTTGTAATGCTTGGACCGATTTGGATGATTGTTTTTTGGATAGAGTACGTTCCTCGATTGGTACTATGTCAAAAAAAAAGTTGGTGGGGTGGGGGTGGGGCTTAAAGTAAGTAAGTAATGCCTGGAGCGATTTGTATGATTTTTTTGTTGTATAGTGTATAATTTTCATTGCTAATAATGAAACAATTTTTGTCCTAGGGTGGGATGGGGAGGGTAGTCGATCTTCTCAACGCGTGGACAGTTTTAGATAATTCTATGTACCCCCACTGGAAGTGGTTGATGTCAATTTCTTAACGCTTAGATTTAGATGTTTCTTTTTATGTTATATAAATTATAATCCCCCATTGCTGATATGAGGATAAATACACTAAATCTATTATTTGGTTCAGGTTGGTGGTGGAGGTAGGGGTAGGCTAACTTCTTAACAACTGGACTGATTTGTTTGATTATTCTTTTGATGTTTAGAATATGTTGCCTCAATGGTACCACGATAAAAATATGTGGGGTGGGTTGGTCTACGAAGGGGGCGTTATGGAATTTCTTAATGCATAGTCCTATTTAGATGATGCTTTTTTGTTGTATATACTATGGTCCTCCATTGCTACTATATGGAAAACATTTTACCTGGAGTTGGCGTAGGGAGAAGGATAACCTTACTTTGTAACGCGTGGACCGATTTAGATGATGCATAGAGTATATATTTGTATTCTGAGAAAAAATGTGGCTTGAAGTGAGAGTTGGAGGAAGGACAGCGCCTAGCTTGGTAAGGCATAGACCGATTTCGATGATTTTTATTCTGTTGTACAGAAAATCTTTCCGGATTGACAAATGATAAATATTTTGCACCTAGAGCGACTCTTCTGTTGCATGGAGTACGGTGGCACTCTAGAGCCATGCTATGAATTTTGTATCTAAGAAGAGTTTTACAGTGACTAATTTCGTAAAATATTGCCGGATTTGTACAATTCTGGTTTCTTTCTTTGGAGTGCAATACCTCTGCAACTTTTGAAATTACTTTGTTCGTACGAGCAGCATTCTTCGAGTTGTATATATGAAAATACTAAAAAGTAAAAAATAAAATAGTTTTTAAAACAAAAAAGTCTTAATAGATATAACATTAAAAATTATTTTATGCTTTTTAGCTTTTTTTGAAGTTTTTTTTTTAAACAATTTTTTTTTAATTATTAAGGTAACATAACGCGCATACTTCCTGGGAGTACAGCAGCGTGGGCAAAACAGCAAATTCAAAAGGTTTGCAACGTAAATTCCAGTTTTGAACCCGAGCGTTAGTTGAAGTTTTCCCAATAGTACTTGAAGCAATATTAGCCTTGGACATTATTTTGTTAGATGCAGTAGTGAAGAGTCCCGAGGAAATGAACACATCAGCCATTCGAAATTTCTGTCCTTTACAATGCAAGTGGTTTAAGATGTTCTTAATGAAGAGATTACTGGAGATGGCTGTATTAAGGAGGTATTTATATGGTGGAAAGAAAAAAAATCTAAGTTTTTTTTAGTAGCTTAACATGTCTAGAAGAGTTTTGCGAAATTCGAATTAAAAACTTTTAAAAATTTGTTTTCCTTATTTTGAGTGTTAAATAGCTGAATGAGGTACAATTAAAGCGTTTTTCTCAAAATAACGTTTTCAAAACGATTTCGAAACAACTATAAGTGCAATTTTCTTCTAGTTTTGAAAACTATATTCGAGATCATTTCGTTTAGGCACTGAACCACTAATAGTGCATTTTTATAAAACGTCGATTTTTGGCGCGCGATTTAAATCGGAAATTTTAACGACTTTTCAAATATTTTTTAATAGAGCGCAACATATGGGCATTACAATAAAAATTCACCATAGTGGTTCAGTGCTTAAAATCCCATTTTCGTTTTTTAGTTAAGATGATCCTGTGACGAGATATCATTTTCACCGATAAAAGCCATTTTTGTGCGGTTAAAAAGGAGCCATGACGTAAAAAAATAAATAAATAATTTTTTTTTTTATTTTAAGTATTTAAATTTTACATGATGTAATCCATTTTTATATAAACAGTAAAGATATTGAAAAGCAAATTATAAAAATGAGCCAAAATGTTGTAAACATCTCCATAACATATTTCCTGCATTTTGAATCAGTTCGCAGCGGACATTTCGAGTGTTGGGTTATTCTTCTGCTCTTAGCGCTGAGCCTTTTTTCTGCAACAAATTGATTCGTTGGACATATCGACGATTTGCTTTCCCAAATAATCCTAAATATTGATCATAAGATACTGGTTTTCGTTCTTTAACAACATTAAATACGTTTTGATGTCTTCGTTACTCTATCGATTGTAATAACTATATCAGTGATGATTTAATGATACAAAATGATACAATAGAATAATCACTGCATATTTTTTCATCGATTCTACTTAAATCTAGAAAAAAATATCCACAGTAAAATTCTTTTATTCTTCGAACAATAAAAAATGTTCTCACAAATAGGGGAAGAAATTTTAGTTGCTGCGATTGAAAGACCAATATCGTAAGTTAGAGCTTTTTACATCATTACCTTAAAAATTTATATTGTTAGACGAACACTAAAAGAATGAATCCTATTTCAATCTCCCCGCGATTATTACTATACATACTACAAAAGCAAGATAAATATAGACTTTCCTATAAAAATGTTTTTCTTACAGTTTCAGGCAAAAGGAAATATAAATCCTGCAAATATAGAATATCATAATAAGTGTGAATTGATTTGTTGAACGTTCCCATTGTAATTGAGACAATTGATTGAAATTCCGCATTAAAAAATATTATACAATGACTAGAATGGCATAAGCAAAAATGAGGTCACCTATAAAGTTTCAGTTTTAGGTCTGCAGAACGACTGAATGTTCTATATATAAATTCTTTTTACTAAATTTGTTTTATACGTGACTGTCATAAAAATTGAGTTTGTATGGTGCCAAGTTGAAACCTGGAACAAAAAGGTTGAAATATGTACTCGATTCTATGCTTTGACGCACTGTGTTTGTACATTTTTATTACTTCAAGGGATAGTCTAAAGTCTAGAGAAATTTTACTATTTTATTGATTTGTAGAATCACCTGTTACATTTAAATATCTGTGTCTCACGTGTACAGAATATTTAAATATTTTTTTGTAGATTAGATTGGGACTTTATTGTATTCAGGCTTTCATGTTGATTATTGAACTTCAATTTCCGATAGAATTTTATTCAATGATAGTGGGATGAGAAAATAGGGACAAATTGAGTTTTGGGAAGGAAATTTGAGGCACACCTGGTGTAACATATGAATGCGAATAAATATGTACGTTTTAGAAACTTCCAATTTCAATGCATTACATAATAAGGACTTCTGTTTTGCTTTTTGCTCCTGGAAAATATTTAATAATTCTCATGCTCATATATGTATAAATTAATAAATAATTATGTATATAGGTATATATATATATATATATATATATATATATATATATATATATATATATATATATATATATATATAACCCAGGTGCGAGCGTGCAAAAAAACCCTCTTGGTCCCAGAGTCCAGCCACCATTCTGTACTGCAGGTTCCTTTGTTTTTTGAGGCTGCTGTGAGCTTCTCCTCCACTCCTCCCTGAACCCCTAGACAGTTTTGGAAGTTCATTAGCTCCAAACGAAGCAGCGACGGATACCCAACCTCCCTGAGGCTGTGTGACCGCAAAAGCCTCTTGAGGTGGGCAATGCGTTCACAGTGTGATATCACTTTTTCAGTGTTCACTCACTTGACAAGTCTTCCGCTGAAATCCATCTAATTCAAATACTTGGTTTGTTTTCATGCGTTCTCGACGGTGTTCCCGCCTCATTTTTGAAAAGGTGCTGTTCACACAAGTTAACCCTGTCCTCCCTGCGTTTGCGCTACGGTCGTTTTCCGGTGCTCTCGAAGGATTTCTATTGTAAACTCTTCATGAGCTCTTTCCAGCATTGCTGACGACTGCGCTGAATTGAGCTCCGATATGCGAATTTTTTATTATTGGTGCTCCAATAATCATCTTCCACTGAATGGCAGCAAATGCACCGTTATTTCCTTTTCAAATATGAATCGTCCCATTTTCTTTAACTACTGCATGGGCGGCTACCCTTTGGGCAGGCTCGACAGGGTCAACGACTTAGGTGTGATTCTCCATTCCTGTCTCTCCTACTAGGACTACGTAGACTTCTTGGTCGGTAGAGCCAATTCCACGCTCGGCTGTGTAACAAGGTAGTCTAAAGAGTTTAACGATCCCTTTTTGTGCTTTCATCAGACCCATTTTGGAGTACGCCAGTCCGGGCTTGGATTCTTACTTCGCCGTCCACGTTAACCGAATTGAATCAGTCCCGCACAGATTCCTTAGATTCGCTATTCGCGGTCTCCGCTGACGAATCCCTACCCACCTTCCTTCGTATCGTGCAGTCTGAGTTCCCCGCACTCTCTTGAAAAGAGGCGCAAGGGTCCTGATTCGGGACGTGAGGAGGCACGACTTCTTCCATGTGCCCCAACACCGAACACCGTATGGGATGCACGGCCCCATTGCCTCTATATCCCGACTATTTAATAAATTTGCTGCCCATATAGAGTTTGGAAGTTTCAGGCAGGAGCATAAAACCGAATTTCAGCTAATTATTGAATAGTCAACACCTTGATTTATAGTTTAAGTTAAAAACGTGTATGTTTTTGTAGAAGCCAGCCTTGATGAATTGTTAATGAATAAATAAATAAATTGCGTAAAACGTTAGTATTCTATAAAATAAAAATTATTGGAAGATTGCAGTCTCATGCTCGTTTTAAAAGGTCGCTCAAGCGCTTAAATGGCTCAACCAAGAAACTTAAATTTAGGATTTCTATATGATTTAAGGTGAAGAGCAAAATTAAGTTACTTGCGTCTCGACAGTATTTCCAGTTTCACCGGAACTGAAAAATATTTCTGCAGTTTTTGGTTAACAAATTTTTTTAATACATATTCTGAAAGCAGTCATAACAACGAATTAAAAACACTTCATATTTTTCACTACTTTTCTTCGATAGGATTTCCGGCGAAACAGCAAGTGTTATCGAGGCGCCAGTTACTCGATTCTGATCTACACCCAAAATTATAAAGAAATCCCAAATTTGAGTTTCTTACTTGAGCCATTTTAGCAGTTAAATTTTTTCAGGGAGCTTGAGCTACCATTTGAATATGAGCTGTGAGACTGCAATTTTGCAAAAAATTTTATTTTATAGAATAGTAACTTTTACGCAATCGGAACTAAACAAATTCGCGTTTTCAAAGCACGGAGTTGGATTGTTGGATGAGCTTCACGGTCACCACGCCATGGTTCCAAGAATCGAACCTCGGTCTCACTGTGAATTTTTAAAATAAAACTCGCCGCAATCTCGCCGCAATGCAAAAACAATATATATATATATATATATATATATATATGTATATATATATATATATATATATATATATATATATATATATATATATATATTCCTTTTACCCTAATTCCCTTCTGGCCAAAGTCTTGGTAATTCATCATAGGCATAATCCGCGATAACTGACAACTTTAACTTTAAAGAACTTAATGCGAATTTGCGAGTTTAGAGTAAAAATATACACTAATAGGACTGGATGGCGATAATGAGGAAGGCTTGCTGTAGCAATGACCCTCTTGCAGCTGCTGCTGCCACTGACTTTCTTTCTGTGCATTTTTAGTCGTAGCTGTCTTCTCTTTCACATGGCGTTGCCACATCAGCGTACGTTCGGCGAGTGAATGATGCGATAATTATTTACACAGCTTATGAAATCCAGCAGTTCAGCCATCCTTGGCGCTTTGTCGGATGTCGGTTCAGATCTTTGTATTAACTGCCTTTATGAAGGCTGAAATATTTCGTAATTTCTCTTCATTGGCCCTGAATATTTTTTCACATTTGGTTTTCTTCTAGGACCTCAGTACCTTTCATTGTCACGTCAGGATTGTTTCTTTTTCTTTATGAAATCAATGAACTTTCAAGATTTCACTACTTTTAACTGCTTCTCTAGTCACTTTATATCTAAAATTCTAAATATATGTCTGCATCTAATAGCTGCCTTATTACCTCACGGTGCCTCAACACTTTCTTACCTCCAATATATCTCCGTATCGCAATAACCTTCTTCATGCGCTAGCTCACTCCTGGTACCTCCACACCTGGTTAAAAAAATTTATCCGGTCAATTATGCCTCTTCAAAATCTCTTGATGCCCTCTGCTCTGTGCCTCTGATCTGTGAACAGCTAACTCCTCCATAAGACTTCGCAGATATAAAAATCTTTCATTCAATCAATTTGAATTTCTGATGGTTCTTATAGGCACTGTTGCTTCTCCAATTTGTCGTCATCAGACACACTTTATGTCTCCCCATATAATGTCCATGGCTTCATGTAATCACAACTTACGATTGTTCTTCTAAGATCCTCATGGTTGCCAACTTTAAGATTTGTTTCTGGATACTCTGTAAAGACCCAAGTTTAATTTTTAATGTTGTACCAAACTGTGTCCTTTTTTATAGCTATTTGGTTGCCAACTTGATACTTTGTCGGGTTTTTTCTTTCTTTCTCTCTTAAAGGATATGCTCTTCGCTTGGTTGCGAATCTCATTGAATAGGTCTACGAGCTCGTAATTTCTGCAAGGTGAAAGTCTTCAGTATTCCACTTTTTTTTGCAAACTCCGATGACTTGGCTATCAGGGATCCGGGAAATTTTTTCCCGTCCTTAGTGACATTCTGATGAATGCATTAAACAAAATTAGTAGATGGTGGAGAAATCGATAGCTGATACTCTTCACAGCAAAATCCAAAGTACCCAACCTTGCCATGCCCAAATAAAACGAGCATCAACTCATTTTGTCCTCCAGGGTGAAGTACATGGGGCTGATTTTCGACCCAAAGTTGAACTCGAAGGAGCCAAA
The DNA here is from genome assembly GCA_964036015.1 of Leptarthrus brevirostris. NCBI lineage: Eukaryota > Metazoa > Arthropoda > Insecta > Diptera > Asilidae > Leptarthrus > Leptarthrus brevirostris. Next base: position 144,185,470 of record OZ038371.1, read on the forward strand.
AAGGCAAGTTTTGTTCTTTATTCCTGCAACCACACTCTTGGTAAATGGTGGGAGCTGCGACCTAAAATGACCTTTTTCATATATACATTTGTAGTACGTCCTATCCTCACCTATGGATCCGCAGTTTAGTGGCCGATGATGAGGAAGGGATATATCAAATCGAAATTAAATAAGGTGCAGAGAACAGCTTGCATCGGCATTGGCGCTTCGCACTACTCCAGCCGACGCTCTCAATCAGCACCGGCAGGTATCCTAGGAAAATCATAACTTCTCCATATTAGTAAGTCCTGCTAAGGGCTCTGAAAGATTTCATAAAATAGCCTATATACGATTCAAAAGATGCGAGTTTGATTTCATTTTCAATTTAGTGTTTGTTTTGTTTAGTTTTGTGAAATCACATATATGATTTAATATTCGAGTGCTGCGTTTTTTTTGCACACTGTCAACAATTTTATCAAAATGTCCCTCTCGTGAGCCTAAAGTAGTGAAACGACTTAAAAGCAAATTCGTGAAAGTAACCCTTAACAGTCTGTACGAAGCACTCAAAAGAGAAATATTATATATTTAATGTATAAAATTAATAAATATAGGTTTAAAACAAAATAATAACTGCAGACCAAAGATACAAAAATTCCCGTGTAATCACTTTTCATATACTTTGTGTAAGTTGGACAAGGGCGTATTTTTGTGTTACTTTTTTTTCGTTGTGATTATACCAATATCCACATTGCAGCACTTACCGCAAGACCAATACCTATTAATATTTATCTATACTGGAGTTCAGAACAAGTACGATATATATGTATGTATTTCAAAGTGAAAAAGAATTTCAATATTATAAATTTAATTTAATTTAATTAGCCTCAATATTGAATACCCTCTATAAACAATTAACGGACCACTGAATTTATTCTAAAGGAAAAGAAAATGCTGAATATGAAAATATTGAATTCTTAGTAAATTTTATTAAATCGGATAGCGAATATTATCCCGAGATAACGTCAATCAAATTCGCATTTTCACAATTCAAGCTAACTAGCCATTCTTACTGTTTCGTTATTGCTTTTCAAATCCTCACTCAAGTGAAAAATATTAGTCCGTTCCCTTTAATAACACACTTCAGTAGAACTGAAAGCACGAATCAAGAATTATTTTCAATAATCTTTTATCTACGCTCCTTTTGTAGAAGAAAGCTACGGAAATTGATTTCGAAAAGAAATTCCTTTTCTAAAGCTATTTCGTTATTAATTTTTGATAGTATCGTTAATGTCACTTCCTTTTCCTAGAGCTGTTCAAAGGCAGTAAACATTGCAAAAAAAAACGCAATTCGTAAAACCACTTGTGTTTCTAGTAAAAGACGGAAAACTATGATTCCATGAGTATTTGTTGTTGCATTTCTAAGTATCACAAAAGTTCCAGTTTGTTTTAGGAAGAAGATTGGTTATCTTTTAAAAGTCAGCAGTTCCGCTTTGATTGCGGAAGCAATATAAACCGAAGGAGTGTAAACATGTCATTGAAGTCTTTAGGGTATGCAAAGGCAAACATTTGAATTCATACTATGCTCAAAATTGTATAAGTTTCTGTGGTTTGATTTATTGATATAAGTTTTGATTGCCTTAGGACCGTCAGAAAATTTGCAGAAAATAAAAACTTTTCCTCTCGGAAAAGCTACAAAAAATTTAGTTTTCAATATTCTTATTTTGGAAACATGTTCATATATGTATAGATAAATGTATTACCTCATAACTTTGATTTTCAAATAAAAGTTTGGATTGAATTTGCCCAAAGGCAATTGTCGAAATAATATCAACATAAAATGTTGACATATTTTCTTCAAAAGCTGCAGATTTTTTGATATTTGTTATATTGAAAAAAAGAAATGCTCTGTCCAAAGATGAATAGATTATTAAAAAAATAATGTAATTTTAAGCTGGTTTGGTCAGGTTTGGCAGGAAAACAGACGACGCAGACTGTCAGTTTGTTTCTACTAAAACTCGATATTTTTTAAATATAAAATGCTAATGGTGTATGTCTGTATGTTTGAAAGACCAAAGTTCCAATAATATTGCAGTGATTATATTGAAACTTCCGCTAATGTATTTCTTTAAATCGGAGAAAAACTATTGCAAACACATATATATACATATGTAGCAGGAAGAGAGGAGTAAAGTACGGTGCATGTGTATAAAATTGTAATGGGCTTAAATATAAAAAACTTGAAAACTAGGGGTTGAACTTAAAAATTACTGGACTGATTTTGAAGCACTGAAATCTTAATATTGTAACGTGCACGAGGTAGACACGAAAAGGGAAATAGTCAACCGTGTAATGCGCATGTCCCAGGTCACCAGAAATCAAGAAAAGTTAAATCAAGTAAAGTTAAACGTTATATTGTCAAGACAACTTGTAAAAGAAATTGTTAAACGAACTAACTAAGTGAAGTGAATAAAATTGTGAAAATTTGCGATTGAAAATAATTGTCTTAATTAATCCGTCGAGCCAGAAGAGCCCCATTTACCTTACAATATTGTAATAGAGTATTATTAAAGGGAAAATGTTTAGAAAGGTTTCAGCTTTGGTATGTCGCACGCCAGATAGATTTTAATGAAACCTACCGTATAAAATCCTAAAACGTAGGGAAGTGTATGAACCATCAGTAATTCTTACGGACTATACAGGATGTTTCAGATCTTGTGTGCCCAAATTAAATGGGGTGATAGATCTCACTTAAGCAAATAAAATATGTTATTTTAAAAAGGTCGCGGGGGGAGGGGGTCTGAGCCATTTGGGAGTTAAAGGGTGATTCATTAATTTGTAATTTTCCCGGTATGCACATCATTATTTTATTTTTAACTTTTGATTTACTCAACGACCTTTTCAAAAATCTTCAACAATGTTGATCTAACTTCTAATGTTGCAGGTACTTCCAAAACTTAAAAAAATGTTTTGCGATTACCTAAAATTGAGCATTTTCCGAATTTTCTTCAAAATTTATGGAACAATAAACACCTGTTTTTTATTATTGACCATCTTCTTACATTTCTTTAAAAGTACAACATGGCAAGGCAGAGAAAGGTTTAGAGAAACTGCGATACACTAAGAAAAGGGCCAAACAACATCGCACAACCAGTTCTATATTGGAATCCTCACGACATTCAAGGAAATGGACAACCGCCCAACACATGGAGAAGATCCGTCGAGAAGGAAGGTACCCGGACAATAAGTCGTAGTCATAGTTGAAGTCGTTGGCGTAGAATCGGACCAGTTGTAGATTCCATGTATTGGACCCCCTATGCCCCACAAGGGGCTGGAGGAACCACAGAGAGTGATCTCGGAAACACACTGTATATGTTGAAAGTTTATTATTTTGAAAACTACTTATTTGTGTATGTAATCTATTTTCGCGTTGTTCAAGTGATACTAGAAATGAAGTTAGTTATAAAAATTGGCTAATTTTTTTTCATATGCTGTTTAATAAAATTAAATTAGGTCCAAAGTGAAGCATGAAAAAATTACTATTTGCAATTCTTTCTATAGTGGTAAGTATTTGTTTGAAAGTAGTTCAACAACGTGAAACCTATAAGAATTTATTTATTTATTTATATTTAGTACTTATTTTGCAATTCATCCCTTTTCATTCACATGAATCTGTTGAGTGCTCAGACTAACTGTCTTTTCAGCTAGGTACTGGTTTTGTTTTTTCGACTTAAGTAAACTGCATAAAATCATTGTTACTTTTAAACTATTCTAACCTATACTGTCCTAGACAAGTCCAACTTAAAGAATACAGTACTCACATATTTGTGCAAAGCTGGTTTCTAGTTCTTTCGTTAAGTTGTGGATATGTTGTACGTCCGCTGACTCGTGTAGTTATGGGGTAGAAAAGTGAAATGGTTTGTTCTACATTATTTTAAAGGAATTTGCACTATATTGTAAACTAATGCGCTGTTAGTCTCTATTGGGGCCACATTCACTAGCACTGGCTTCATCATTGTTTTCTATGTGATTAGTTTGTTTTCTTTACTAAGTTTTGATTTTCCGTTTATTAATCGATATAATGCGATTAGGTATTTTTGAAGTGTCGAAACGGCTTGGTATTTTCCTGCTTTATTAACTTTTGATTAATGTGTTTTCGCAAAAAGGATGTAAAGAGAATTTATATATTTATTTATTTCCTCACATATATTACCACAATATCTAAAAAATTTAATCAAAAATTAAAATCCAAAAATAAAAATAATCGTGGGGCGAAAATAACTAGTTCACGATCACGATTCAGAAACCCTCTGAACAGCCCCTTCAAACACAGCCTAGAGAGATCTAAATTAGCTCGCGAAGTGTTGGTTGAAGAGGTGAGACATCAAAGTGGTGGGCTCTTGCATGAAGTAAAGAGTTCTGTGACCTGGGACATACATGAAGTCTTGATTCTTTAAGGAGCGGTGCGGGATAGAAATGTTCAGAGCCTCCAATAATTCCGGTGAATTAATCTTTCCCTACAGAAGATCGAACAGAAATACACCCAAGGATCATTCTAGGGAAGTCCGCGGAAAGTAACCTAAGGACCTTATAGCCACTGTGTCATAAACCCAACAACCAGGGACGTATGCGGTTTGGACTGCAACTTCGTGTTGTACTTACGTGGTATATCACAGGGGCATTCTATAAAAGGCTTGCGAATGGGTATTTTTTGTCATATAAAAACAATATCAATTAATTTGAATTATTTTTATTTATAAAAGCTAATTTGGATTCTTTTTATCGATAGATAGCGCTGAAGTAAAGTCGTTGACAATTTCCATTAAATAAATTAGTAAGGTGGGTTGGTTTAGTTGTCTTAATTGGCGAGCGTTACCTTTATGGTAACACTCTAATAAGCGCTGTTACAGCACCACTTTGATACCACAGCTAATAAGACTCAGATTTTTTGGTTCAGTTTCACTCAGAACATTTCTTTTTTTATCCGAAATCGTGGTTGAAGGCGGCTAAGAGCTAAGGTCAACAAGATGAATTAAAAAGAATCCTTAATGATTACGTCCGAGATTGCCTTAATATTTCAAAGAAGTACTCCATCATAGTGCTCTTTCTGACACTGGCAATAGACGGGAATTCGTCAAGGAGGTGAATAATTGGTTCTTTTTCATTCACGTCGTCGCAACTGCAACATCTGGAGCTCGCCAGGGAATGCCGAAAGAATCACCTCTTAAGGGAACCCAATATGATACGAATATCTTCAACATGGGATCGGTGCAGTGCAGCTCCGTTCATGGGAAGTTTGTCGGTCATCTTGGCCCAGCAATGTTCTTATGTCCGGGATCGCAATGTAGGGTTACTGTATATCCAATGAGCCAAGTAACATTCGACAGTCCTACATCACCATAGAAGATATAGCAACTGAGTCAAGCGTCCTAATGGCAGCCTGACTGTCTGTAAAAATGTCGATGTCCTGTTTCGGTGATTGAATACGTAGAAGCAGTGAACACGTCTTCATAATCGCAAGCACTTTTGATTGGAAGACACTTAATGTCTTGGGCAGCCGCTAATCGAATTTATGAATCAAAATTATAAATTTTATTTATTTTTTTGATAATTGTATAGTTGTAAAAGCCGATTGAGGTCATTGCGGTCTAGGAGCTCTAAAACTGTTCAATATTATTGATTATTTTGAAGATTTTAATATGTAGACTTAAATCTTTTTTTTCATTAATTAAGTTATTTATTAAAAAATAGAGTGGCTTTTTATAACTATAATTTAATTTGCGCTGAAGCTCACCTCATTATTATTATTTAGTATACGAGCAGCTATAAAAGATTTTAGAAAAACCTTACTTAAAAACATTGTACGGCAGAATCCCCACTTTTTAAGAATTACCTTATTATTTTATTATATTATTAAGATTCTGTTAATCATTGTTTATAGGATGTGTTCTAACGAAATAAAAACTCATCTGAAGAAAACTGATTATTAAATTTATTATATAAGCGAAAGAAACTGTTCACCGGAGGCCATTTTTGATCATTGTGCTCAAAATATCAAGTCAATTACTTTATTTAATATTTATCTAAAAAGCTGCGTGAAACGGGTGAATTTTAAATATTTTGAAAAAGCAATTATCATTCAAAATTCCTGAAATACTTTCTTCATCTTAATTATTTTTTTGAAAAGTACAATGTGGTGGTCTGTCTTGCATCAAACTGAAATCGATTGAATGGATTGAAATATTCTTGTCAGCATAGAAATACAGAGCAGTTATAAATAAGAACTTTTCATCACAGCAAATAATTTATCAAAGGCAATTGAAATAAAATTACGAAAAGATTTCTGAAAACACTTCTAAGTGCTCCGATGGAGATATTTCTATTTAGGAAGATGTGTTGAAATATTTATTTGTAGCTTCATGCAGAGAAGTGATCATGGCCATCACATTCGTATGCAGACATTTGTATCTTATCTTAACGTCAATTCCATCAGTTACAGTGCTGAAGCAGCTGTCGGTATTCCGAGAATGGTATTGTTTACTAACAAAACTTTAACAATTGGTTTGAACTATTTGAAAAAACAGCTAAAACCCATACGAATTTAAACAAAAACAAAACCTATGTTTTGAATAGGGGATGGGTAATCAAATAGTACAAGCGATGAGGAACAAGAAAGGAAGCATATATTAGCAAGGCATATGTCCAACGAATTAGTGTTTTTCATTTAGATGTTGTTCCAGATTTAACAGCGCGACAGAAAACAAGAAAATATTGCAACAAGTTACCTGTTGAATGTTGCTTGAACCTAACTCTTTCACATGTAGACCGATTTGGATGGTCCTTTTTTCTTGTATAATATGAGAAAAAATTTAGACCTAGGGAGGGGGAGTGGTCCACAATTTTTTATTTGAGTGGGGGGATGGAGAGGAGTAACGTAACTTCATAACGAGTAGTTCGATTTGGGTGATTACTTTTGTGATGTATAGAGTAAGTCCCCTCATTAGAATTATGGTATGGGGGGAGGGGGGGTGTGCTGAGAGAGAGTGCGCAATCCTACTTCTTAACGCGTGGACCGGTTTGAATAATAATTTATTGTTGTGTAGAGGATGATTTCGTATTGCTTCTATAAGGAAACAATTTGAACTAAGGTATGGGTGGGGGAAGGGTGGTCTAACTTTATAACACATGGACCGATTTGGATGATGGATTTGTTATGTTTAGAGAGTATGTTCCCCCATTGGTACCACGATAAGAATTTATACGGTCGCATGGGGGTGGTGGAGGAGGGCAGCCTTCCTTCAAATCGCATGGTCGTCCGGTCAACACCCCACCCCCCACTAGATATTATGAGGAAATCTAAAACTTAGTTAATCAAAGTGGTCAGATAAAGACTGGCTGAGTTCAAATCACTATCTATTAATAATTTGTCAACTACAAAATCTTTTTCGAATAAAAATTTATATTCTGATAATTAGCTGCTTAACAAAACCGTTGAACTTAGAACCTTCTTGTTTTTGAGAAGTTGGTTAAAAATTGATTTGACTTCACTTCCATATTATGCATCTCTCTCTACTTTCTTCGTTAATGAAAGACAAACTCTGTAAGCTCCTATACAGGAACTTGTTAATAATAAATTCTTTGATGTAATAATTTTTTTATTGCAAAATCCGAATTTTTAAAATAAACAATTAACGAATTTGCAATCACTTAACTTTGTTAACTAATGTCTCAAAAACAACGAAATTTGAACTGCGAAATGGAAACGTGAAACCTAAGAAGGAAATCTGCCTCCAAATATCGTTGTAAAAAAGCTTCTAAATAACTGAGATATAGTTGTGCCTTGTCGTTCATAGGCTTTTAAATATTTTGGCCACTGATAATAAATTACTCTTCACACAATGTTATGTAATCTTTACCATCGAATAAAGGACAGGATTTTTTTATTATTTCATTGAAAATGTTGTTTTATTGCGTCTGGAAAACCGGGAATTTCCATTGAAATTAGAGAATCACTTAATAAGGTATTTTTCAGATTTTCAGTTTCTAAACCTCCTCCACCTCCCCCTCACACACCCCTCCGCGGATTCACGCCTGACACGATACAACGTTAAGTCAGGGAAAAATTCAAATATTATCTGGAAAACCGGGAAAAATTACGAAAATTTGGTCTTAACTTATGATGTATCCGCCCCTGATTCCGCTTCATTTCTATTGTGACAAAAATTGAGTGAGTGAGGTGTGAGTTGGAGGAGGGACGGTAGTTAGCCTTGTAAGCCGTAGACCGATCTTGATTATTCTATTTTTGATATATATAGAATATGTTCCTCTATTGGTGTAATGTTAAAAGTTTTGGAATGGATGTGTGGAGGAAGAGGCGCAACTAACTTTGTAACGTCTAGAGCGATGTAGATGATTCAATTTTTTTGTATAATGTATGATCCGACTTTGCCAATAGGCGGTAAAATCGGAGCTAGAGTATGGGGAGGGAGGGGCAGTCCAACTTCGTAACGCAACCCATTGGTTAAGGTAATATAGTGTCATGCGCATGATTCCGGTTCAAGATCAGCTCGCCCAATGGCTCTTTTTAACTCATATTCTTCTTCGATTCCTACATTTATATTTAAGGTTTAAATTAAAAACCTCTTTTTCCCAAAAATTTATCAGTTTTTGCATTGTCCTTATTAGAATTGCCTTGTTTCCGTGACATTGCACTATTTGGAAGGCAATAAACCACAGATGTTTTTAAAAGTATTCCAATATCTGAGACAATTCTATTTTTTAAGGATAATTCATCTTAAATGTAATTTTTATTTTGCGAAAAGGTATTTGTTAGCAAAATATGATTCTTTACTTGCTTAGTAAGTTTGGTTATTGCTTGTGTAAGTTCATAAAACAGATAGATACTCTGGTATTTAAAGAAATAAAAAAAAGTAAAGGTATAATGTAGAATGCAAGCTTTTTTGCATTTGCTGCTACTCAAAATCAACCCTACTCTCTGGTAGTGCGGAAACAAGGAAAAAAAATTTCAATTCACTGAACATCATTTTGACATTAATAAGACAATATGGTTGAAATATAATTAAACTGGTGGTAAAATTTGAATTTAAAATTTGCACCTACATAATTTCAATGTGTAATTTCAACAAATTATAAAAAAATTACATTTTGCTTCAAATTAAACTAAAAACGAAACATATGATGTTTCTCTGATGCGATATTTGGCACCAAATAAAAAATTTAGGATTTAAAAAAAAAACCGAAAATCTCGAAAACCGTAGGACTAAGGTATATTTGGTTTAAATGAGTCTAAATGATCTCTCCTGTCACCTTTGCAAGGCTTCGCATTGACCTACCAAATGCCCTGTATATTGAAGGAAAAATAAAGCGAACCTCTAGTCATTTCTAGTTTCGTCACAAAATAAATAGATCTGTTAATTGTTTTTTAATGTTTCACTGTCTGATTCGCTGTTGGCCAGTATTTTTTCAATAAGACACAAATTTTTACTCCATCAAAGCTCAGACGATATCTGAAGAACTCGAATATTGTCAAATAATAAAGCGCAACAAAAAATAAATTAATTCAGCATCGCCACAAAGTAACCTGCCTGTCCACCTAAAAAAACCGCAAAAAATAATCCCGCAATAAAATAACCCCGCCATAAAATTACCGATGTCTTTTAAAAGGAAAACTAAAAATTGTTTTTCTCTCTCTAGCTCCCGTAACCGTTGTGCATAAAAGGGTTGAAGGATGGAAAACCCCATCCAGTTAAGGTGGATTCCGAACCACTGACATCACACTATAGAACCCAATGGTGTTCTATTGTCACCATAAAATCATCATGAGTCGCCAGCGGTGGGATTCGGGAAGCTGGGACCCCTATAATGGAAGGCCGGCACGTTATCACTTACATACATCGACAGTGTACTAGAATTGATTAATTTTAACCTTCTGACGCAGAATTTGCGCATTGTCATTTAAATTTTTATGAATTGAAGTTTAAGCCAGGGTCAAGACTGACTTTGTATAGAATTACATCTTTGGAATAACGACGACCAGAAGATGACTAAATGCGACAAATTCTATTTCAGTACGGCTTCTACCAGCAAAGATATACTTTTCAAAAAATAATTTATTTGTGGTAATTCACAGCATGCACATCATCAAGGGGAAACTTCAGATGTTTGTTAGCATTATGATTAAAATTTTCTTGGGTCACGCCTAATTAAAATTTAATTTGAGCTTTAGATAACATTTGATTTATTTGGATGTAGTTGGGTGCTGTGACTTTTCTTCCATTTTATTTTAATTATGATTTAATTTTTCCTTAAAGTATTTTAAATAAAGGTTTACTACATATATTTGTCAAAAAGACTATCAAAATCGACAAAAATTAAGCTTTTATTCGAAATTCGAAATCGTTCTAACTTGACATTTGCAGGATCACACGTAAATGAGTTGGATCAATACGTTGAGCGGCAAGACCAACATGCCATGGGTCCCGGGTTCGAGACCAGATGACCCCGTGAGCTTTCATTAAGAAATTAAAAGAATCCACTCCGTCTATGGGCTGTTGTCAAGCTCGCAGCAATGCAAAAACAAGACTCAAGTTTCCTCACTTCTCTTACGCTAATTCCCTTCCGGCCAAAACCATGCTAACGCGTCAAAGGGTTGTCCCCTAGGATTTGGCCGCATCGTATAAAAAAACTATAGCATTAAAAAACAGAAGTATGTGACTTCTAATTTAATACTTTTTCTGAATAAGGTACTAAAAATGCTTAAGGTTATCGGAACATCGAATATCGTTTCTGAGAAAGCTTCAAAACTAAGTTAAGTGCCGCTACGTTTAAAAACTTGTGTTGGAAATTTTGACAGAGCTTCAAGTAAGTCTTGAGGCCTGAATGTGTTTTGGCCTGTTTGTAAACAGTATTCAACAAAATATTTCATTTCATTTATTTATTTACATTCATTTCTATAAAAGGGTTTGTGCATCCTTAACTAATTTATATTCGTTTAGGGAGATGAAAATTCAAGGATTTCTTATCACTATGATAATTTTGAAAGCATACATAAATGACCTTATAGTTATCGCTAATTAGGTTTGTTATAAGAGGAAAAATATTGTATTAAAACCTCATGTTCTAATCATATTTTATATAAAACCTTAACTTACTAGAGTTTCTATCGTATAGTATACACTCAAATGTTTAAGAATATGCGTATACTAATAATTTGATCACAGGATATCTGGGTTTAATTACTATGCATTTGTAATGAGACATTGACTTTCTACAGCTTTCATTAGACTTGGAAAAATTTGCTAAAGTTTTAAATATTTTATTTTGTTGCAATTGAAGTTTGTTTAAATGAGTTTTCGCACAATTCGGAGTGTTGAAAAGTAATGGGCACTGAGGAAGAATCTTCGCCCTTCGTTTTCGAGTGAAAAAAGTAAGTACATGACATTTTCAACGGATTGCATTTTACTTTTAATTTATGTAGGTAGGACAATATTTAAAGTTTTGTTTATATAAATATTGGTGGTATTATTTGGTCAGTGATCGGAATAGAATAAAATAGTATCGAATAGTAAAAAATAGTAGCGAATAGACCTATTTCGCAGTTAATGTTTTTGGATCTAGCATTGGTGTACAATGTATATATTATAGAGATCTGGGCTTATGGTTGATTCTTGCGGTACCCCAGCTTCAATTTGCATCTAGATAAACGTAAAAGCATCAATCTGATAGGAAACTTTTATATATATAATTTTAACAGCTTCTAGAGAAAATTCTAGTTTCAGAATTTTATATTCCAATCCTGGTGCCAGACTGTGTCGAATAGTAGTGGTACATTTCCTTCTGAAACCTAGTTGTTCTTGGGGTAGAATTCTTTCATCACATATGTGCTTCCTGATTAGCTTTTGGATTAATTTATGAAACAGTTTGGTTATTATATTTAATAAACTTAATTGGAAAATAGGAAATCTTCATACATGCATTAAGAATAAAAGTTAAGTAAATAATTGCTTGTTTGGAGAGATTCTTAAATACTATTATTTTTATGTTATCGTCATCGGTTGCTTATTTGATTTTTAGTGATACTGTAAGTGACTTCAGGACTCGAGGAGTAAAGTATATTTTATTTGTGCCCTTTTTTAATTATTATTATTCACATCGTTATTTGAGGATTTTACGACATTTTTCTATCGCTATAATTTGTAGATAATATGTGGGCAAGGAGAAAATTCTTTCCCAGGGTGTTTGCTTTATTTTGCGCGGTGACAAGAGTATAATTTTTATAGGATAATCGCGGCATGTGGGGGATTTCTTTCGCATAATTCTCGCAAGGTTTCAAAATGTTTTAGAAGTTAAATAAAAATTTATAAGTACTTAAGTGTTAAAGAAGGTAGAGGGCAATTCTATTTTTACGCGATAAACAGATAAATTTTAATTTATAAACTTATTATAAACTTTCGTTTACGATTTATCACTGAATTAACACAACAATTTGAATTTTTTAGTTATTTCACTACACTTAAATACCAAATATACCTTTCTTCTCACCACTAGAAAGTGACACTTCTGAACTAAATTGAAAGAAATGGGATTCTACATACATTATTTAGGTATATATGTAGTTACGGCCTACTCTAGATATAAGCATGGAAGCAGATGCGAACAACTGGGCATGGTGGTTGTAAACAAATTACACCTGTCATTCCCATTCCAAACTATAGGAACGGCTTGGTTAATTAAATTTTTATCGTAATATTTTTCTGGATATATTGAGGTTTATTTTGTTAGCGGTCACGATATAAAATGTTTAGCTTACATTTTCATTTAAGATGCTCATTCAAGGAGACTTTTTCATGTTTGTTTTGTTTAACTAGTGAGCTTGTAGTTTGTCAATTACATCAGTAGTTCTCTTTGCATCTCATTATTAAAGTGTGCTATATCTGAACCAGTGACCACATAAGAATGACCGCGACTGTTATTTCTTCGGGCTTTACGCCTGTAGTTCACTTTGACATTTTGAAATTTGTAGAAATATATTCCTCCACTGCATCTAGTCTAGCTCCGGAAGGAATAAGGTAAACATATATAAATATGAGCCGTTTATTTTGAAAGTGGTGAAAGTCACCTTCTGAAACCTGCCACATTTGAGATTTTAATAAAGGATCTACTATAAAATAAGATACTGTTTATTAGAGGTTATTAGCTAGCCATACACGATGCGATTTGCGTGCGAGCAATCTTGTGCACATTTCCTCCCGGAAAACTCGTGGGATTGTGTGGCGTGTGCTAAAAAGCGCGTTCGCAACACACAATACACTCTTTCCGAACAGAAAGAGTCTATAATTTAGAGCTTTCACGTGAAATTTACATTTTCATATAAATTTGTCTATTCTGCAGTGGCGTGTTGTCCTCTTGAAAATTTCGACGTTCCAGACGACACTCTTGTAACCTTTGACAATAAAATTCGGCGTTGTATTTTTTGAGGGATATAATTATTTAAATACGGTATGACAAAAAGGCAAAAAATAGCAATTGTGTGTGCTTTTTATTTTATTCAAAAAAAATTACAGAATTCCACCACTTTCTTCGGAGAAATCTTGATAAAAGACGGCGTTGGCGTTAAAACAGCTTCTCCCAAAATTGTGTTTGCGGAAAGCTTCCCTAAGGTTGCTTTCTGCATTACTTGCATCAAAACACCTTCTGCCAGAACTCGTTGCTCTGCATTTTGTATTTTTTTAAATCTTTTTGCAATGTAGCTTCCTAGGTGATCATAATCATCCATTTGTTTAGCGCGATTTGATGTATTTTCTTTCAACGCTTCAGTGCAAGCATTGAAAAAGTCTTCTTGATCTCTATCTACTTTCATCCTTTTCGGTGGTTTTGGAGTTTCGGATTGTGAAGCTTGAAAAGTTTTTCGGTGAGCCTGGAAATAATCGTATTACGTTTGGTTTTATTTGCAGTTTCCGAAATCAAAGGCAGAATGGCAGACTGTAGCTGAAGGATTTCAGGAGCAATGGAATATGCCTAACTGTGGCGGTACATTAGACGGTAAGCACATACCAATCACAGCACCGGCTAACAGTGGAGCCTCATATTACAACTATAAAAATTTTTATAGTATTGTTCTTCTTGCTAATTACGAGTTTATTTACATAGACATGGCAAAAATGGCAGAAATTCGGATGGTGGTGTATTTGAATTTTCTTCACTTAGTCAGAAAATGGAGGATGGGACAATAAACTTCCCGGAAAATTTTGACACGAACGAAAACTTAAGCTTCGTTATAATATAAGATGAAGCATTTCCTTTGAAAAAAAATATTTTGAAGCCATTCGCGCAAGCTACCTTGAATTACGAGAGAAGAATTTTTAACTATCGTTTATCACGAGCGCGCAACGTGGTGGAAAACACATTTGGTCTAATATCAACGAAGTTTAGAACTCTACATACTGCTATGAACATTTCTGTCGAACACATTAAGAACGTTGTGGCAGGTATATATTTATTGCATAATTTTTTGTAACGAAATAATTCAAATTACCACACACCACACACTTTTGATTCTGAGGATCCAAAAACTCGAGAAATTCGTGAAAATGGGTCTTGGAGGAAAGACATTCCTTACGATTTGTACCACTTCAAATAAGTAAGAATTATAACCATGAAAGCATAGAAAATCGTGAATTATATGCAAATTTTTTTTTAAATAATGGGCAAGTACCAGGGCAGGATTACATGATAAGGAGTGGTAAAGCATAATCTCTTTTGTACAACATTCTGCTTTTCATTAAAATAAAAGTATTTTTAAATAAATTGGTTGAATTACCTCTGTTTCATTAATCTCATCCACTTCTGCGATATTAGTGCTATTAACGTTTTCTAATTCCAGATCTGCCGTAGCGTAGAGATCCTCTTGTCCATCGAAATTGTCGATGTAGTCTCTCTTTTTTAGTTCCTTTCTGAAGGAGCCTCGCAGAGATTATATTTTTTTGTGACAGTTTCCTTGCTGGCTGTACTGTCATACGTTTTATAAAAATTCACAAGTTCATCGTAGCCCTTATTTTTCAAATTTTTGTTTTTATATTCTGGAAGTTTTACTTTCCACAATGCCACATGTTTTTTATAAATGTCTATGAAATTAACTAGGAATTCCTTTGGCAAAATCCTTAAATCTGACATATTAATTACTAATTACGAATTTCAAATAAACCTTGTGTCGTATGCAGGCGTTTTGCTACTGCCGAACAAAGGAAAGCTGCAGGGAATGCTCGTACACGCAATTGTAGGTGTGTGGCTCCTAGAGAGATAAACTTGGGGGGAAAATGAGATGATTGCTCACACGCAATCATGGCGTGCTGTCATAACCACACACGAGCGCGCAATCGTTTCTAAACCAAGAGGAAAAAAGATTGCTCGCACGCAAATCGCTTCGTGTATGGCTAGCTATTGTCATTGGAAGTTCAAATAGTAAAAATATTAAAAGCTCACATATCAAAATTGGTTCGAAAAAGATATCAACAAGAGCTAAATTTTGATTAGTTTGACTAATAAAGCAGTAATTTCTGAAAAACGTAACTATTGTAATTATATAAAAATCTTAAGCGGGATGTTACGCTTAATATTTCGAGTATAAACTCATCGACTGTCACCGTGCTTTTCTTTTCCCCAATCACCATATTGCTTTTTCTTTTGGTGCTTTATTATGGATTTTTGTTGACATGGGACTGAAATACAAATTTGAATGAATTTATACACGAAAACCTATTTATAAAACAAATTCTGCTAGCATTAAAAGGTTATAGCTTTCCGTAACCATCTCGAATCTACATTAATTCGAATATGATTTAACAAATAAAAACGTAAGCTCTGCACAAACACATAAATTTATTCACTAAGTAATCAATAAATGCGATAATAAGATTTCAGTATGCATCTGTGATACTGAAGTATTTGTATTCGTTTATTTACACGACTCTAAAGCAGAAAATATCATTCATAGAATTTCTGTCTGTACAGAACACGTTTCGGGATTCAACACTGCATTTGTTTCATCGTGATATGCTATACTTTCACGAAGAGTAAAATTCCTTTGAAAATCCAATAAAATTTATTAATATTATGTATTTATGTATATGCATTTATGTCGTAAGCCCAAAAATACTGCAGTGATTTTGATAAACCTGTAGTTCCGTAGGGTGCATATCACTACACTGGATCTAAAGAGAGCTAACCAATAAAGCAAAATGTTTAAAAACAAAATTCTTTTAGTCTTTCATATGAGTCGTAGGTTCAAGTTCCGCCCACTGCAGCCTATTGTTCTTAAATGGTTTTTATTATGTTCGATATGATGAATGCGTCAGTTTTTCTTCACATTAACCAGTTGAGCTAAAAATTTTTACAGAGCTTTGGTGCTGACGAAAATACTATAAAATAAGAAAAATAATATATTTAATACCGTTCTAAATCCAACATGGTGGACGCCCCAAGATCGGCTTACGAGTTTCTTCAAAACCCCCCTGACATGGGTGTCGATTGAGAGGGTTTAATGAATAGAATACTAAGCTACGTGACGTAATTCTAAATCCAGTATGTTGGCCATCCCAATATGGCGGCTTACCGTTTCCATTACAACCACCTTGACATGGATATTAAATGATGGCGGATTACTTTTTCTCCACAACCCCTTTGACCTGAGCATCAAACTAAAGGGTTTGACAAATAGAATACTATAAGCTACATGACGTCATTTACATCCAATATAGCTAACGCCCTAAGATAGCGGTTTACAGTTTTATTTAAAACTCCTCGGCATGGATATCAAATGAAAAGTTTTGATGAGTAGAATGCAATAAGCTTCGTCATTTTAAACCCAATATCGTGCACGTCCTTACGTGCAGGAGTTGTTTATATTAACTGATGAACTATTCTTCCACCCAATGTACAACTACTCAAGTCAAGGTGAGCGGAACGTATCATTCTTTTTTAATAAAATCGGATTGGTTTAAGATTTAGGACTTAGATTTTATATTTTTTGCAAATTGAAAAAATTATATATTGATCCAATTTATTTGTTGTTAGCATAACTAACTATTCATTATATATTTTATCACAATGCTGATTGTTAATATGCCTAGTCACAATATTACTTAAGAAAATAAATATAGGTGATTCCATACTTTGTACAAAGATATAATAACTCGACCAGAAAAATAAATTGTAAAGTTATGGTGCAGGATTCGACTGGGGATTACTAGTGGACAAGGAAGTGGAAACACTTGCAAAATGATTAAACAAAGTAATATTTTATGAGCACCGAATGGTTTCTTTTTATATATTTTGAAAATGATTCTGATCAGCTTATAATCACTGGAAAACAATTAATTTCTAGTTTTTAGTACAATTTGGTTTTAAAAGAAAACTATTGTTTTAATTTTTTTTTTATTATATTTTTAGTATTAATCAATTATTTCTGCTAACAACGAATAACTCTAAAAAATAACATTAGATGTTGCGGAGTAAAATTTGTGGTTTCGGTAGATCTACTTACAATTTTTGTTATTAAATGGGATGAAATTTTTTTTTAATTCGCTTTACAAAGGCTGATGTGTAAGTATGTTGGAGCGCCTATAACTCAAAAACTACCATACAGATTTTGGTAAAACCTGATGAAATGCATATCTTGAAATCACTGTAGTACAATTGGTGTGTATGTCATTACGAGGAAGCCCAACAATAAAGCAAAACGTGGGCAGAAGTACGATAAAAATTTAAATGAAGTGAAGTTTTGTGAAAAAGCTGCTGTAACCTTAAAATATACCGTAATACCCTGAAGTTACGGCTGGTTCAGGCATGCATAGCGTTTTTCGGGGTAAAAATTTTCATACAACTTTACACTCTATGGAGACATGAGAATGTCTTTTTTTACGAGCAATAAAGGTTGTTTTAGGCATTTCATTTCAAAAGAGTCCCGTTTTGTTGACATTTAATATGTATGGTCACGCTGCAATAATCTCCCCCCTTTATCAGGGTCTTTAATCTTGAGAAGAAGAAGCCACTTTATCGGCACTTCCCGGGAACAAAAGTTTTATTCCTTCCAGCATCTCTTGGTTCCAATTTCAATCTTCCACAAATCAGTTATTCTTCTTTGCATATGAGCCGCTTGTGGTATGTCTATTTTGGACGTACATTTAGTTTTATAACCAAATTTATTTATAAGTATTGGTGAGCTGTGAATAGCTTTATTATTATAATTTTTTAAGATAATAACCTTTATAAAAAAAGAAATCCTTTTTTTAAACTGACCAAATAATGAAAAATTATACAGATAGGACTTTCCGCCGGGCACTCTACGCGACCATGTAATAATGACAATGTCATATGACAAACAATAAAAGGGGTCGCTTACTGCGCTCAAACCTGCTCACTTCAAGTAAAAAATCAACATGGCAGCTTTCGATATTAGTTTCAATTTTCTCTTTTTCGTATATGTCATGTTCAGGAAGTTGTTTGTGTTCCGGTTAAGTTCTTGCGGTCCTATTATGGGAATTGTAAAATGAGTGAGTTGCGCCGATACAGGCAAAAATTTTTCTGCGAATTTATCAATTTGTTTAGGGAAAATGTTTTTTTGCTGAAGAGTAAAACGCTTTTAATATGTGAATAGTGACTTAAAAATAATTGCGTATGAAAAGATAAGAGAGAAATTGGTGGAGATAGATTAGGCTGAAAACCTATCTGTCAATCTCTTATATGGTATAATACAAGGTTCTGCGAATGAAATGTTACCCGATTTCAATTTCAAACAGCAGTTGTTAGTATAATGACAGCGACAACATACTCTAGATACAGTCCGGGAAACTGACATTAACAGCTGAGCATTGGTGGTGTAAACAAACCGACACTTGTAAACAAAAGTTTATACTTTCTCGTAGTATTTCTCGAAATTTTTTATAGTCTCAAATTTGATTTTACTTGAGGTTAACCAACAAATGTTCCGAACATGTTAACACGATTAAAAGTGTTTCACTTTACAATTTTAATGTGTTTTAAAGACAAAACTCTCTTGTGCTCGTTTTGTTGAAGTATTGAGCTTAAAATGCTTCAATGACATCAGCATTTCACTTTGGTTTTGGATACGACATTGTGCGGTTTTATTTGTGTGGAAGGATTAGTTAATCTGTGGTAACTGAAGTAATGACAAAACGCTTGGTGGTGAAATAGTCGAACTGTCTTGTTTTCCGGGCTCGCATCTAAATTTGGCTGGAAAATCAAAGTCAGCTATCGTTAAGTAATTAAAGCATTTAACAGTTAATAAAATGTAAACCGCAAATCGATCCGGGAGTACTAGAAGCTTCAAAAAACGTTACGGTTATGAACGTAAAAATACTGCAACTTCTTCTGGTATGGTCAGGAAAGTGAACGCAAGATTGGACGGAAATGCCGTTGCAGTGCTAATCAATTGGCAAAAGAACTTAAAATATAAGAATATTAAAAGAGCAGCAGTCACAGCAGCACGTTAGTCAAGAACTTACAAACATTGTCTTTTCTGAAAAGAAAATTTTCAATATGCAGAAGTTTGTAAACAAACAGAACGATCGGCTACCACTACACAAGAGCCCGCTCAGGTGATGGTGTGGGCATCACTTACTGCAAATGCTCGCTCTATATTGGTTGAAAAATAACTTGAGTTCTATATCAAAACTATTTTAAAACTTGTATTAAAGCCATGGGCAAGCAAACATTTCGGTTCAAAACCGTATACCTTCCAGCAGGACTCCGCACTGTCTCATAAAGCGCGTAAGAATCAGAAGTGGCGCCATATTCACTAGATTTAAACCCAATGGACTTTCTTTTCCATTTGAAATATTTTGGAGAATAGAGTCTGTAAAACAATTGCACCAGCCTAAAAGCTCTTAAGGCTAGTATTACGAAAGAATAGAAGGCCATTCCAAAAGATAAGATTCGTGTTCATAGAAAGAATCAAGCTTCTCATGCATGCTAAGGGCAGTTATATTGGGCATTGAGTATAGATTTTTAATATTCAATACAAAAGCAACATTTTGGTAAACTATTATCTAAAGATATTCATTTAAACCAACAAAACTATGCTTTTTTATTAATAACACTTCATTCGCCAGAACCTGTACTATCTCTCATAATTGTATTCCGATTACAAATTAAAGAAGTCACTATATTTAATGAATTCGCAAATGAAAATTTGACCATCCGTAGGTAGTTCCTCCCAGTACCTCATTTGGTTTACCTTAAAGCTCCTTGGAAAGACCCAAATCTCTTTTGATATTATACCACTTGTGGAATTGTTAAGAGTGAAAATAAATCCATAACTAGCTTACAGATACTACATATATACGCACTGTCATCTTTCTTAATTTTAACCAGATAACATGATCGTGTAGTTGCTGCCTTCTTCATCATGTTATATATAAATAAATACATCATAGTACTTTTTTTACTACTTATTTTCAATATTATCCGTACAGAAATATACAGGGTGTTTCAGATCTGACGTGCCAAAAAGAGTGGGATAATAGATCTCAACTAGACAAACAAAAAATATGGGGCAGGGTACGCACATAATTTTTTTTTTTATCTTTTGATCTACCTAGAATAGCGACATCAAACAAACGCTAAAAAACTACTATCCTAAAGCCCTTTCTAAAAATGTCAACACCACTGTTCTAACTCCTACCATTGTACGTACAGTCACTTCCAAATGTGAAAAAAATCGTTTGCAATTACCTAAAATTCAGTATTTGCCCAAATGTTCTCCGAAAATCATGTAATTAGTCCACCTTATTTATTTGTATTGAGTTACCCGTCTTTTCAAAAAGGTGCAGCACGGCAAGGTAGACACAGGATTAGAAAAACTGCATCTTTAGAACTCCCTCAGTACCTAATTATTTTTAAATTTATAATAACGACAGTTTATGCATATCTACAAAATTCTTCCGAGTAAGCAATTAATTTAAATAATATTTATAACCTATTAGTATAATAAGTAAGGATATTAACATATACTCTCAGTAATTGTAGAATTTTTCTTGTGGAACATGCTTAAGCAAAATGTTCACAATCCTTCCGAATTCCAGAATCCGATCCGGAGCGGTTCGATATTAGATTTGAAAAATAATGATCCGCCCCGGAGCGGTTCGATATCAGATTTGGAAAATAACTATCCGCTTCGAAGCGGTTCGATATTAGATTTGAAAAATAATGATCCGCCCCGGAGCGGTTCGATATCAGATTTGGAAAATAACTATCCGCTCCGGAGCGGTTCGGCATCAGATATCGCACCGATCCGATCCGGAGCGATTTGGAGCGATATTTGGAGCGAAATTTTGTATCGATTCGGAGCCCTGATTGAAAGTAGTGCAGTTTGTAAAGTTTCTAGTAAAGTCGGGAAGTAATTTAATGAATCATTTTATCTATTATGTCGAATTATTTTTGTGAATTTGAATTCAATTTTAATAATCAAAATAGTGAATTTTAACTTGCTTTCTGTTATTTTTAAAACTCGTATCCCAATTCCCAAAAAATCCCATATATATTTGCCTTTATTTATTCATTTTATTATAAAATATCTTGCGAAATATTTCAATGGGACATTTTTTTAATATACATTACGAACAATGCAGTCTAAATGGTTTTCTGAAATAACATTCAAAGTAATGCGATTCCGAGATATTTTTATTTTAGGCACTTAAGGCACTCCACAAATACATGATTTTCTCATTCTGCCTTGCGTCTAAATAGCTCTTTCTTCTCGAGTCATAATTCGAAATTTTCAATTTAAAGCTTTCTACATGCATTCTCATACTTGCAATGTATTAACCCACTAGAGCATTATATGATTCATTTACCATTAAAAATTGAGTTAGACGGTTAACCTGTTTTGTTCCTGAGACGTAGAAACTCCTAAAAGCTTCTTTGCACACGAGTTACTTGTTATAGTCATTTCTTATAAAGAAATTAAAGAAATTGTCGCAATCAATTCAAAATTTTAAATAAACAGTTTAAGCAAAAAATTACTAACGCATAATGAAAAATACCCGATACTAACCCACGTGAAGACTACATTGCTGTTGTGGAACTATTATCACCTCTTATAACTATATTGCACTCCTTTTAAACGAGTAGTTTTGGTTTGAAATCTTTTCCATGTTCCTTGATTTATAACTCGTTTACTGCTTCTAACATCACTGGTGTCGTCGCTACTTGTTTCACTTTTGTATCCTCATTAGTACTCACTTTGAAAAACAGATATATCCGCAAATGTGCCAGGAATCCATGTAAAAGTGTTAGAGCGGTTCCACTTTAACTGAATTTAGTGAGGTATTGAGTGCATAAATGTGTTCTGTCCGGAACTTAAATCATTTATGCACTCAAAGTAAATTAAACACTCTCCGATAGAATAGTACTATGCATTTGGGGGTGGTTAAGTCATTTTCCTGTTTCTTGGTCTGAACACCTTTATGCACTCACCGATGCAATTATGTATTCGGAATTGCGTATTTCGGTTCGCTACTTTATATTCCTTCTGTGTATTAAAGAAATTTAGTAAATACCTGCGAAACACCACCAGTAAGTGTATATACTAATATTATGAATATCTTTGTTACACTTTCATTCCAAAACTGAGTAAATAATTGAGATGAAAATCTTACTGGCGTTTTATGAATGACACACGTTAAGAAGTAAGGGAAATTTCCAGTTGCTGGAAGGAATTGTTGAAGCCTTCTAGGATACGGCGATCCTCATCTCGATATTCTCAAGTATTAGTTACACCTCCTAGCGGTAGGAAATAGGCGAGGCGCCATAAACTGCAGTTAAGTAGCTAGTGCGGGAGCAGATAACCTCTTGAAAATTACCTTAATTCCCGTGGAAGTCTGCAGTGGTCGGTGTTGGTAATTGGGGAGCGAATGGTGTCTCTTCAGGCTCTTCTGAAAGAGTGGAGGTAAAGGGTTTAGTAGACCTTAAAAGGTTGGCTATATCCACAGTACCTACCCGCAACAGAAGCAGCTCTGGGAAAATTACCTTTTCTGTATGGAGCCCTAACGAGCAGACAGACAAGAAAGCGAGTTATTATTGCATTGTAGTTCAGTTCTGAGCTATGTTAAAAGTTTCAAGCCTGTAGCTCATCGGGAAGAGATTTTAAAATCGATTGCAACATTTATAACGTAGCGAGTTAATAAAAACGTAGTAAAATAAAAATTATTTTGATTGACAACACTACGAAAAATGCAACGCGACCTCTCGGACTATCCACAATAAATGTTAGAGTCTCCAGTAAAAAACAGCAGTTAAATTGAAGAACGTTTTTTAATAATTCAATGAATCCTTATCAATATTTTATTTAGCTGGAGTTTCCAATATTCATAAACAGTGTCTCCTTTCTTTCTTTAGCTTCCAAACTTCAGAGATAGCGCCGTGCTAGTACATGAATACACCGTCTATGCATAATTTCTACCTACTTAACAATAATAAGGTAAAAAAAAACATTTGACACAGGTGCTGTCTAAACTAAGAAGCATACATTTAGTAAATGCATATATTCAATCTTTTTTGGTTTCAATAGCCTTGGAAACGCCGGCACGAACTGTTAGTAAAGCAAAAAACCCCAATATGAATTAACTTTAGTTGTATTTTAGTTTACTCACATCTTTCTGCTTAAGAACCTGATAGTAAGTTTAAAACAAATATCGCGATGAACCTGAAAGCTTACATAAATATACGATATAAAAAGCGTCTCATCCTCGAACAATAAATATCCTACGACTTGTTTGGGTAGACATTAGGGAATAAATTAATGTGACTGAAACGAAGATAGAAAAAGATACATATCAGACCTTACTGCGTTTAAAAGTTCAAATGCAAATTTAAAAGGGACAAAGGCTTAGTCAAGATAAAGAAACTTAGGGACATTAATCAGAATACAGGGCAGATAGCTTTATGGTTTACGGAGTATTTACCTCTCAGTTGAGAGGATACAAAAATAAATTTAGATCTCTTGTGTAATAGAAAATAAATAATATTATCGTTCTCTTATCGCTTAGAAAAACGCGAGAAATAAGTCCCATTAGATACAAAAAAAAAATCAAACTGATCTCCAGGGGCTACTGTGTAAGCATTTATCAAATGCTGATATAAAATAGGCAAATTTCCATGAAATGTTTATCTTTGCATCTTTCGGAATTAAGGTATGCAAATTTCAATATCAGATTATAGATACAATTGTATATCGGTATACGTGGAAGTATTTAAGTAGGCTGCTAATAAGCAAGAGCATTATGTAGTGGTCATTTATTGATTTTTCTTCTAGATCAGCCGAGTTTTCATATTGCCTAAGATACCTACATTTTATTCTTTCAACGAGTAACAATAACTTATTTTCTGAATACAATCCACTTCCACCGCACCTACGATAAACAAATTTGGCACCACCTGGTCGGTATTGGAATGGGAACAGAGATTAAAGAAACTAGGCAGCAAATACTCATCTTCATCAAACGACCATACTTCATTTCTCCTTAAGGGTGCGCCTCACAACGCCACCGTTTCCTGGGTACATAGCTTTTTTTCCCGGAATTTTGCATTCATCCCCGTTAGCTGCCTGAAGTTACCCTTGGACGCAAGGAAATTCAGCAACTTCAAAATCTCCATCCCGAACAAGTATGTGTGGCTCATCAGTAACCCCACCTGCAAAATCTTCACTCTCGGGACTATCGAAATATCCAAGTGGTCCAGGAAGTATGTTAAGTTTAACCCTAAGCCCTCTGCATCTAACCCTAAATTAAATTCTAATAGACCAAATCCTACTAACTATCCTAAAGGTAATTCCAAACGTCCTTCTCCCATACCTAAATTTAGTATTCAGCCTAATCGTAAGAACATTAGCACTAGTAACAACATAATCTCTCATCACTCTTCCGCACCTAGTGATCCAAACTCCAATTGGCAATTCAAAATGGGTGTATTTCCAGACTTTAAACTAAGTACCCGAATCAATTATCCTAACTTTATTTATTCTCACACCCTTAACCCCTCAGATCCACTTACAGCAAAGCCCTCGAAAACATCCATCCCAGCCGACAACCCTATCACTACTGTCTCGAATTCTGTATATCCAGCGCATCCACCCAACCACGCACTCCCAACTTCTTCCGAGTGCCCACCTAGCCACAAGCCATCAGCTTCCGACCACCCCACCACCTCTACTTCGGTTTCCGTCTGTCCCACCCCTCCTCTGCATACACCTAACCTCGCACTCGCTACTTCCTCCGCATGCCCACCTAATTGCAAGTCATCATCTTCTTTCACTATCGCCCCTTCTCAAACTTCTTCTACCTCCGCTAACCCGCCCCTTCAGCTAACCAAAACTCCTACATCCGAACATAACTCATTTATCGATCCCCTATTCCCACCTACAGTTAAATTGACTTTGCGCTCTGCGGATTCCAACGATGGACGATACCTCTTGTCCCGTTTTCGGGACCGTCGCATTTACGAAAACGTACGTCTATTTCTTGCCTATCTGCACGACAAACCGAATTCCGTCTGCATTGATGGTAAAACCAGCACCAACGTCATGTTAAGCATACATCAAGAAGGCCTGCCCACAGATACAACAGTCTTACATAAACTTTTCACTAAGTACCATGAATCATTTAATATCCCTTCCCATAAGGTTTCAGAAGATCTATCCACCTATGCTGCGTACGTCAGTTCTCGCCGCATTTCCCATCTCCAAAAAAGTCGCAACGACTCCTTAAACTACTTTCGTTCCTAACCCCCCCCGCCTTCTCTATTTCTGACCTCCCCCCTTATGCACCTGCGGTCTCCGATCAAGCACCTCTCCCCAGCAGCTTGTCAGTCTATTACCAGAACGTCAGAGGACTTCGCACAAAAACATCCAACGTTTTCCTAAACTCCCACAAATTCCCGCACGATATCTTTGCCTTAACTGAAACCAATCTAATACCAGGAATTCTCGACAGCGAACTATTTCCTCCTAACTATACCATTTTCCGTGTTGACGGTTGTGTAGGCAACAATTACCCACCAGGCCGTGGGGTTCTCATAGCTGCTCACAACCGTTATGATGCCACCCTGTTTAAGACCTCCGACTCTTCAATATCTGAATTTGTATGTATCAAATTAACACTGAATAAGTGTATTCTGTATATTCTTTGTTGTTATATTCGTCCCTCTCAACCTATAGAAACCTACAAGCCCGTAATTGAAACGTTAGACACCATGCTTGAGAACGCTAACGCCTCCGATGAATTCATTGTACTGGGTGACTTTAACCTCCCCCGTATACAATGGTCATTGTCTGAGGACTGTTCACACTTTGTCCCCCTAAACGCCTCTTCCGCCAAAGAAGCCTTTTTTACCGATCAGCTCTCTGTTTCTGGTCTCTTTCAAGTTAGTGGAATCAGAAACTTTCTGAACAGACAATTAGACTTAATCTTTTCCTCAGACCCAGTTAACTCGGCTGTCGCGGAAAGCGAACATCTCCTCTCCTCCCTCGATCGTCACCATCCTCCCCTGTTCCTCGTTTTCTCCTACGAACACCCTCACGCCCTTTCAGGCTCCGAGTCTTCTCTTTCCTTCAATTTTCGTAAAGGCGACTTCGTAAAATTAAATCACTTGCTCCCCAACTCCAACATTGGCAATATCCCTCAACATCTTCCAATAGACATTGCTGTAGAGGCGTTTTATTCGGAAATACACGCTTGCCTTACACAATCTATCCCTCTTCTTCCTCGTAAAAACTGCTCCTCATCCCCCGTTTGGTACGACAGAGAATTACGCTCTCTCCGCAACAGGAGAAATAAACGTTGGCAAACTTTTCTTCTCACCCAAAATGAGTCCGACTATTCTTCCTACTTGTCTGCTTACACCTCTTTTTCTGAACGTTGTGATACCCTCTACCATGAGTACCTCCTACGGATGGAAACTAGCCTCATATCCAACCCCAAGTGCTTTTATAGCTTTATTAATTCTAAGAAGAAATCCAATGGTTACCCTTCCACCCTAAAGCTCGAAAATACCTCTTCATCAGATCCTCAGGTTATCTCCAACCTCTTTGCACACTTCTTCAGTAAATCTTTCAGCGACAATTTGCTCCAACCTGACCTTAGCTACTTTTCATTCTTGGACAAATGCACTCAAACGTCGTTTACATCTTTTGACCCTGACCCCGAACAAATCGCTGCCAGTATTAACGGGCTTGCGGATGACTTTCACCCCGGTCCTGACGGCATTCCAGCCATAGTTCTGAAAAAGTGTGCCGTGCATCTAGTTCAACCCCTTTCTTTGCTTTTCCGCCTCTCGGTCACTCAAGGGGTTTTCCCTCAATTATGGAAAAACTCTTATATTATTCCCATATTCAAAAAAGGCTGCAAGAACGATGTATCCAACTACAGACCCATTGCTAAATTATCATCCATACCTAAACTATTCGAAAAATTGGTCTATGATTCCATGTTCTTCCACTGTAAGTCTATTTTATCCCTCTCCCAGCATGGCTTCCTCAGAAGTAGATCTACAACCACCAACCTTACCGAATTCGTCTCCAAAACACTATGTGCCCTGGAAAACGGTAAAGATGTTGATGTTATCGCCACCGATTTTAGTAAAGCCTTTGACAAGATCTCCCATAGCGTTATCCTGTTTAAACTTGATCGCCTAGGCTTCCCCCCCAGATTCATCTCCTGGATTCAATCCTACCTCAACAACCGTCAATACAATGTTCTTTTCAGCTCATCCATTTCTAACCCCATTGTCGCTCGTTCCGGCGTCCCTCAGGGCAGCCACCTCGGTCCATTAATTTTCATCCTTACAATTAATGATGTTGAATGTATCATAAAATACTCAGAGCTGTCCATTTATGCTGATGACATGAAAATAATTAAACATATCTCCTCCACAACCGACTCTCTTCTTCTCCAAAAGGACCTCGATTCGTTCACCACATGGTGCATGAAAAACTTTCTTGAGCTCAATGTCTCTAAATGTCAGTCCATCTCTTATTCCCGCAAGCGTCTTACCAACACCCCGAGAACATACATGTTAACCAACGTACCAGTCCCTATCGTTACCTCTTTGTGTGACCTAGGAATAATCTGTGATAGTGAACTCAATTTCCGTTCCCATATTGATAGCATAATTAACAGAGCTAACTCCGCGCTAGGGTTTGTGAAGCGCTGGTCTAGAGAGTTCTCCAATCCTTATGTTTCCAAATCTCTCTATATTTCCTTCGTGAGACCTCTCCTTGAATATGCCAGCCAGGTTTGGTCACCCACGCAAACAACCCACATTAACAGAATTGAATCTGTCCAGCGTAGGTTCATTCGCTTTGCTCTACGTGATCTTCCATGGGTAGATAGATTCAACCTTCCACCTTATGAAAACCGTCTAAAACTGATCGACTTACAACCCCTAAGTAAACGTCGTGATGTTTCCGACGTTCTCTTCATTCATCAGCTACTAGCTGGCGCCATAGACTGCCCTTCAATCCTGCAGTCTTTACCCATCTATACCAATCCTCGCAACCTTAGGTCCACTCCCCTTTTCCGACTCGACCGCCATCGCACGAACTACGGTCAACGCGAACCAATTACCAGGATGCTTCGAAAAGTCAACGACCTTCCCTCCTTTGACTTCCATCTGAGTAAATCATCCCTTCACAAAGCCTTATATCTTTATCCCGCCCATATTGATCGCCTTTCCTAATTCTCCTTCCTCCCAGTCTAAAGTTATCATTATCATAGCTTATATTGTAGCTTACATTATCTGTTATGAATTATTGTTTATATTAGTTTGTAGTATTTATTTTGTTATTTTGTATTTTTTTTTATGTAATAGCTTGCATTAAGCTTAAATAAATAAATAAATAAATAATCTTACTCGATAACATTGTTGGATTCTCTCTCTAATGTATGTTCGTGCCTGTTCTTTTTTTTAATTTGGCTCTAGATATAAAATCCATCAGCACTAGAAAAACAAACATTGCAATTTGTATATGAATCAATGTTATGTTCAATAATTTGTAGACCTTCATAGCAGTCTCATGTACAAGGTGGTCCAAAAGTTAATTATCTATTTAAAAATGCAATACTTCCTTTACTTTTCAAGAAAACTTATATTTTTTTTCTAAAATTAAATTACATTCTTTGGTATATTAAGTTATTACATTTCAAAAATTAGATCTTTTAAGTGACATTTTCTAGTTATCAATGACATATTATATATCTATTAGAGAATATTTTTTGGGAGCGAATTTGGAGTGTAATGGAGTTATCTTAGAGGTAGGGTACATCCCACAGTACGCCACAAGCTTAAGAAGAAATTGAGATCAAAAAAGTTTCGACGAGTGATAACAACTTGCCTGGTTAAAGGTCTTCACTTAAATAATTAAATTTTTCGAGAGTATGAAAGTATACCGAAGAATACATTTTAGTATTACAAGAAACTGAATATGTTTTATTGAAAAATAAAAGTCATTGAGTTTATAAATCGTAAGATGACTTCTAAATCACCCTGTATAAACCTATATGTATGTTTTTCTATACAGAGTTCTTAAATTTGAATAAAGTCAGTTAATACCGTACTCCAAAGTAATTACATCTCTGCTCCAAATACTTCATACAAGCACAACAGTTGTGACGGGGATTGTAGGGAGCAAAACGAAAGAAATGGAAAACGCTATATGGAAAATAGCAGAGCAGCAATTTAATCTAATTGGTGTGATCTAAAACCTGCGGTGCTTCAAAGTTATATAGACTGTATAGTTAAGAAAAAATGTCCTTCGAAACCATGGTCGATATGTTCATATTTACATTACATCTTACCAAAACAATCTACCAGTCATCGGTAAATGCAGTCTCTAATTTGATGGAAAATAAAAATAATTAGGTAATGCGAATCAAACAAACAATCGAACGCACACTTAACGATAAAGAGACATATTTTCGAGAGTTCCTCCTGTATCTACCACATCAACACCCTCTGAATAATCATAGAGTAATTTGCTGAATGGAGGTCCCCTTTGCATCTAATATTCGTCGATTTTGAAGCGCTTGACAGCATTGATCATAAGTACATGTGGTCAGCTTTACGTAGAAGAGTTATCTCAGAAGAAGTCGCCACCATCATAAAAGTGTCATACTGAGGAGCTCCATGTCAAATCATTTGCAAAAGAAAACTGTCGGGGCATTTTTCCTTACATGATTGACATTAATCACGTATTGTGCAGCGTCTTAGGTTACCATTCATGGCGAGAGATTAGAAACTTTTTAAACAATTTACGTACCTAGCCTATGCCAGTAATGTATGTCTTTTATCCAATAAACAGAGTCGTGTAGCCCAGATGTACAAAGTCCTGAGTAGTAGAATAGAGTAGTGAATAAAAGATGAACTTTGTCAGCAAGAAATATATGTATTATATTTTGTATCCAGCATGCCTTTTCAGCATGCAGACTGAAGAATACGAGATGAAATTTATCTTGAAGAGCGGCGAATAGAGCATTTGGATAAATTTTGTTATCTCAGAAGCATAGCAAGAAAGTGGAGCTGACGCTTCTCTTGCAACAAGGCTCGAATGACATTTAATACTTTTGTTGAGATATGGCGCAATAACAACATCTACAATGTAAAATATGTTCTGCTGTACTTGAAAGTGACCTCTCAAATAACATCTTAACTACAAACCATTTTTAATCGTTGTCTACGAAGTATCCTTAATATCCATTAGCCGGAGCTCACTACCTACGAAGACCTATATAGACTCACAGGCCAAGATAGGATATAAATATCTGTTTGAGGATGACAGTGGGAGTGAATAGGCCATATACTAAGAAAGGAGCCAAACAACATCGCTCAACAGGCTCCAGATTGGTACTCGCATGGGACCCAAGGAAGATGTAGAATTGAACGACCGTGCAACAAAAGATCCGTAGAAAATCAAGGTAAGATCAGAAAGTCGCGGTAAGAGTTGAAGGTGTTGCGCAGAACCGGACCAAGTACCCCACTAAAGGTTAAGAGAAACAGGGAGAAACTTGTAATAGTCAAAAATAAATTAAGACTGTAGCAGCAGCGAAACTATCTATCCGAAGAACATAAAGGTTGTCCCAATACTACGTGACCGATTTGTTCTTTCAATACAATCTGCAATTACCGACGAATACTTGTCAAATAATGACTGATGTTATCTAGAGACTATAATATTTAACCATGGATGGCCGCTGAAAATGTAGCGAATTAACCCTACCCCCTCCTTAATGAACTTCAACCGCAAGTATCTCGCAGTGAAACTGAGCAACTTTATATCTGTGTTAGAAGAAGATGCAGCATCAAATGCAAAATTACAAATACGTGGACAAATTTTAACAAACCTGAATTTAAATTTGAAAAAGAGTTGTCATAGACGTCCAGGGTAATCTAGTGAAAGTTTAAGTTAACTTCCGGTTTTGTTATTGGCTGAACTAACCTGAATTTATTGGGAATTCATTTAATGGAAAACTTCGGATTGTAGTATCAACCATTGAAACTTCCAATAAACTAAATTTAAAATCTAAAGGCATACTATTTAATCCAATTTTCAAATGTTCGAATGCTGTGCTAAAATAAAATTTAAGTTATACGAGAAAGATAAAACTTTGACCATTTTTTAACAAAAACGTCCTGTTTCATAAGCACTGTTGGGTGCTGTAAAGGAAAGGAAAAATAAATTTCTCTGGTTGATTTCTCTCAGTAGAACGTACCATTTGTAGCAGTCTGAAAACCCAATAATCAAATTTGAATATGCTCTAATTATTCTACTGAATTTACTACTGCCCTACAACTACACCAATATCCACTCAGTAGGCCAGTGGATATTTCCGTTAAACATGCATATAGAACAGACTTCACGTATATATAGATTTATGGAACGATAAAAAGTATAGTAGCCGACGATTCAACCCGTTTTTACTGAAAATGAATATGCACAAATTGCTTTTCGAATGGAAAAGGTTATCCCTAGGAACTAAAACGGGCTAGGATTTTTCCATAATTCAAATTTAAAATCTATCGTTATCAAGTTATTACGAAAATAATCCCAGAAAAATAGAGATAGAAATATTTAACATATATGTATGATGTAAATAAAATTAAGGCGAACATAATTTATAATAGACTGATTTTTTTGGGGTCCTGAATAATGTGCGATCATTATTGATCTGACACCCACGGGGTTAATTACGATAATTTGCAATTATTTTGAAAACGATGAGCTTTTGGACAAAGAGATCTATTTTCAAATTTTTATCTGAGATAATTTACCACAAAAACGGTTTTTAGTCTCTTTCACCGTGTATGTAGTTATATATGTGTATAATGTACTGATTTTGAAAATGACTGATTTTTGGAAAATATTGTATCCGAGCGTACGTCAAAACTTCGCAAAATTGATGCAGTTACAGCGTAATCAATCCACTTGTTGTGCGCGTGCGTGTCTCTATCGAACTCAAAGCATTTTTATTTATTATTATTATTCTAGTGTTTTCTAAAATTTTTTTTTGAGCGACATAAAGTTCCGCAAATACAAAATTCCGACTTACCAAAATTCCGGATTTTTCAAAATACCGGAAAACTCAATCCTCAACGACCTGAATGATGAAATCTCCAATTACAAATTTTATCTGTACAGAAATTGGGGATTATGTAAAATATGTTTATAAATTATAACTTTCCTTTTACAAAATATTTGAGCAAGACTTTTTGTACAAGAAAATATTTGGTGTATGTAATCATATTTTGTATTGTATTCTATTGTATTGTCATTTCACTTTACCAAACAAGCATTGTTAATTGCTTTAGTCTTTTAGCCCGTAGGTTTTCGGATGCTGTACTCAGTATTAAGTAGGTCAGTCGATAAGAGGCCTTTGTAAAGCGTGCTAGTTTTTAAATAAAGTATTATATCAACCGCTCTGGTGTTATTATTGCCTGACAAAATCTTCTTACAATCTGAAAAGTGTGAAAGGGGATAAAAAGGCGTTGAAAGTCTTTCGCGAAGAATATTATTTTAAATTACGGAATTTGCGCGATATGTCCTGTAATTTTATCCTTTGGCAATTTTGAGCATAGGTGTGCAGAAAAGTGCATAGGTGTACGTCGTGAGATTAAAACTTAGAAACTACAAAAAGCAGAATTGCGTCCTGGAAAATATCCATCAACGTGGTGAGTAACTTCACTTCCTCTAAGAAATTCTAAAAAATTATATCCTTTAGTTCACATAATAACATTTTTCTATAAAATTTGCCAAATATTGATATTGAAAGTGCATGCCCAATATATTTTGGAGGATTTTCTGCAATTCGTACAACATTTTTTAAACACATGGCGGAACGCATTAAGCGGTTTATTCAGGAAGCTGCAACATCTCAAAGAAAAATTAACGAAATTGAGGCAGCCTTCTACTTAATGGAAATAAAAACAAGCTAAAATTAAGACTACAAGAAGCTAAACCGAATTTATCCGAAACGGAAATTGAACAATATTTCCCAAGGAACCGACTCGAGGAAGATGTTGACGGTAACGGAAATACTGAGCATAATGCTACGAATGCTGATAACGAGATATCTGACTATTCTTCGGAATCAACTATTGAAAACTTGTATGAACAACTCAACCAGTTAAGATACTCGTACATCGTTAGGAAAAAACAAAGAATCGCCGAATTAAGAAGGAAATTAAATGAATTGTGTTTTAAGGAAGATAATCCATGTGGTAGTTCTATATGCAGTTTTAGAGATGTTGAAGAATCACTTCTGATCTTTAGTCGTGATGATAATTTAAGTATTAACAAGTGGATGCAACATTTTAAATACTCCAAGGAAATTTATCGTTGGGATGAAAAAAAGTCCGTTTTTTATGCTCAGTCATTATTAAGAGGAACAGTAAAATTATTTCTCCGTTCAGCGTCCTATAGAACATGGAATCAGTTGTAGTCTGCTTTAATCAGTGAATTTCATCATAATGTAAACGCAGCTGCTGGCTTTCGTTACGTAGCCTTAAGGTTTCGTGTATATACCTTAAGGCTACGTAACGAAAGCCGTGACGAAACTTTACAACAGTATGTTCTGGAAATGCAAGAAACAGCCCCATTTTCTGACATAGCAGAACAGGATCTTATTCATAGGAATACCAGATTCAACTGTTAACAAACAACTACAATGCTAACACAATAGGTGGCTTAAAGTAAGTGTTAAGAAAGTACGAAAAATGAAAATGTACACAAGTTCGGAAAATTCTTTTCGTTCGTCTGTATTACACGAAAACAGCGGGCAACTACAGCAACAACAACTACAAGAACAACAGCCTCAGAAGAAAACTAAGTGCTTCAACTGTAATGACTACGGACATTTTTTCGGTTTTCGGATGCTGTACTATGTATTAAGTAGTTAAGTACCTAAGACCACAATGAAGAAAGAAAAAAATACCTGAAAGGAGAAAATACTGACAATTAAAATCTCGAATGCGAAAATGTTGAAAAAATTTAATAAATTTCTTTTAATGAATTAATTTTTTTCAATTTATTGTTTACAAAAGTACACCTCATTCAAAACTCAAAAAAGTTATGGGCAATTATCCTTCAAGGTAATTTTGTTGATTCTTTATAAAAAGGCAACCTATACCTAGTGTAGAAAAAAAGTCGTTTTATCACCAGGACCATGCGCAGAATTTTCTAAAAAGGGGGGGGGGTATCTCATTTCATAAAAAAATAATAAAGGAGCTATACAAAGAAAACTACCAACAAATGGATGTACATAAGAATATAGTCGTATACATTTTAGGTTATTTTTTTTAGTATTTCAGTCAAATTTTTCCTAATCAACAAGTACAGAAAATTTTAAAAACCCTCCTGGGTGGAGGATGTACATTTTTGTACAATAATAAACAGTTAAATATAATTATACTGTTCAAACAAAGTATACCTTACTTGTAGGGGAACTTTAGGTTCCCGCATTATGTCAATCTTATTCAACTAATGGAACTTAGACGATAATAATTGATATGTAAGAACCAAAACCTTAAAGAGTTTCGAGTTTTTAATAGATAACATTTTTTGATTATAATAATTTTATCCGTCAATGCAAATCCGTTTCGGAACTGGCTACGACATGGACCACATCACCCATTCTTCTTTTCTATACCAAAACATCTCCAAATCACGATAATTGAAACAGCGAAATTAATTTTACACATGATACTTTTCGCTCTTATAACTTTAGTGTACACATATTTCCTTGTACAAAAGTCCTCGTGAAATATTGGGGAAAGGGAAAAGTATAATTTTGGTGCACAAAAACTATGGATATACACATTTGATGGGCAATGTGGACATTCTGTAAAATGCCTGGGTAATATTCGAAATGACTGCCAATTATTCACATTGCCAATAAAATTGGGCATTATACAGAGTGTCCAATTTTTAATTTCCACCTCAAAAATTTCAGAAATTATAAGAAAAGTAAAAGAAAATTTCGGAATCAGAAGGACCAGAACTTTTTTATTAAATGTAAACCTATGTTTCTTATTCCAGATTCGTATTCTTTGGGTGAAAGTAAATAACTTTTATCTAATAAATTTTTTTTTAAAACATTTAAATTTTCAGTTTTTCTAAGAACAAAAATTTAAAAATTTTCAATTTTTCTAAGAAGAAAAATTTAAAATTTTGGATTTTTTACTCGGAGGGAAATAGAGGAGCATACTAAAATTTTCAAAAATTTTATCAAATTCTCTGTACAGATCTAATTATTCCCTTATAAGTTTTTTGTTAATCTAACCATTTTCGAGTAAAAAATCTTTTAAGTTCCAAACTTTTCAATTTCTTCCCTCGAAAATCTTAAGAAATTGACCTTAAAAAAATATCTGAGACAATTTTACACAACGTTCACTTTTCCACAACGATTACGAATCTGCAATAAAAAAACATGGGTTTTCATTTAAGAAAAAGAAGTTGTTGTTATATCTCGGCCGTTGCGCTACCTGTTACACGTTTCGTTTTACTCCTCTGAAATTTTCTAGGAGGCAATTTAAAATGAGACACAGTGTATATACCTGTTCTTTGAAGTTTCAAAGTTTTTCAACAATTTGCGAATTTAACATTTTTTCGGTATTTATTATTTTGTCGAAAAAGAATGTTGGCTTTAAAATTTTCGATATTTTCATGTTTCGACATTTTATTTTTCGATATGACTTACGGGTAACACAAAATTCCACTTCAACTTCCGCACGCAAAAGTTCAATTTTGTAAAATTTCCTTAGATTGTCATACCTATTCTAGATACCTATTCAAGACAATTTCCTTTGAGTCAAGTATATTTCAGTCTTATTTATAACAAAGAAAACGTATAGAGTTTATAAATTTCTTGATGTTTCAATTAAATTAAATTAAATTTAATTTTATTATTATAATTCCATTCTTGTAAACAGTACCTTTAAAAGTTTTTGAAAACCGAAACAATAGCAATTTAGCAAAACATAATCAATGAAAAAACCTTAAATAACTTAGTCAAGATTAGTATATACCTAGTGTAATATTTTCAGTTCGAAAGAAAAATACCTTGAGCAGTTAAAAATGATTATGGCTGTAACCTGAGCTATAAGCTGAGACCACGTCTAACAAAAAGAAGTTCATAACACACTCAATCTATATTAATAAAGCACTCTCCTAAAATTCCGCACGGAGCACGAACAAAAAAGAATCCTCCATGATTGAAAAGCGAAAACCAGGTATCAGCAGGTCAGAGCGACTGGAGAAGTTCAAAAATATCAATTTTGCATACTAACAACCAGGATTTTTTGTAGTAATAATTTGGTAAAGTGCTGTCCAAGCTTACGCAATAAAAACTGCTCCAACGTGCAGCCAATCAGATCTGAAATATGAACCTTGTACAGTCATTAAAACCACCTTAACTATTTTAGAACAAGTAGAACAAGGAGGGGGAAAAGTAGGTTTCATTGATAAAGTAGGTTAGGAGCTATGGTTTCAGAAGCAACAAATGCGTGCCCGACAACAGATGATAAACAGAGCCGTCGAAGCCCACCATAAATCTAACCCATCATATCAGCTACACATGTCATGTTGGCGTTGCGGAATATATCAAGACTTTTTACCCGACTATAAAAGAGGAGCATTATGTTATTCAGGAAAACAGGAGGGTTATGAGAGACGTCAATGTCTCGACCATAGAATGCAATGCAGTACTACTTACGTGGATTAAGAAGTAAGTGATTACTAGCTGCTTATGTCGTATATTATTCAGGTTAGAGTTCAACCTGTCGATACAGTCCTCCATAAACGTCGACTTAGATATAAATGTATGTCATAAGCTCCTTGCGGACTTTAAGAACCTCCAGAAGGTCGTTTACATACTGACAGAATAGCAAATACCCGAGATTAGAACTCTATGGGACGCGACATGTAAGGAAAAGATGAAGGGAAATGCTTTCTTTTTTTTAATTTCAGTCGGACCCGTTTCAATCTAACCGATAAGAAGCTATGGATTAAATATGCAGTAGTGTGGTGAAACTGAAAATTAGTACCCAACTTCTCGAGGAAATTATTGCCAAATCAGCTGCTTTAGAGAAGTCGATCAATGCAAGAACACACAGGTGATCCATATTCAAAGAACAGGGCATAGAGCTCTTAGAAGAGCTATTTCAAAACTGTTTGCCTTACGGAATCCAGATTGGAAGTACTTTAGCACGTTAAATGTCGCCAAATAGTCAGTTATCTGTTTAGACAATAATTTTCCAACGCTTTTGCCGTAATGTAAGTAGGCTAGCTAATCGCTTAAAAATTATTAGGAAGCAGAGGGAAACTGATAAGTGGTAAAGGCGCGTGTTAAAGATATCTAAAATAGGCTGAATTACCCACGACAACCGTAATTTAATAAATTTGTTTGGGGAATACCATCTCCAGCATTAACACACCTACAACTAAAGCGAGCCTGGCGATTATCTGAGGTACCCTCATTCTACCTAGCAGCTCACCATGCAATATCACGAAAGTAAGTATTTAACATATTTGGATCAATACTGCAATCAGAGGCCTTACGAAAGTTTCCCCATCGTGGCAGAGTGCATTTCTAGGTGACAATCGCGTGTCTACGAGAAAAACTTCTAAGACCATTTTTGTAGCGACATATCTCAGCTACAAGTAACTAGATATTTTTGTTGTAAAGTTCATCGTGTTCATGCTATTTGCAAAAAAATGTGTTCCCCACTTGAAAGACCTATCATTTCCAAAACGTTATAATTATATGTTTTAAAGTCGCTTTAAATCCTAGAAAAGATAAATTTCCATATAGGCTTAATCCGGCAATCTTTTTAAATTGCACTTGAATAATAGAAATAACATGCGAAAAAGATAATTTGATATTCTTTCACTTTCTTTGGAATATTTTTAAAATACTCCCATCACTTACTTATTTACAATAAAACAAACATTGTTTTCCTATTTAGGAGCACCGATTTTGCGCTTTCCCCTATTTTGGCGTAGTAACTACTTATAAAATTAACAGAAGAATTAAAAGTATTGAAATAATTTCTTCCCGATAAGACACCGCAGATATCGTGAGAAAACATTAACCTGTTACTTGCGATTAATATTTGTCCGTAAGATAATTAGAATGAGGGGAGACGTTATTAAACAAGTCGCAAATTTAATTTTTGTTTTGTTTAATCAATAGAATTGAAAAACCCTCACATAAAGCAGGTCCGCATTGTACGGATATGAATGCTTTTAAAAATTAAAATACATTTTTTTTAATTCTCTGTTATCAAATTGCTGAAAAATTTCAGAGCTCTTTGGATCATTTAGTTTTAACGGATCTTTTCTGTTAAACCACTATCTAACTATTTTTATTTATACCAGCTAGTCTTCACCTATAAAATACTATGTCAATAAAATTGGTTGAAGGCTACGTAAGCCCTATTAAAAACAATTTAGCTTGTATATGCACGCCTAAAACAAGTACAGATGTTAATATTTTTAAAAATATACACGCACCCGTTCTTAGCACGCGTAGGAAACAAATGAGCCGATGACCCACCACAAGGTGAGTCATGATAATAATAACGAAAAAAATTACCTGAAATTTGTTTTTTTATTCCTATATTTTCCAGTTTCAATTAATCTTTATTATAACCCGAGTAAAAATAAGAATCTACTGCATAACGTTGCAGTTTTAAGACGTCGGTCCCGAATTAGTTAATCTACGAATAAGTTAATCTTTTCATTTTAAGTTTTAGTCCAGAAAAATTGTGGCGGCACCGTGCTTCGTTTGGACTATTCCATGCGTCTTTTATTGATACGTGCCTGCAGTAGGGTGTATTTGGACAAGGATAATTTTTACTCAGGTGTACCATGCCTCATTTGGGTGTCATGCACGCGTTTTGCCGAAGTGTCTGCTTGTTTCAGACTAGGGCGAGTTTTATTTTCCGGAGTGTATAAAT
Organism: Leptarthrus brevirostris; assembly: GCA_964036015.1. Taxonomy (NCBI): domain Eukaryota; kingdom Metazoa; phylum Arthropoda; class Insecta; order Diptera; family Asilidae; genus Leptarthrus; species Leptarthrus brevirostris. The sequence goes on from OZ038371.1 coordinate 144,224,983, forward strand.
AAAATGTTTAGTGTAACAGAATTTTTTGTTGATGACAATACACTACACAAATAAAGATACGTAAATATATAAATCTCGTAATTTTCCACCATCTGGCATTGAAAAATGACACGGGTTCAGTGAAAAAACTCATCTCAGCAAAAAATGAACGGATTTCATTCATTTAAAATTTATAATATAGCATAGGTTAAAAGCTTTTTGGACTACTACAGGGTTTGATCTGCACTAACCAGATAGCACACAATCGCTAATTTAAAATTATAAATATCCTCAATTTTCGTAGTAAATATAATGTTTTTTGGGCAATTTGGTAGCAGTTAAGCATGTCGCCCATAGATACATCCCATAACTTTGTAGATACCGTATAATTTGCTTCTGAAAGTTCACTTTTCACATGTTATAAAAAAAATTTTAGACCAAAATGTAAAATTGTTATCATATCGTGATAAAATTTAAAATTCAATTAGCATTAGGCACCCAATTTGGAATTGGGGTAATTACCACATTTTAATTTACATCTTTTTTAAAAAAACGTAACCAAAAATACATATTTTTTAATTTGGTAATTTTGTAATTTTGTATTGTAGCTTTGTTATTAAGTATATTCGCCGGAAATATGTGAAAAAATAACCAATAGCACCTTTAACTAAGAAGTAAAAGAATCTTGATCAGTTTATAAACTCTAAAGTTATTCGTTTTAAAAATCTCCAATAGTTATTCACAGTAAAAAGTATCCCTTCTAGTGAAAATAGTAAGCCAAATTCTGAAACAGAAAATCTTTCTAATTATATTAAATGTCTCTTTCTTTAGCATCTTATTAACGAAAGAACCAATATTATCAATTTAACTTCTTAACTATAGTAGGGGTTGTAGTTAAGGTCTAAAACATCCCAATGAAAATATAACCATCCACTGTAATCGCATGATTAAATAAATCGAAATGTATTAGTGCAATAGAAACCATAATTTAGCTTCTGTGTCAGTTCAAACAATCTTAGGAGTAATGATTAGGAAGTTAGCTTATGTTTGATTTTAACATAGTCCTCACGCCTCGTTGGCGTCTCAGGACTTTCACTTTGTTTTCTATGCTAACTGGGTCTGATAGGTCGTGGTTCAAAACAACGCGTTAAACACTAATTGAAGTTTATCAGAAGTTTCCTTTCAAAAGACTCTTGGTGGAAGTTATTTAATTTTGAAAAAAATAAAAACACTTGTTTTACTTGCACATAATAGGAGTAGCAAAATTTTTTGGGATGACCAGCTTACACTTTCGGGTCGAAACATCCATCAAAAAATTTTGAGCGTTCATATTTTTGAGCGATCACCATCCCAAAAATGTTTCCTACTAGTATTATGTGGAAGTAAAACAAGTGTTTTCACTTTTTTCAAAACTAATTGAAGTCTCAGTCATCCCGATCAGCTCTGGTTACTTAACCAATCAACCAGCCATTATTATAAACAATTTTACCGGATCGATATAAAATTTAAACTTCAATTAGCTGAGTAGTCACACCGACAGGTGAGCTTTTTTAAAAAAATGAAACAAATTAAGTTTTCAGATTTGCAATTTAGCCAAAATACCTTAAAATACTTTAAGTAAATTAAGCCAAAATACCTTGAAATACTTCAAATAATACCTTTAAGGAATGAAATAATAATTGAAAATTACCGGAGATAAAACAAATAATTTTTCGGCAGTACATAATTTTCCATTTAGTACAGCTGTAATTTGTAGATTCAGAACTTGCGGATGATTTTTCGTACACGTTCAATTAACCAAAAATGTAATTTTCATCGAGATCAACCAATAGTATTCGAGTAAAAAATAAAGGAATGCAATAAGTGGGATTTTCGTGAAAAATTTATTTCGTGTTTAAGAAAAATCTATAAGCGACACAAATTACCTGAGAGAGTTCTATAAAATTACGAATTTATAGTATAAAAAAATAACAGTGGTCAAACCCTTCGGGTTTAAGAAAATGGCTACCATGTGTTAAACTCACTAGAAAAGAATTACGGAAAAGGTTTTTTTAATAAAAAAAAATAATAGGCCAGCCGATTGATGATCGAATTACCTTTAATTTGATACCCCAACTGAGGTAATCGTACGATTCATTTGGGGTGCATCGCCCCCATCCCAAAAAAATACACTTGAAAAATTGTTCTTCTATTTTTTCCCAAAAGGTCTAAATAAACGAAATCAAACGCTGTTTAACAACAGCTCAACAGCTCAAAATACATTTTTGTAATAGATCAAAAATCTAGTAATAATTGAAAAGATAATTTTTTCTTAAATGCCACATATACATAGAATATATGTTTTAAATAATTTTTTAAAAAGTGTTTAGTCTTCCATTCGGAAGTATATGTATTACCCTTCATTCCCTACACCACAGTTCCCTTATAGCCAGTGCCATTCTAGGGTTGTCCCCTATGCTTTGGTAGAATTTGAATTTTTTTTACATTCTCAAATTGGTCTTGGGACTTGGAAAACTTATATATCAGCCTTATTAACGGAAAATCTCACCAAATGCCTCTGTCGAAAGAACGCCTGCCTAATAAAAATATAGCCACCGAATTTATATTCTGCGTACGTCAAATTAAAAACTTACCATTTTCAAGCGTTTTCAAACCGGCCGGAGGATGGTTGATATGTATCGAATTTGATGCACTAAAATCAACTCAACTTATTCTATATGTTAGCTAGGCTAATTAAATAAATACTTAAACCTGGCCGGAGAATATCTCTATAAACTGGGAGATGATAATGTAAATCATCTCAGTATCCCTCCTGGATCATCAGGTATGGTCTGAGTATAAGCCCGGACAAAACAAAGTTGATACTCTTCTCGCGGAAACATACTAAATCTGGTCAGAGTGAAACTAAATGGTCAAGTTAAATATCAAGGCTTTGGTCTGGATAGGAACTAAAGCGTATCACTATTGGCTATGTCGTGACTGCAATTTGGAGCTATTACCTTAAAACCAGACACGCTGCTTGACTAATCGCGCCATCAAATGACTTCTGTAGGAGTTGCCAAGATGTAGAAGAAGAGGAAACCATTCCTTGCCTCCTCTAGCCAACCGCTTGTATTTTTTTAATCCCCCGAATTAGGGTTCTACTTGTGAAAGCGATCTAGCTCGGTTCATCATATTCTCCCAATAATTATTTTCTTTCTGATTTGATAACGACTTTAAAAGCAAATATATCTTGACCGAAGGGGTCCTAAAACATTTTTTGTCTGAGATACCTATATATAGACACCCCATGGGGTAAGTAAAACACGCAATGGGGTAAGTAAAGAAAATTTCAGTACAATTTTCACTTTATGAGAGGGTGGTTCAAAAAATGTTTTTTCCAAAATCTTATAATTTCTGTTTTTAGTTATCAATGTACGTCCGGATACCAAAGATGATGGTAGGTCTTTGACATGCAAACAGACGGAGAGACAGATCGAAAACGACTCCCAGTTTTTCTACGGAATCCTCAAAATGGATAGGGAAGTGTATGAATTTGAATTTGACTTTTTTTAAATAAATGTAAAATTCACCTATTTTAAAGCCCTATAACCCGTAAATAAGTAACATTGCAGCACACAACTACAGTTTGATCGACAGGAATGGGCCCTATTGCAGAATTTACAGAAAGGTGTTCAAACTCTACATCACCCCCAATATTCACGTGGCGTTTCTCTAGCAAATTATCATGCAGATGTTAAAACATTCTCGTTGAAAAATAAGTTTTCACATGGTCAGCGCTGTAATTCAAACTTCCAAGGGAATTTTGCTCTTCTCAAGCCAACATTTTCAAGCATGTTGAGTATTTCGAATTGTTTGCAGAGTTAAAAACATATTTTGATAATGATTTAATCATCTGACCGTAAATTTATATTGTTCCTGAAAAAAAAGAAAAAAAAGAGCATGACTAAATGCGAACAAAACCAAATGTGGGTACTTCCAGTGTTTCAGTTCAAAGTTATTGAGCTGGAATTAATCGAAGCATTCATAGAACAGAGAAATAAAGTTAGTTATGGCTCCTTCCGAGACAACAATAGCTCATCTGCAACTTCTCTATATAGACACGATGCATTTTTATTATTCCTTCAATAGATTAGTCGAAGAAGAAGATTGACCTATTTATCGTTGACATAAGTTTGGAGTTAAGCGACCTTTAATGTTTCTACGTAAAATATGACCGTCTGTGATCTCTGCTCATACCAGGATGTAATTTATCGTTACATTTAGAATTGAAGTTAGTTTAGAGTTCGTAGTTAAATTTTATTTGAAATTATATTTCGTATACCATACTAAATTCTACAGATTTGTAGAATCTATAAAAGATATTCCAAGCTCGAAGTTCTCTCCTTAATTGGAATAAAGTTTTCAGTAAAGAAAAGATTTCGTCAGTAAGAAAAAGTCATTTAGGACAAACTTTGCGTACTGTTGTAGGAGAGTGGGGGAGGGGCTTTTCTAAACATACATAAGTCCCTAAGCTTATTATTTTAAATTAATTGCAAACTTATTTACTTAGTTATTTTCATTTTTATGCAATTAATATGAAATTTATCTGAAACTCGAAATCAACAACACAGATTAATTTCTTAAATAGCTGCTATAATTAGTCTCCTTCAATAATGCTTTTTCCTACTGTCATGTTGAATAAGGAAGTCGTCAGTGGATAAAGTAATAACGCGTCCGTCTTCCATCCTGGCGGTCGAATATCGATTCTTAGGAAGCCCTTGTTTCAACCAAAATGGTTAGAGAGCAGTTCGCTTTTGTACATTTTCAATAATCTTTCAGTTTGATTTTAAGAGTGGGAAGGATTAGCACCTCCGAATAAAAACTGAAAGGAAGTGCTGAAACAAGTAAACGATTTGTATGAGCGTAGAATTTTTGGGGATGCTTAAAAAATGGATTGATATATGTAGTTGAGAAACAAGATGGACCGATGCTACTGTAAAATGTGATTTTTGAACTGCAACACAGTTCTAAACTGTCATTATTAAGGAAAATATTTAAAAAGTGTTCTTGGAAATTTTATTAAACTATATTTAACGATCCAAGAAATTAATTTACACTGACACTGGCACTGACATTGCGTCAGATATAAATAAAATATGTATGAAGTCTTCGGTATTTGATTGATGTTTATCTACTCCTCAAATCATAGGGTCATAGTTAAAAATTTGCCCCAATCTCCAATTATGTAAGAAAAATGTAGATTCGCTAAAATTTATGAAAATTAAATTAATTTAAGCCTCCCCCCCCCAAATCCTTTTGCGTGCTTCTTCTGATTATTTACCTACTATAGTATTATCAACTCACACACAAAGAATGTGCTACTGATTAAGCTGGGTTATCGCATTTCCTTTTAGTTTTTTATTCTATCGTTAACACATTAGGCCTTACTGGCCGAGGCTCTTCATCACTTCATTTCGCCGACTTAAATATAGAAACATATACCCTGATACTTGGTTTTAACTGATTTACCTAAATTGATTTTAACTGATTTGTCTAAACTGGGTGGGGGGCAGGGGGGTATTAAAATGTTTGTTTTGCATTTTTGTTATTTGATTTTATCTTCAAGAGTATCCAGTTAAAATTTGGCGTCGATTGGAGCAAAACTGTCGGAGATACAGTGCCCCGGGTCGCATTCCATTCGATCCATTCCATATACAAAAGAACAGTGCTAAAACAGCGCGTTTTCCTCGAATATATATGACTAAAATATATTTAGCCAATAACTATTGCAGGACTCATTAACATTCAACAAAACATAGTTTTTGTATCTCTTTCCTTTAAGAATTCCTATCTCTATTACGCAGAACTAAAGTCATAAAAGTAAATTATCTGACGGGTTTAGTGTTGTTATACCTTTGAAATCATAGTGTCAGATGCAGGTGTTTATTTTTTCTTTTAAGAATTTTAAGCTAAATAAATATAAACGAAACTTAATAATATAAGAGCCAAAATCAAAGTTTTGAAAAAATTTACTAGCCAAATAACAAGACAGTTGTCGGTTCTGATCTTCGTTTCGTTCCATTAAACTGAAATTGTGCAAATATCTTAGAAAATGTTTATTTCAATAGAAGGCGCATTTCATTTTCTTTTTCATAAAATTTATTAATATTGTATTGTTTTTACTACAACTACTTTTGTAATATTAAAAATAAGTGCAATTTATTACCATCAAAATGAATTAATTAATTCAGAAATCTTAAAATCTAGAAAGACTTAAACTCAAAAAAATTTAATGATCAAATCAATTTCGATTCATTTTAGTTTATTAAAGCTTTACGAGGTGTCGCTGTAACACGTGATGAATTCAAATGACTTGCAAACGAGTCTGAGTAAGATTGAAAGCTGTTGTGTGCAACTTTTTCCTTAAAATTACAAATAAGATTTCGAAGCTCGAACTTGAAGAACTTGATTTTATGGCATTCAGCGACTTAAGGGGTCGTCTACACTTAAAATTTTGAAAATATCGATTTTTGTTGCATATTTTTAAAGTATAACTATCCTAGAGTCATATTGCGAAAGGATATTGCTCAATGCGTTAAAATTTCTTAGTAAAAATGCTTCAAACCGGTCGATGTCAAGCGTGAAATGCATGGTTTTAAAACTTTAAACGCGTTTTTCTCGAAAACAGGTTTTTAAAGTTTTCTGCACAACGATTGAAATGATTTTTTTTAAATCAATTGAGTACCCTTTTTTGGAGATGCAGAACTAGAATTTTTACTGTGCATGAAAAAAAAATTTTTTAAGAGCCATTTTTGTGCGAAAAAAAAAATTTAAATTTAAAAAAATTACAATTTTTATCTAATCAGGAAAATCTTAGTTTAGCTTCTTCATTGGGTAATACTTTTATAGAAAAAAATTTTGGTTTTGCTTTCAGATGCGCCACAATGCCGAAAAATGTGCAGAAAAATGGATCTGTACAAAAACAGCACTTCACTCCGGGGCGGTCATACATCAATGAATCGACAAAACAAAAATTTTTTTCATGTAATTTAATTTCAATTAATTTAATTTAAAACAAATAAAAAAATAATAATATGAAAATCGGCCTGAAAAATGGCGTTCAAGTATAGATGACCCCCTTAAGGGGGAAGTCCATCTGATGAATAGAATAGAAGATATGAACTGTTGAACTTCGTGCCGTCTTACCGCGATATACGTTCTCTGTCAACTTTAAACGCGTTTTTCTCGAAACCACGTTTTCAGAACTGGTGTACAGGATTGCGCAGAAACTATTTGTACTATTGACTTGAATTAAACTGCCAATAAAAGACAACGATTTAACGCATTACATAACGTCGGGTATTTTTTATAGTAAAATTAAGGAGTAAAAATATGTCGAAAATTGCATGTTCGGCATTTGAACAATATTTGAAATAAACATTTTTGATATTTAAAAATAATTGTGACCCAACTTTTTCAAGGCATTATTAGGAAAAATGGTGTCAGAACCAAATTTGCCACCTTGGTGATTTTGACCCATGCATGAATAAAAATCAAAAATTCTTTAGGGGAAAATATACCTATCTTATTGACACCCATCCTTTCTCAAAAATTACCAATTTTTGTCAATACCAAAATATATTTATACTGTATGAACATTAACAGTACTGCTTAACAGGTTGTGTCCGTAAACTCGGATTTACTTCTGTTCAAATTCACTTCTAAACAGAATTTGTCTTACGGGAGTTAATCAGTAGTTAAGCTTTCAAAGCGGCAAAATTTAGATTTAAATCTCTGCTATTCTGTAGATTGTGAATGAAAGATAATGAAACTGAACACAGCATTCGAAGTCTGGCATACTAATATGCTCGTTATTCAGAAACCCTCTGCAATTGCATCGGTTAGGGCTGTGACGGTTTATTAATATTAATTGTAGCTGACGCTGGTACGACCACCATGCCATGCGTTCCGGGTTCGAGACCACACCTCCCCGAGAGCTTTTATTAAGAAATTAAAATAATCCACTCCGTCTCTGGGCTATTGTCTAGCTCGCAGCAATGCAAAAAACAAAATATTCAAGTTTCCTCACTTCCCTTACCATAATTTCCTTCCGGCCTAAACCATGCTAATGCATCAAAGGGTTGTCCCCTAGCCTTTGGCCACATCGTATAAAAAAAAAGCTATAAATATGTACGTCGTACGTGTGGCTATAACCGAAAAGTGAACACCTCCGTTCAAGCTGCAGCTCTTAATTTTTAAGCTACGGCACAAAAACCTTTTTCTTAACATGGTGTTCATCGAACAATAACAATCGCTATTATTAGGCTTTCAGAGTATGCAATTACCAACGCAAGCAAAGTAGAAAATGCGAAAATGCTGCTTAAAATATAGTTTTTTCCCATATTAGATTTTATCTCCATAATATCTACATTAAGTTTTACACTGCTCAGTAATAACTTAAATATGTATATCTAGTTGATTTTCGCAGGTTTGTACAAAACCCGTCAATGGCAGAGGAAACTAAGCCAAAAATTCTTGAAAACAGAATACATACAAAAGTATGCTTCATAAGTTAATTTCAAAATAGTTAGCATATTAACGCAGAGTTTTGCTTTCTATGAAGCAGGGGGGGGGGGGGGGGTTACCTACCTTAACATTTTTATGGTTAGGTCATATAGTTTCCACTAAAGACACTAAATTGCGATAATAAAGTCTTCGAAAGATAAAATAGTAATGGAATCGCCGTGAACCGTGAACGTCTATAAAAATAAATAAGGAAAATCTCCGAATTTAAAGTAAGGATAATATCTATACCGAAATTAATAAATGTGATATTGTACTAAGAACTGGAAAGTAGTGAAGCTTGTAATTACAGAATTAGTTTTGTCTTTTGCACTAAATAAATTATTCAACATTTTGGATAAAATTCCGAGTTCGTCATTTTCCCCTTTGCGAAATAATTGAGTTTAGTTTTAGATTTTGTTACAATGCCGAGGACATATACAAGAAAATTCAATGGGAGATCCTAGACGTTTGCGGCCCTTTTAGATGCTATCAAAAATTCAAACTGACAATACTGACAAAAACTAAGGAAAGTAAAGAGCTTTCTAGTTGTGGGCATTTTAAAAAGACATTCAAATATAAACAACCTCCTTGTGGGGCATGAGGCAGGAGAACTCCCGATTGCAACTGGACCTACAATTTAAAGTGGATTCCGAACTATATGCATTTTATCTGCAACCCCATGGCCTTCTTATCGTAATCGGATTGGCAGGCCGACACTTGCAGAAATTTGCACATCTCAATAACATACCGCACAAATTTAATGGAAATTAAAGAATGGCCGATTCACAGAGACGTAGAAAGAATTTGCTTCAGAAAGCGGCAAAAACATCAAAACTCGATACGATGTACTCATTATAGTGCCCAAACTTAAAACAAACGAATTTCTTTAAAAAATTGTTTGTGTAAATTTTTTTTCCTACCTTATTCTTAAATTATGCCATTATTGACCGTCAAGTTTTTAACCCATACGAATGGATCTTTAGTGTACATTGTGCAGGGCTGTGCAAGTAAAATGTGTAGGGAATGTTTTATGACTGGATAAAAGAATTGCACATCCTTAACTAGTGAAGCTAGATCTACTGCTTTGAGTTCAGTCCTTGATAAAATTTTTTTTTATATAGATTATACTTAAGTTCAGCTTCATGAAAGAAATTATTTAAATTGCAGCCTAAGAAAATTTCAGTTTTTATAAAAAATCATCATACCAAGCATTACGTTGCCGGACAATGTAAGCAGAGAATATATGCGTTAGGAGTCTATTTTAAATGAATTTCAAAATGTTTCTGCCGATTTGTAAGCCGTGGCATTCTGAAATCTGTTTCAGGATCTGTAGCGATAGTGTTGGCCTCAGCTATAAAACTTCGGTTTTCAAAGTCGGCACTTTCAAGAACTCTGTTTTTCTTTTTATATGGTTTGCAAATTAAATTAAATTCGACATTATAACAGCACAATGCAGTTGAACAGTAGCTCTTCTGTTTACAATGTTCCCATCTTTTGCCAATGTTTCGAACGAAATAACGACTGACTTATAATGTTCCTTGAATATTACGATGATATAAAAGCATCGTAATATTCAAGAAACATTTTGAGACCAACGAGTTTCGCGGGTATGCATTTTTGCCGAAGAGCCAATTTTTAGAAGAATTTTACTATTTTTTATATTTTTACATTTCATAAAAAGTTTAGTTTAGCGGAAATACAACGCTCCTTTATACTTTTTAAGTAAAGTTTTTTGAACACTAATATCCTTTCCTGTCATATTGTAACACCCATCGTATCCTAATCCGACGCACTTTTCAGTATCAAGACCTGTGTTTTCTACTAAATTGTCAATTTCAAAGGCTATAGATTTTGAATGCATGGAAGTCAATTCCACAATATCGAGAAATTCTTCACGAACCGCATTTTCTTATGACACTAATTGAAAGTTCATTTATTCCTGATATGTGACTCATCTTGTCTACAGGATACTATAGGGACATACGTCCTTTGGGTAAGTAGTGGGATGGTCTCTTGTGACATCTTCACATATACCGATTATTTCATTTTGGATCTGTGGTGGCATTTTTGCACCCTTTTCTATGTGATCCTTCAATATTTGATCGCCACTTTCAATTTTGAGTCCTCAAGAATACCTTTATGCATTAGCTTTGCCCCTCAAAGGTAGCTCATGTGTAAAAAGAATATCACAGTCGAACTTATTACTGCTACGAGATGATATACTGTGGGATTAGTGGATATGGTGTTAAATTTTATGTATTGAAATGGTTCAGTACGTATCTTTCTAAAAGGCCATAGCGTACAAAAACAATGAGACTCCTAAATTAAATACTGATGATATTGTTGCTTATTATTTACATAAAGGACTTAGATCAGAGCAGTATCCTATAACTGTGTTGCTAACCCATTATTTAGAAAGAATTGAAAGCAATACCAAGAAGATTGAAGTAAATATGAACAATGATAGAAATATTGAATTAACTTAAATTAGAATAGAAAAACTGAATTATATTAAATATTTGGCGATCATAATTGGCAATGAACTTAAATTTTAATTTTTAAAAAAGTCGGCCAAAAAATGGTTTATTTAAGAAAATTAGTAGTAAGATAATAATAATAATCACAATTTATTCACTCTCGTAGTAGTACAATGACATAATGAAGATCTTATATTTGTATATCAAAACTTACGAAGGAAAGATGAATTAAAGAAGTAAAGAAATATAAAATAATAAGAAAATAGCTAAGAAATAATAAAGAAATAAATTAAGTTTATTTCTCAATTTCTAATGGTTACCATATGTTCCTGATTTTTTCATACATATAATAAGTAAGTAATAATAATAATTTTTTTTTAATAATATTAATATACATTTCAAAAATAAAACAAAATTACAGGAAATAAAAGGAGGTAAAATATTATTACTTACTAGGTTAACTACCTGTTAATGGATCTTTTAAATTAATACTAAATATACAAAAGCTATGTCTAATGTCGTCTATCTGGACTAGCAATATTAAAAAGAGCAACAAACTACTACTGCTACTGTATGTAGATATCATTTAAAAAAAACAGCTCTGAATGAATGAATACCGATATAATACATAATGGTAATTTAGAGAGAGAAAACAAAATAATAAAAAAGAAAAAAATTAAGTACAAATAATAATATACATTTATAAAGGAACATTAATTAGTTGTTATATTTCACTATTAATAGGGATCATAATTAAGTGCTGATTTTACGTAGTTATACAAGGATTGCCGGTATTTTCCATTTAATATTTCAATTTGTGTATCCTCCTTTGAGAAAGAATTTAACTTAAAATATTAACGTCTAAATTCAGCTGGAAATGGGCAGATCGCTACAAAAATTAGCAAGTTCTCCTCTTCCTCCATATTGCATAGGGAACAGAGCCATGTTTTTTAAAGGGAGAGGCGTTAAGCCAAATTAAACCAAACCTACATTTATAGATAAACCTAGTCATCTACATAGGATTGCTTTTAAGGAAATATTTGTTTTCTTGCATATCATAATTTAATATGTTGTATAGTTCGTGCCGGATACTTTGTTTAACTTTTTCTAACTTTTTGCACCCATAAGGCGTTACTATCCTTCTGCAAAAGTTTCTCCAGTTAAGCTCTGTGTAAAAAGAGATTCACATTATACTTTGAGGCAAGATCTGCCCTCTTTTCATACCAAAAAATGTTCTTCTCTGTAATTTCCTTTGTAAGGACCTTTGGTAAGCTATTCTCAGGCATTTTATTCAAAACTTGCAGAATGTAGTTGAAATGCAGTCTTAGCGTTTCAATATAAAGATCATTTAGACCAGCCTCCAAATTCAACATATAGTTTGGTGTGGTACGATGAAGTCTAATTAGTATCTTTAAAAAATTCCTTTGTAGTTTTTCAACTTTTTCCAATTCGCTATAACCTTAAACTTCTGCATCATAAAACAAAATGGACCTATAGGCTGCATTAAATAACTGAAGGAGGCACTGAGTTATTTTGAATAAAGTCATTCAATATCATATTTATCAAATTTTTTGCAGCAATCAGTTTTTCCTCCAAGTGTCGCCTCATCGAAAGCTGATTCCGAGATACTTGTAGGAAGGAAATACTTCCATCTGCATCTCATTAAATGCCCTCCTTTCCGAAGGTTTTTTCTTCAATCCCTTGTTAAACCTTTGATAGGCTCACCAATAAGCTCCAGATTTTGCAATAAGTATGAAGATCATCTAACATCATTTGCAACTTTTCAGGTCTATCCGCTATTAGCACTAACTTAATCCGCATACAGCAAAACTCTCACGTGGAATCCCTCAACAGTTATTCCTCTGCGTAGCGAGTCATGCAGATCATTTATGAAAAGAGAGACGAGAAGTGGGCTTGCCGGACAACCCTGTTTCAGCCCCAAATCCACCGAGAACCAAGCAGAAAGCCCTGCCCCATTCAAAGCTGCAACACACGTGTTCATCTGTATGCTTTTAAAAACTTATATAAATTTATGAGGTATTCCTAATACATTAAGTTTGCAAAATAAAGCTTGCCTATTAATTGTATCAAAGGCAGCTTTCAAATCAGTACAAGCGCAATATACTCTTTGAATGCCACAGCTCTAGGAAAGATTTATAAACCCGACTAGGTTCTACAAATTGTCAAATATGGACTATTCTTTCCCCCCATTTGACAAGCCTACTGACAAGAATGTTAATAAACATTGTAAACGCCACATCAATAAAGGATATTTACCTGTAGTTTTGAACACAATTCGGATCGCCTTTTTTATAGATAGGAAATACAATACTTCTAAGAAAGTGTCCAGGAACTTTCCTGCTACTACATATATCATTATATGCCTGAGTCAAATTTTTCAGAAAAATAGTGGGGCATTTTTGAAGAATTCAACAAAGAGATGGGCGATACTGTATCGATATACCGGAGTATCGACACTTTGCTTTCAATACTCCGAGGTTTTGTGATCAGTACTACTAGCCCCCGATACTACCGATCCTCTACACTTTTCTTTCAATACTCGAAGTATTGACATTGCACTACACACCGTCTCATTATTTGGTGTATGTGTCCAATCTCTAGTCGTGTGGCAGTATGCAAAAGCTAAAAATAGATTTTTTAGTTGTACTTGCGAAATTTAAAATTATTCATTTGCTAAAAAGATTTCATTTGAAAAAAAATTATCAATCAAATGAATATATCTTTTGAGCAAATCGATATTTTGATATTTTTCAACGATCAATTGTAATTTCTATGCAATTTCTACGCCATATATAAAATTTTTTTAATTTTTTATCCATATGGTTCCAATACTTTTGAGTATCGATACTTTTTCAACGGTATATTTGTATCTAAGTACCGAAAGATACGGATATATTGCAATGCCAAGTATCGATACTTTTCGATTCGGTTCCCATCCCTAATCATACCCCGGCATCTTGTTATCTTTAATCTTGGCCGCACCGTAAAGCACTTGAAATTGAAAATTGAAAATATACATATAATAATGAATTTATGTGAGATCGGAAGTATGAATGAACCGATGATGCTGCTCAGTTAGAAAACAAGAACTGTAGTAGGCACTTTCTGAAACCCCGACAGAGTTTCCCGATTTGAGAGTAAGTAGTAGATTGAGATGTCTTGATGACCGTTAGAAGCAAATATGTTGATAGAAATATGCAAGTTCATTGATATGAATCCATTTAGGGACAAAGCATAACTACCTACAGTTTAAATATAACTTCAGTCGACACTATAATATTCACTTAACAAGTCTCTACCGTGTTTAAATGGGGACAAGCGAGGAAAAAATCCAAAGACAACTCAGCGTCCAGACCGCATTTACATAGCCTCAAAAGAAATATTGTGGATTATCATTAGTCAAAGATTTTTAACTTTCTCAACTCTACTTAATGCCGCATTATCTAGGATGAGAAAAGGAAAATCCAATATACCAACATTTGGTGATAATAACGTTATTGGACTTTGTCTGGTTTAGCTTGAGGTGGTTATTTTTAGAACATGTGTTAATGTTTTGCAGGTCAGCAATTAATTTAGAAGCACAGTGCTCGATCGTCTGCATATATATGGATATAAGAATTACCAGCAACTTCAGCCAAGTCGTTGGTAAAGGCACTGAAATATAGTGAATAGAACATTGGAGAGTTTTTCACGTTGACCTGTTGCGTGCGTACCGAAAGTTATCCATCAGATAAATTATTTAACAGTTTTCGGTTTTCAAAGCTATCAAATGATTTTGAGTAATCTATCAGGGCCATTGCCATTGCATATTTCTTGTCTATCAATCGCAGACCGTAACCTTCATAGTTAGCATCTTTGCAATGATCCTGAGAATGCTAATAGGCTAATAGTTGAAGGAGTTTCTCGGGGAAATGCTGGGGTTGTCAGGAACGTATGTATTATAGATATGTAAAATGCTGGGAAAGAGAGTTTTGACGATATTTGTTAGCTGAACCAAAAGTCTCAGATTTTATACAATAGTGCGCCTCGTATACTTTGTCGACTATAATCAGTAGTAGTATTTCTGTTTACATTTTCTCAAATTGTTTCGCAGTTGTCAGCGTGGATGGTTCAGACGTCATTTTCTTTCCAAAAATGCACACTTTGCAGCTCTAACTTTTGAAGTGACAAGATTCCGTAATCTTATAAAACCAGAAAGAGGAATTACGATCTTTGATCAGTCGCTGGAACTTGGGTGAAAATCACGGAATTCTGTCACTATTTGCATAGGGAAAAACTCATCAAGTAAATAGTTGATGAGAGAGAAGAATATAGAAGACAGTTTTCTTTAGCACTTGGGATGGAATAAGTCATACAAGTGAAGGGAATCACAACTAGATAAAAGCTCATGCGCATCTATAGAACCGTGTATTGTAGGGTGAATAGGCAACGTGATGAAAACGAAATCAAGTGGTGCAATGCGCTTGTCCCGGATTTCGAAATTCAGAAAAACCTCAGATGCCGTATGAGTCAAGGCCGACTCAAACCTGTGGTGACTTTGTGTGGTGAAAGTGAATAACGGAAATTTCTAAGACTAAGTTGCTTAAGTTTCTAGAATTAATCTAATTAATATAAATAGACCTGAGATAGTAGCCTGCTGAGTTAGTTTTGTTTTAACCAGTGATAAGTTTAAATAAGAAAGTGAAACGGTATATTGTGAAAAGAAATTGTAAAGATAATTGTGAAACGAATTTATCATTTGAGTAAATAAAAAAACGGTGAACATTTGTGGTTGAATATAAGTGGCCTAATTAATCCGTTGATGCAATATTAGCGAGCACTTGTTGTATAGACGCTGCATTGGAACAATCCACTCTCATTATGATTACGTCGCTCAATGAAGGATGAAAATGTTAGACACCATCAGTCTCTCACCGAAATTCAGTGAATTCAGTTTGAAGACCGTTGACTCTGTTTCTTATACTGTTAGCTTTAAGGTTAACATCTGTTATAACTTCATCGTCGGTGAAGTAAGTGATAACGTGTCGGCCTACCAAACCGGACGTCCCAGGTTCGAATCCTACCGACGGCGATAAAAAGGCCATTGGGGTTGCAGAGGAAATGTCAGTGGTGAAATGAAGGTGGTTGAAGTTCTTCTCCTGACCCACAAGGGGTCATGGGAACTAGAGAGAGAGAGAGTTAACATTATTCAGTCTTCTAACTAGATCTTCTCTCATGTTTCAATAATGTGAGGCACTTTTTCAGCCACGCCATTAACTCCGAGACAGATACAGAAACAGAGTTGAACCGTGTACTATCCCAACCAGCACGGTTGTCTTATATTGGTATCTTGTCGTATATTGGCACCCCCGCTAATTTTGGAAAGTTGATTTTTGCCTATTTCCGCAGGAAAATTTTTTATATAAGTAAAATTATGACAGAAATGAAAAGCGCAACGCAACAAACCGGAGTAAAGGACAAAAATTAACAATGTTTGACTTTGGAAAAATACACTTTTTAAGCAGAAAATATCTCAAAACTCGCAATATACTTTTTACTCAGCCATCGCATACACTGACACATTGACTGCAATAATACTGTATAATATTATGATTAAAACGCATTTAGAATATCTACAACTCTCCTGTAAAAATACTCTAAAGACACACCAATGATAGTATAAAATAGTTGAATATTTTCCAATGACTGAAGTTTAACACTTACCGCGATTTAATCAAACAGGGAAACACAGAGATATCTTACTAAAACGTAGTATGTTTAGGTGACTCACAACCAATTCAAAAGCTGCAACAAATTTAGGTTTCAACTATTAATTAATAAAACTTGTAGAAATTTCCGTCTAACTCAGCAGGCGCACTTCTCGACAGGAACTAAGAAACGGTTTACCTATTCACCATAATATAAAAATATATTAAGGTGGAACGAGACTC
The DNA here is from genome assembly GCA_964036015.1 of Leptarthrus brevirostris. NCBI lineage: Eukaryota > Metazoa > Arthropoda > Insecta > Diptera > Asilidae > Leptarthrus > Leptarthrus brevirostris. The sequence goes on from OZ038371.1 coordinate 144,241,937, forward strand.
ACCAACCAGCATCCAAAAGATAGCTTCAGCGAAGGCTTAGTTTCGAAAGCGAGACAGATATTCCCGGCCATACACATGCGACTTATAGGCTCATGCATACCATATCCAGACTGAGAGTGGACTACATATGGTAAAGCCATACGGGATGTAACTATAAGAAATTCCACCTACGAGAGCACGAGTTCGAGTTCAAAAGCTGCTGAATAAAGACCAAGTGACTTTACACCGTTTTTTTCCATCAGTGCATATTACGCAACGGGAAAACGTCCAAATAAGGTGGAAACCCAAGTGGATTGTTCAACGAGATCTCTCTTAATGCAGAACGTAACAAAGGTTAATTGTAACGACTCAATGCGTCTGGAATGCATAGACGATTAAACCTGAGATGCATACTCGACAATTGATCTAACCAATTAACAACAAGTAAATGAAGAATCTGCTGATCAGAAAACTCCCTCGACCACAGTTTTATATAACTGGGAACTAAAATTACTCCTAGAAACAATATAGTTTACGTGTACTGTAAAATTGAGTTTTCTTTAATCAAGCTTCAAACCAAGGTGAGCTCCAGACTGCGCATTAGTTTCCGCAAAAATATAATCAACGACGTGTGCAGATTAAGAATCGTAGAGAATGATATAGTTTCATATTTTTCCAAGTTAAACCGCAGGTCATTAGATCCACATCAGTCATTGAATGTATTTAAATGATCCTAAATGCGGGAAGATTCACAGATGTTTTTAATGAAAGGGAAAATCTTCATATCGTATATATACTAAGGTTTTGGAGTGCCTAATCAGTGGGACACTGTCAATTGCAAGAATAGATAGCAGTGAACCCATATGGGTATCCTGCGGTACATCTGATGAAACTCTTACGACTTTAGATATGATGTTACGGAAATATACAAAAGAATTCAAAAGGAGAACTAACTTAGAATGACCGGAATTTTAGAAGTGTAGAAAAATTGTTTAAAATATTTTTATAGAAATGGTTCAAGGTTAGTGTAGGTGATTATGTTTTTATATTTCATATTTTTATATTTGAGAGTATTATCAAAATATTAATAAACATACTACTGCTATTTTGTGGACAAAACATTAAATTTAAGACATCTACTTATACAGAGTAGCTTGAATAATAATAATAATAAGTAAAAGGACATAGCCCGCGGGCTGTAGACTGGTGACCGGTGGTCTACCCTATGCTATGTTGTATAAGACTAAGATTCACAGAAAAGAAAAATTATGTTGCAGTGCGGTTTTTTAAAATGTTACAAGGAGAGTTCAGTTACAAATGTTCAACTTGTCAAACTGTTGAATTGTATTGTAAAGGTAAAAGGTTTTTAATGGAATTAGGTTATGTTATATAATAATCTTATAGATTAGGAAAGAATTTATAATAAAAACAAGACTTACCTCGCACTGTGGTAACTGCTGACCTTCGGGTCTCTTTACCTTCCAACCCAGTAACGGTGGTATGCATATCAAACCGGACATTATCCATACTGCTGCGATCATAATAGCAGCTCTAGCAGGTGTTCTGGATCTTAGATATTCTACTGCCTTTGTTATACTCCAGTATCTATCCAACGATATTAGACATAAATTCATTATTGATGCCGTACACAACAGTACATCCATTGCGGAGTGTATATCGCACCACCAACTACCGAATATCCAGTAGCCCATTAATTCATTGGCTAACGAAAAGGGCATTATAACTAAACCGAGAAAAAAATCGGCTACCGCCAGGGATGCAATGAACCAGTTTTGGATGTTTTTCAAAGATTTTTCTGTTGCAATAGCAATTATAACCAACATATTTCCCACAACAATAACGATCATTAGAATTGTAACGATAATTGATGCTATTACAATATGTGTCAGGGTGTAACCACTTGGATACGTGCCATTGAAAAAATAGACTGTTGTTGAATTTTGACTACTACCATAGAGCCATGTGTCATTTAGAGCCGTAACGGTTGATGATAGCTGGTGACCACTGTGAAACGACGAATTACTGTCCTCTGAAGAAATCATTGCCAAAAAGTCATCTGTTGTTATATTAAAATTAGTGATGGAGTTAATCGATTGGCTGCCATCCATTTTGGTATTATTTGGTTTAGATTAATTTTTCTCAATTATTTACTGTTTCGTTAAATGCTTGTCCAAATTAGATAAAATAATTTCCTATTTTCGACACTCTCACGAAATTCATTGGTCCCAATAATTCAGTTAAATTCTTCTATAAGTGCATTTCGTATAAAAATAACTCGTTTGCTAATAGGATGACTTTTTGGTGAATACTCAAGGTATCTTTTATTTCGCTAGGTCCTTCTACACTAAGACTTAGTTATGATTCGGAACTTTCCATTATTACAATTCGATTAATATTTATAATTGCTTCAAATTTAATTCTTACTACTTATTGACTTAATACATAATTAAAGTTAGATATTTTAAGAGTCTCCTAAATATTGATAATTTTGAATCAGAAATTCTTCACTTAATATTCTGATATTTTTCTTTAATTATTACCCGCTTTTCCGACTTCTGTTTCATCCATAACATTTGGAGGAAAATTACAGCACATGAGAAAAATAAAGCAAATTTGTTTTTTATTTAAACGTTAGAATTTTTAGTGTTATTTGACTAATATACATTGTTGAGTTATGAAGTTTAGGGAAATTTAATTTATTATTATTTAGCTACGTTTCACTGCACTACGAAAATTATCATTTAGATGGTGTAAACGTTCGATTTCACGTAATAACCACATTCATCTAGAAAATTATTATATTTACACTAAATTAAGATAGATTGGCACATTCTAAGTAAATTATTAGGCTTGTGTTAACTAGAAGAGGTTAAATCGAAAGGATATTTTTCATTAGATATTAAAATTTTTTAATCGTTTCTAATAATTATATATAATTTTTTGCACTGTTTCGGCGCCACTTGCAGTGGCCCATATTAGTCAAAGTTGAAAAATTTGTTTTTACTTTTCCCTTAGAACTCAAATTGAAGGTACAACTTGCGTTATTCTGACGAATTATGTTTTGTTTTTCTTTTGTAATTTTTCTCCATATTCACAAATTTTAAAGAATCACTTTTTTTCCTGCAGTTACACTGAATTTTTCAACACCGCACATGTCATATCGCGATTAACATTTTCATATATCATTACTTTGTACGAAAGGTTTTAACTCGCGTTTGCTCCAAATTGCAGATTTCCTGCATCCGTCAGTGGATTCACTTCATCGGGAGCAAAAACCGTTTACACAAATCAAATTTTACAACCTTTACTATAAATTAACCTTAGCCGCGCACGAGTCGGGACGATTTAATATATAGTAAAGGACTGGCAACGAGCGGCGTTTTATTCAGCGCACGACAGGAATAACATAGATTTGCCCGTAAATATAAACCCGAAATAATCTATTTCCTCAAATCAGCAGTTTTCCGAAAGGTATTTCCTGGCTTTTGAGTATATCCGGAATCTATCGAGTATAACAGAAATAATTTCTTGGAATTGATTAATTAACGAGGATAATTAGGTGCATTTCCAGAGTATCTATTTATCTTAAGTTTCCTTTGTTAAAAAAAACTCCTTAACGAATTAAAAGACCCATGCGACTCGTATAGGGATCACATCATAACTGACTGATGAACTGAGGAAAGCTGGGAACATTTTTCCGATTTCCACAGAAGAGAAGCATTCACAAGAAATATGCTAGAGAATGTGGGGCTGAGATGAAAATCTTTCAGGTCGCACATTTCATGCACACAGCAGCTGGGCTATTCTCACAGAGAATGCTATGCGTGCTGTTCTCACTACGAAATCGTATTTTCCACGAGAGCTTTCCAAGTTTTCCACAATTCGGAAGTCTATTGCAGGGTCTTTTGAAGGGTGAATTGAAAATAGAGGGGATTCCAGATATTTTCCAAAGTTGTGCTCTGTCGACTGGGTGATTCGTATAGTAGCAGAAACCAAAAAATGCTTCCTTGCCCCAGTGGCCCACTAGATTCACGTGGATGTGTTTATGGTTTGGCGAGGTCAGGATTGACGGGAAAACAGTTCTTCTGGGCATGCTTGTATCACAAATGCGGGATAGGTTTCCTGGATATATTCTTATAATAAGAGATTTTTGCTTGGGAAAGTGTACTATAATGGTATGGGTTATGTGTCTGAGGAGCAAATATCACATTTTGTGCAATTTAATTTTTCAAAAGTTTTCCTGATTAGTTAATATTAAAGATATTTCCGTAGCAGGATGAAAGGCTCACTTAAATCTTGGAGAACTTTTTTATATAACAATTAATTGATGAATGGCCCAGTATTAAATGCACATAACGACAAAATCTTCTACGAATATCACGGAAGATTTGGTTGCTTTTGTACACCGTGCCTCAGGGAGAAATAATTCTAAGCAACTTATACTCAAGCAAAGGTGATTTGATAGTGCTTCCCTGCGCGCAAGAAATGTGTACTTTAAATGGCTTAACGATTTTCGAAGTAGCAGTTCCAAGATCACAAAATTGTATACTCGAAAACAAACATTTTAAAGATTTATGGAGAGCTAGAAAGAAAGGCTGAGACTTCGTAGGAGATTCTAAAACTTGTTTGAGCATCACTCAATCCCTCATGCTTGGCCTTTTTTTGATACGATGTGGCCAAATCCTAGGGGACAACCCAAACCATGCGTGAGCATGGTTTTGGTCGGAAGGGAATTAGGGTAAGGGAAGTGAGGAAACGTGAAAGTCTTGTTTTTGCATTGCTGCGTGCTAGACAACAGCCCAGAGACAGAGTGGATTATTTTAATTTCTTAATAAAAGCTCACGGGGCTCAACGAATTATTCCAACTTCTCCTACGTAATTTTTAAGTTTTCAGTTCGACGTGTATTTTTTTTTATTTCTGACCGGGCATAACTTCGTAACGTGTTGACCAATTTTGATGATTATTTTTTGTTGGGAAGAGTATGCTCACCGATTGGTTGCTGGAGAATGGACGGGCGAGTTGAAGCCTTCTAGGATACGGTGATCCTCATCTGGATATTCTCAAGTGTTAGTTACACCTCCAAGTGGTAGCAACCGGGCAATGCATCCTAGAATGTAGCCAAGTAACTAATGCGGGAGGAGATAACCTCTTGTGTCTTCGTCCCCTCTGCAGGACCCTGGGGTAATTGGGTCGCGAATGGCGTTTCCTCGGGCGCTTCTGTGGCAGTGGAGGTGGATTGTATGGGAGACCCCAACAGGTTTGCTATACCCACGGTACCCACAACACAACAGTAGCAGCTTTGGGAGAGTTACCTTTCGAAGGAACTGTGGCGGCTATGGAGGCTGGCTCGGTCCCACCAGCTGAAACTGCTGTAGCAGTCCTGGAAGAGGGTTCCATTGGCATAATAGTAACTAGCACTTCCTCAGGTGCGGCGGTGCAGAGACGGGAGACTCTAACGAGTTCGGTATCTCCGCGATACGCACACCAGTAGAAGATGCAAATCTGCTTTCAAAAGGGTTAGCTGCGGTTAATCCGGTGGGGGTTCCTTGTCCTGGCTCAGGACTAAAGTGTTACGGCCTGGAACCCTTCAATGCCGTAGGCAGAGAAGGGATGAAGGTTGTAATTAACGCATGGACCAAGAAGGAACACTGGAAACGGTGGGAAAACATGGATTTATGCAGATCTGCCTTCCGTAGGGTTATCTGCGGTTAATCCGGAGGGGGTTCCTTGTCCTGGCTCAGGACTAAAGCGTTACGGCCTGGAACCCTTCAATGTCGCAGACGGTGAAGGGGTGAGTGATGTAACTAACGCAAGGACCAAGAAGGAACACTGGAGACGGTAGGAAAACATGGATTTATGCAGATAGGCTAGGATTCTAGTAGTGACCCAGAAAACCGAGGTTAGTGGTGACAGTGGGATAACTGGATACTCAGTTGCCCCCACTAAGGGAGACTGGGAGGGGATGAAAAGGGACCCGGTTATGTGGTCTGTTTCGGCTAATCCCCAGAGAGGTGTTTTTAGTGAGTAAGAATCTCACACTACCGGAGGGCACGGGCTGTCTTGGTGTCTTTTGGAAGATTTTGACCTCTCCCGTAAAAAAAACTACTCACCGAATGGTACCATGTCAAAAAACTTTTGGGTGGGGTGGTTGTGAGGGTGAAACCTAAATTTTTAACGCGTCGACCGATTTGGATGGTTCTTTTTTTCTTGTTCAGAGTATGATCCCCCATTGCTTAAAGGAGAAAAAAATTGTCATAGGGTGTTGGGGGGGGGGGGGATAATTAACCTAATTTCGTAACGCGTGGACCGATATGGATAACTCTTTTCTGTTGGGAACAGTATGTTCCCTGATTGATACAAAAAAATTTTGGTGGGAGGGGGGTGGAACCTAACTTTGTAACGCGTGGGCCGATTTGGATGGTTCTTTTGCTGTTTTATAGCTAATAGGAGAATAATTTGGTCCTAAGGTGCGGGATGGGGGTGGGGGAGGTGTAGTCTACCTTCGTAACGCGTAAACCGATTTGGATAATTCTTTTTCTGTTTGGTAAAGTATCTTCCCTGGTTGATACCACGAGAAAAAAAATGTTGGTTGTGTGTGGGTGGAACCTATTTTTAAAATGCGTGCTGTTGTATAAAGTGTGATCCCCCATTGCTGATAGGAGAATAATTTGGTCCTAAGGTGAGGGGTGGGGGGGATAGTCTAACTTCGTAACGCGTGGACTGATTTCGATGATTCTTTTTCTGTAGGTTATGGAGTATGTTCCCTGATTGATACCACGAAAAAAAATTTTTAGAGGGATGAGAGTGGGGGTGGGGGGTTGAACCTAACTTTTTTTTTTATTTTTTTGTTGTACAGAGTGGAAGATCCTAAAAAGTGAAAAATTAAATGGCTTTTAAAATAAAGCTGAACTGACTTCACAAAAAGCGCTAAAAAGCATAAATTAATTTTTCATTTAATAGCTATTACGACACTTTTAAGCCGGTGCAAATCAAGCAAACCAAACAACTACAACAAAAGTATTTAATAGCCCTTTCTTATGATCCCACGAGCTGAAACGTTCAGGTAGTCTTATGTATTATCGTCAATTGTGGTTGGTTAGTTGTTTTGTTTGTTTAATTTGCACCGACTTCAAAATGTCGTAATAGATTTTATGGTTTTTAGCACTTTTTGTGAAGTCGGTTCAACTTTCTTTTAAAACCTATTTCATCAGTATGAAATTGCTAACGTTTCCCATAGTGAATTCAGTCATTTTTCCTGTTCATAAGAAGGGAAATGTCAATATTATCTGATACTGCCGCCACTTCTGCTCCTGTTGATCCTTCCGGGCGTAAAAGATTACCTCGACGAAGACACAAGGCTCGTTTGGGTGCACCCTTCACGTTTGCGTGATGGTACTGATCTTTCGACATTGCATGACTGATGCTACTTCGCCTTCCCTTTCGGCGACTAACCTCAACGGTGCCAAATCTTCTGCTGATGTATTGGGTATCTCAATTGACCTGGATTCTCAGCCGTCGCACGTCGTAGATATCGCTCTTGGCGATCAGGTTATTTCTTCTGTTCTTTCTCAAATAGTTCTGCGGTCGTACTGAGACCTGTGCTGGAAGCTTATATGACTGCGGACGCCCATGCTCTAAGGCTGGCAGTGCTTCCTCGAAGTCTTGCTGTCATTTCCGCGGAGCTCTGGCCTCTACTAATACAGAACGAAACTAAAACCCCATACGTATATTTACGAGAACAAAAAAAAATGAAGCAAAATTTTCTGCGAACTACCTGTCAAATGTTGTTTTTGACAGCCAAATTAAAATCTCATTGTCAAAATTTAACATGACATTTGTGAAATTTTGTATGCGAAAAATGCCCAATGCAAGCAAATTTTAAATTGAATGAAAATTGGGTAGAATTTAAAAAAATTGTGTAGTGCAGTGCTAAACAACTAGATTACTAAACTATTCGGCGGGTGACGTCGTTACTAAACATTCGTAAAAAATTCACACAGAAATAAAACGACAATAAATAAGATAATCAAAAACTTTAATTATTTTAGAAGTAATAGTTACATTCTTTAGGTTTAAGAAATCACGTAATAATGAAAATAGTATATATTTTTTCATTCTACATAGTTGGAAGACATGTTAATGTTATGCGCCCTACATATGGCTCTTTTGCATTTCATGCAAAAGTTTGTTATCATTTTTCTTGACTTAGAAGGACACAAGGCACATATTTTTCTTTAATTTGGTTCTTGGAGTATTGCCGCTTCAGGACCAGATTCAACAAGTCAGATACTTTTTATGAGCTCTTTTATTTCACGGCGCAAATTTGGAATATTTATTCTCTCTTTCAGGTGAGGCTCCATAAGAGCATCAGCAATTTCCAAAACAAAATCGTGCCTGGATTTGCTTTTTTTTATTGTTTCTGCAGTTATTGCTAACGTAAATGATGTATGAGTTTAAAATTACAATGTTAATCAAGTTATAAAACAAGCATAATATATAATGGCCGTCTTCGTGTCTTTCTGCTGCAGCACATAGTAGAACACATCTGATCCACTGTATCGACAGCTCATTTTGTCGAATTATAAGACTCAATTATTTGTGGTTTTTCACTCGTAGCACTTATCGCAATATCGTCATGTTTTATTGACAATAGATAAACAATCATATTTTTCTTTTGTTTATAATAAACTGTTCGTCAAAGTGTTTGTCAAAGCAAAAAACAGATGTCCCCATTCGACGAATAGTAGAATCCTTTATTTCATTTGGAATCTCTCGTTTATGACTATGTAAGGTTCCTACAAGCGTCAAATTGTACGGAGCCTTGAGAAGTTGTGAAGCTACGGTCACCGATGTAAACCAGTTGTCCATCGTGTCATTTCATAAAGTGGTGAAGTCAAACTTTTGACATAATGGCTCGTTTCTTGGCGTATTTTCTTTTCCTAAGTAAGGTGTAGCATTGAACACATATTTAGTTTTCGCGTAGGTTACCATTAGGATCTTGATGCCATATTTGTTTGGTTTGTTAAGCATGTACATTCTGAATGGGCAACGTCCTCTAAATCCAACCAATTGCTCACCGATGGTCACGTAAGCTCCCGGCGGATACGATTTTTGCAGTTGTATATAAGCGTTTCCCATAAACCTCGAAATGCTGCAAACTTGTCATCAATTCTTCTCGCTGAAGGTATACTCTTATCATCGAATCTCAGGCTGTTTATCAAAAAACCAAATCTATCTACAGACATGCAGGCTTTGAAGCGAGATATATTGACTTAAACTTTTGTGGGTAGATGATTGCTTTTTCGAGCAGCAGACACAAGTAACAAATCGAGTAAAGCTTCCAACTCACATTTATCTGCTTGAGTTATTGTACTTGTTTTTTGAGCGTAATTATTCTTTTTTGACTAAATTTCCACATTAGTATATTCGACTATATCTTCAAGCATTTCATCGCTAAGAAATAAAGAAAAAATCTTACACGGTTTCACGATATTACAAGCTTCTCCTTCAATGAAACGTAAGATGTTTCTGGAAGCCGCACGAGTTCTTCGCTGTCTAGGATTCGTGGTCCATTTATGCCAATCTTTCCCTCGAATAATTTTTTTTGTAGAATAATAAAACTGGTGTTATATTGTGGTCTGTCTTGATTATTTTGCACAGTTTCAACGGGCACAGAATCTTCAGAGCATGAAGAACTAGACTCTATACGGCGTTATCGCTTTCGTAACCGAAACTGACCTGATAATATTTTCTGTATTTTCACTTTCAGTCAGCTGATACTCTTCTACTTCTAAGTTATCTTCTGATTCACTCAGTATCTCTAGCTGTTGCGTGCTCTCATCGTCATCATCATAATAACTGACTAATTTCATCGTCTCGAAGTATTTGAGTACTTAAACGTTACTTAAACTAAAAGAATCAAATATACTATGGAAGAAATGGTTATGAGTATATATGTACATAAAACACAAAATGAAATAGTTTTTAAAAAAAAAGTTGAACCGACTTCACAAAAAGCGCTAAAAAGCGTAAAATAATTTTTAATTTTATATCTATTACGACATTTGGAAGTAAGCTAAGCAAACTAAAACTTTTAATTTCATGTACATATCGACGCTTAAAAGCAATCTTGTCGTATCTCCAAAAATGCAATTTATGCTGTATATAGTATTAAATCGATGTCACACTAACTTTAAGATAATTTTTTTTTTTGTCTAATGAACATTATTTCAGAACTTTTACTCCAAGAATTACCTTTCTATCTTCTTTGGTTAAAGATTGCTTTTTGCCGATTTTCAAGATATGACAAGATTGCTTTTCAGCGTCGATATGTACATGCTCCATGTTTCAGATCTGACGTGCCAAAATAAGTAGGGTGATAGATCTCAACTAGACAAACAAAAAATTGAATGGCAGGGGGGCAATCTCAAGCGTTTGGGAGTTACAGGGTGATTCATAAATGTCAGTTTATAATGGTATGAACATTACTCTTTTGTTTTTATCTTTTGATCTACTCAACATAGCGACATCAAACATATGCTAAAAAACTACTATCCCAATTACCTTTCCAAAATTGTCAACAATCTTGACCTAACTCCTAATATTACAGGTACAGTGACTTCCAAAATTGAAAAATGGTTTGTTGTTACCTAAAGTTCAGCATTTACCCAAATTTTCTCCGAAATTCATGTCTTTAGTATACACCTTTTTTATTTTTATTAGATTGCCCATCTCATTACCTTTCTAAAACGGTGCAACATGTCCACGTAGAGAAAATATATTTCGAAATTTATACGTAGAAATCCTATTGGAGAATATTATAAAAATCAACAAATTAAAGAAATTAATTCTAAAATGCGTTTTATTGAATTTAAAAATAATTGCAATTAATCTTGATGAGTAACAAAAGCCGTTCAAAATGTCCACCGCCACTTTCGATGCATGCCAACAATCTCCTTCTAAGTCCCTGTTTAAAGCGAATTGCAGCCAGCCTATCCCGTATTTTCATCGTTGCATTCCCAAGTCGGCTAACTAAATCCTCCCTATTGTTAACTGGGCTTGAATAAACTTCATCCTTCATTGTTTCCCATAAGAAAAAGTACAATGTGGTAAGTTTTGGAGATCCAGCAGGCTAAGGAACCGGAGCACCTCGTCCAATCTAGCGGTTAGGAAATTTTTCCGTTAGTATTAGCTTCACAATGATAGCCATATGTGCTGGTACTCCATCGTGTTGATGAAACATTCTCCTAAAATTATCCATAGGGTTCTCCTTTATTAGATCTGGCAGTGTATTGTACAAAAAGTCCGCATAAATTTCAGCACTTACGCAAAATGAATGGTCCTACCAAATCGTGCCAATGATACCAGCCTAAACATTGACACTGAATCTCTGCTGGAATGAGGTCACCTTTGTCCTGTTTGGGTTAGATTCTGCCCAGGTATGGAGGTTATGGAAGTTCGTGATATCACTCCTGGTAAATTGAGATTCATCTGTCCACAGAATTCGGTCCAGAAACGCTCTGTCGTCAATGTCGCGTTCCAGAAGCCAAGTGCTAAGTTTCAGTCCTCTCGGAATCTCCTTCCAGTAGTGCTTGGGCTGGAGTTATCCCCCTCGATGAATAACACTCCAAACCTTACATGAAGACACTCCTAATCGCCTTGCGACTCCTTTCGTGCTCGTCTCAGGGTCCTGTCTAACGATGGTCATTATTTGCTGCTCGACGTCGGCACAAGTTCCCGAAGTTTCGGGTCGTGTCTCCATGTCGTTTGAAGTTACACTTTCTGTTTGTATTAACCTTTGGAAGGTCCATGTAAATACCCCTATTTGGGGTGCTCGCCGGTTAGGGAATCTTCTTTGATATTCCATTACACCGGCTCTCTCTTTTCCGTCTACTACACCATAAATGTAAATAATATCCGCGTATTCCTCAAATGTAAGTTCTACCAATTTTTAATAATTTTTGCTTAAAAACGCTCGTACTTATTGATTTATTTTTCAACTATGATAGGTGTTCTTACTGACTGACAATCTTTTATAACAAAATTTTCATCATGTACGAGTAACAGAACGCCAGGATACAAGGGTGCGAATTCTAGCGAACAAAAGCTAATATCGACAATGAAACAAAATTACATTAACATTTTTGTAGCAGCAGTAATTCAAATTACTTACTTGTTAACCCAAAACAAACATTTTCGACTTTTTATCTTAAAAATTTTATGTCTTTAAAGAATTTCCTCCCTAAAGTGCAGGGAGTTCTAAGGATGCAATTTTTCTAATCCTGTGTATACCTTGCCATGTTGCACCTTTTTGTAAAGGCTGTAAGATGAAAAATCCAATAAAAATAAAAAATAGGAATACTAATTACATGAATTTCGGAGAAAATTTGGAAAAATGCTGAATTTTATGTAATCGAAAACCATTTTTTTCACTTCTGGAAGTGACTGTACGTGCAATGGTCAGAGTTAGATCAGTAGTGTTGACATTTTTGGAATGATCAGTTGCTTTTTAGAGTTTGTTTGATGTGGCTGTGTTGGGTAGATCAAGAGATAAAATAAAAGAGTAATATGCGTACCATGAAAAACAGAAATGTATGAATCACCATGTAACTCCCAAACGGTTGAGATTGCTTTCCGCCCCTGCAATAAAATTTTTTGTTTGTCTAGCAATAATATTGTATTTATAGAAGATTGCATAAATTTTATTAAAAAATCATTGAGTGCTTTTCCCTAACAAATAAACGAATTTAGTTTTTATATTAGTAAACGTCTCGCATAACTTAGTATACTACCCCAATGCAAAATAGTTGGTCCACTGAAGAATTTCAGGACGATTTTTAATTTAAATTAATATATTTCTCAAGAAACAATAAATTAACAAAAACAAATTCTTGATTATATAACTGCAATAATTCTTCTTCTCAATTGCAAACAAAAATAGAGAATTCACTCATGACAAATAATAGTAACACCCTGATATCAATGCAAATTAGTTGGTCTACCTGACTTTTTTTACATGCTGTTACCACTTAGTGGCATCACCTTTGCTGGTTATGACAACCATAACTCTTTTGGGCATAGTTTTTACGAGACTTCGCATTCCTTTGGTGTTATGGAGTTCCAGACTTCTTTGATGGACGAAAAAAGGTTTTGCCGAGTTTTAGCTGGATACTTCTTCAGCCTTTTTTTCATTTTACCCCAAAGAGGCTGAATTTGTGACATGTCTGGGCTATTAGGTGGCCACTGTAGCAATGGTATGTTGTGGGCATGCAACCATGATTTCGTGGATTTTGCTGTATGGCAGCAAGCTCCGTCCTGTTGAAAGATGTATTCTCCCTCAGGAGATTGCAATTTTCTAACAGAAGGAAGGAGCTCCTCTTCCAAAATTCCACACAACCATCTATAAAACACAACTATCCCACATCTTGGCCGGACATACAACCCCACACCATCAATGAAGCAGGAAACTTAACTGTTCTTCTTAATTTCTCGTCCCGAGTACGAATAACTACATTCCTCTCATCACCTACACAAACCTGGAACTTTGATTCGTCGCTCCATATCACAGATTTCCACTGCCTAATGGTCCAGTCCTTGTGAGATTTCGCCCAATTTAGGCGTGTTTTCTTTTGTGCAGAGGTGAGTATCGGCTTCTTCTTTGCCTATTTAAAATTTTTCAGTTACACTTTTGTCTTTTGATTGGTAATATAGATTTACCTTATAAAAACTTTATCCTAGTTTTTCTATTTTCCTTTTGCATGTGTCCACTGATATGTCCTTTTTAATTTTGTGTCTCCAATTAACCGTATTTGCTGAAGCTGTAGCACACCGATTTTTTCTGACGATCGGCTTTAAAACTCTTCTATATCTCATGTCAGCTATGCACGGACGACCTGTTTTCTTTTTTAACTTCACTTTACCTTCTTTTTAACCGACTTCCCAAAAACAAAGAGGTTCTAAGTTCGACGCGTATGTTTATTTTTATTTTTACTTTTTTTTTAAGTCTGACCGGGCATAACTTCGTAACGCGTCGACCGATTTTGATGATTCTTTTTTTGTTTGGTAGAGTATGTTCACCGATTGGTACCATGTAAAAATTTTTGGTAGGGGGTGGTGGAGGGTGGGGGTGAAACCTAACTTTGTAACGCGTGGTCCAATTTGGATGGTTTTTCTTTTGTTGTACAAAGTATGGTCCCCCATTGCTAATAGGAGAAAAAAATTTGGCCTATGGGGTGGAGGGGGGGAGGGGTTATCTAACTTTGTAACGCGTGAACCGATTTGGATAATTCTTTTTCTGTTGGGTAGAGTATGTTACGTGGTTGATACCAAAAGAAAAAATGTTTGGTGTGATGAGGGAGGGGGGGGGGGGTGTGGGTGGAACCTAACTTTGTAACGCATGGTCCGATTTCGATGGTTCTTTTTCTCTTGCATAAAGTATGACCCCCCATTGCTAATATTAGAATAATTTGGTCCTATGCTGAATGGTGTGGGTGGGGGGGTAGTCTAACTTCTTAACGCGTAGACCGATTTGGATAATTCTTTTTCATATGGGTAGAATATGATCCTTTGTTGATACTACGAGAAAACAAATGTTGCTGGGGGGGGGGGGGGGGGGGTGGAACATAACTTTGTAACATGTAGACCGATTTGGATGGCTCATTTGCTGTGGTATAGAGTGTGATCACCCATTGCTAATAGAAGAATAATTTGGCCCATGGTGGGGGGTTGGGCGAGGGGAGGAGTAGTCTAAATTCGTAACGCGTGGACCGATTTGGATATTTATTTTTCTTTTGGGTAGAGTATGCTCCCTGGTTGATACCACGCGAAAAAAAATTTTTGGTGAGGTTAGGGTGGGAGAAGGGGGGTGGAACCTTACTTTGTAACTCGTGGATCGATTTGGATGCTTCTTTTGTTGTTGTATAGAGTGTAATCCCCCATTGCCAATAGGAGAATAATTTGGTCCTATGGTGGTGGTGGGGGAGGGGAGTAACTTCTTAACGCGAGGACCGCTTTCGATGATTCCTTTTCTGTTCGGTAGAGTATGTTTCTTGATTGATACCATGAGAAAAAAAGTTTAGTGGAATGGGGGTGGGGTAGGGGGTTAAAACTAACTTTTAACGCGTGGACCGATTTGGATGGTTCTTTCTTCGTTGTATAGAGTCGAAGATACTAAAAAGTGAAAAATAAAATAGTTTTTAAAAAAAAAGTTGATCATAAGAAATGACGATTAAATATTTTTTTTGTAGTTGTTTGATTTTCACCGACTTCAAAATGTCGTAATAGATATAAAATTAAAAATTATTTTATTATTTTTAGCGCTTTTTGTGAAGTCGGTTCAACTTTTTTTTTAAAAACTATTTTTTGTACTGTAAAATTATATTGTGCACCGAAGAACGCGGCAATACTAAATCTTTAGCAATTTTATACGTTGATTTTCCTTTTTCTGAAAAAATAATAACTTTTTCCCGGAGATCGGCAGAAATTGGCTTACCACGAGGCATTATGGAAAACTTATTGACAACTCTCACGTAAAATCATAAAACGAATGAATGACAAATGCATTGTGAGAAATTCCGTTAGATTATAGCAGGGTAGACCAACTATTTTGCATTGATATCAGGGTAGACCAACTATTTTGCATCGATGTCCAATATTTAGAGGTAGTATTACTATTATTTGCCATGAGTGAATTTTGTACTTTTGTTTGTAATTGAAAAGACAAATTATTGCAGTTATATAATCAAGAATTTGTTTTTGTTAATTTATTGTTTCTCGAGAAATACATATATTGATTTAAATTAAAAATTGTCTTGAAATTTTTCGGTAGACCAACTATTTTGCATTGGGGTAGTAACTAGTGAATGTACATGTAAAGCACAAGTAAAAGTAAGAATCCTTTGATCCAGAGCGCCCATTTCCTTTATTATACCACCAGTTACCGCAAAATTGGTAGTTGCCTTGCAGTTTTTGTGATTGAATCGAGTGTGGTTCTTCTGTCGCCAAAGGGTTACGGGAACAAGAAAGAAAACATGAAAGGCAACTTTTTGGCCCTCAAGAAGATTTTAACATGTTGCCCAACTAATCGGGAACATTTTCATTATCTTAAACCCGGCTTACCAGATAAATCTCTTTTTCAATAACTACGTATAAGGCATCCTGTTCAAACTTAATCTAAATGGCTTTCAATCAACATTGAAACATGTACAACCTTTAGCCCATCTTCCCTGCCTTCTTTACCCGCTACTTTAGTATAATAAAAGAATTCGTCCGTATTATAGATGAATTACTTGAAGTATTATAGGCCGCATTATTAAATAAGTGGAGTATCCTTAAAGATATTTTGAATATACCGATACTCGAGAAGGAAAATAACCATACATCCATAAGTGGTGCTTTAGAAACCACGCAACCTGCCAGGTTTTCAAGATGAATATTCATCGAAATTTTTCAACATTTCTGCAAATTTCCTTCATGAATAAGTGAGTACATACATGGCAGGATTTTCAAAGCTTTCGAGCACCATTTGGTTTTTACTGTAATTACCTGGCGCTCATTCATATGTTGACGTTAATGTACTACGCAGATACTTTTAACGTAAACTCACTGAAGCAAATCTTAACGACTGGAGACCGAAAGCCCAAGAAATTCATTTGGGTCTGACCCACTTTTAGGTGTGCTGTGGTTAATTTGTGTACCTTTTGTGAACTTGACGAGAGGAACAGCGTATATACATATGATTAGCATTTCATTCGAGTAGTGAATTCAAAGTTTTTAGAAGTAAGAGTACTCAAGTTTCAAACTAACTTTTCGCCCGACCATGAATAACGATTAATTTGCGATTTTATTATGCATTAGAAGCTGCTATAATTGGAAAACTTTTATAACGATCTCTCCATGAATTGTAACTGAGTACAACTTCAACAGAAAATGTTTCTTTTGTTCGAACTTTCAAGAAATGTCCATGAAAAACGGACGCCAATATTTAATTGAAGTAAACTACTGAAATGTGAGAGCGTCTGGGACTAGGCTAATTTCCTCCTGAACGCAAACATGTTGTTAATTATGCAAATGGAAGCAACGTTGACAATATGTAAATAATCCCAAATACCGTGTAGAAAACTCCAATATCCTAAACAAATATTTTATGCCGGCTGTGTAGAACTTGTACATGGTGCAAAAACTCTGCTCCCGCCACTGAATTATTACCTTGTTTAATTAAAACTCAGTGCACACCTGTGCTCCTGCCAACGACAGACATGCGATATATTCGACCGTTTTGTACGATTTCGTGCAACAATGCAACTAGTATGACCCGATTCAACAGACAGGGTTGAACTTTGGGGTATTTGTTTAAGCTAAAGCTCTTAAAGCTTGTATAGCTACTTTAAGCCTAGGGCTACTTGTGTTCAGTACAGCCATAAAATACAATTCAGCTTTCCCTTCGCATCAAATGGAAGCAAGTAGTCATTCTAGGACTGTCGTTTTGGAAGAAACAAGCACGTCCCTTCTACACATGAATATATGACGTAATCCTAGAAAATCCCTACAATAAGTTTCGCTATTGTTGACGTCAGAATATCACTCAAGGTGAACTTTTGTTCATGTGGTAGTTGTGTAAACTGTTTGGCTTTATACAGTGCAACGTATAAAAGAATATTAAACCCTTCTTATGTTTATTTGTCAACTTTTAGTGTATGTGTGAATTTTTAATGACCCGAATCATCCCTAAGGAATGGTTCTCTTACCCTAGAGAATTTATATGATACTCTGGATTTTAAATAGGCCTGCCGTTTGATTTATGTAATTGGGGGATGTCTTTTAGAACGAAAAGTTAAACTGCACTTCAGAACTTTTCAAAGATAAGAAAAGGCAAAGTCCCTTTTAAATTGCCCTTAAATGACTTGAAATAGCAAAGCCTTTGAACTAAAATAAGCTTATTAAACCCTATTTAACAAGCAAAGATGTTTACCTTGCTCGTTATAGACGCAGATTTACATTCTTATGTAGTAAGTCGGAAGATGAAAGCATTAGTTTGTTTATTTGTTGGATTACCTTCATGAGAAATTCTCATTCCGTATCCTGGAGACAAATCAAAACTTAAGGACTCTTAATCATTTCTTTTATGAAAGCTTTTTAAACTAAGAAGGATTATTGAGCTTGCTTTGATTACAGCCTTGGCAAATAAGGGGAAAGGTTTGAAAATACGGGAACAAAAGCAAACTGCCGGGGATAATGATGCCTTTTATTAGAGATGCTGTGGTTAGTTATTTTTCTTGTTAGCGGATACCGGATATTCGGTCAGCACCTTGACCGGATATTCGGCCGACGGAAATTCAGCATATTCCAATGAATAGAGATGGAAGTTACAACATGTTTAAGCGTGTACATTATGAACCCTGTAAGACCTGGTGCGACGTCGAGTGGGCGGGGCGCAATTTGACATTTGATAATGGCTTCCATATAGAAAGTGCAGTATAGAGGTTGGCAAATGGTTCTTTTAATGAACTGAATGATTTAAATCAGTACATATCTGCGAATAAAGATCGAAAGTAAGGGCCAATACAAAAATTTTCTGAGGCAAATTTTAAAGTGGGGAACTAACACTACTAACACAAATGGAAAACTACATTAATGTAGTCAAAGAAAAATTTAACTGCAGGGATTCTTTTTCACAAATGTTAAAAATTTTATCGCTAATTTTTAACTAATTTTTTCAAACACTTGCTTTTTAACTGCCACATTTGACTGTAATAAAATACGTCAATTATACAAATTTGTTCAGCCCAGTGGTTTCGCCTTATGAGCGCATTTGAAATTTGTAAATTTATTTATTTAAGCTTAATACAAGCTATAACATAAAAAAAAAATACAAAAAATACAAGCTATAACATAATACTACTACTACAAACTATAATAAATGATAAGTAATAATAAATAAATAAATAGTGTAAGCTACAATATGAGCTATAAATATAGTAGATACAGGCAGAAGGCGGAAGGAAGAAGAATTAAGGAAGGCGATCAAGATCAAGATGGGCGGGATCAAGATATAAGGCTTTGTGAAGGGACAATTTACTCAGATGGAAGTCAAAGGAGAAAAGGTCGTTGACTTTTCGTATCATTATGGTAATTGGCTCGCTTTGACCGTAATTTGTGTGATGGCGGTCGAGTCGGAAAATGGGAGTGGACCTAAGGTTACGGGGACTTGTATAGATGGGTAAAGATTGTAAGATTGAAGGGCAGTCTGTGGCACCAGTAAATAACTGATAATAAAAAGAATGTCGGAGACATCACGACGTTTACTTAGGGGTTGTAAGTCGATCAGTTTCAAACGGTCTTCATAAGGTGGAAGGTTGAATCGGTCTACCTACGGAAGATCACGTAGAGCAAAACGAATGAACCTACGCTGGACAGATTCAATCCTATTAATGTGAGTTATTTGTGTAGGTAGCGCGGAGTTAGCTCTGTTATTTATACTGTCAATGTGGGGACGGAAATTGAGTTCACTATCACAGATTATTCCTAGGTCACACAGAGAGGTAACGATAGGGACTGGTACGTCGGTTAACATATAGACTCTCGGGGTGATGGTAAGACGCTTGCGGGAATAAGAGATGGACTGGCATTTGGAGACATTGAGCTCAAGAAAGTTTTTCATGCACCATGTGGTGAACGAATCGAGGTCCTTTTGCAGGATAAGATAGTCGACCGTGGAGGAGATATGTTCAATTATTATCATGTCATCAACATGAATGGAGTGGAAGTGTTTGATGACACAATCGGCATCATTTATTATAAGGATTAAAATCAATGGACCGAAGTGGGTGCCCTGAGGGACGCCGGAACGAGCGAAAATAGGGTTACAAATGGATGAGCTAAAAGGAACATTGTACTGACGGTTGTTGAGGTAGGATTTGAATCCAGGAGATAGGCGATCAAGTTTGAACAAGATAACGTTATTGGAGATCTTGTTGAAGGCTATACTAAAATCGTTTACCGTTTTACAGGGCACATATTGTTTTGGAGACGAATTCGGTAAGGTTGGTGGTTTTAGAGTGAGAAGATAGATTTGCAGTTGAAGAACATGGAATCATAGACCAATTATTCGAATAGTTTAGGTATGGGTGATAATTTAGCAATAGGTCTGTAGTTGGATACATCGTTCTTGCAGACTTTTTTGAAGATGGGAATAATATACGAGTTCTTCCATAATTGAGGAAAACATCTTGAGTGAAAAACGGAAAAGCAAAGTAAGGGGTTGAACTAGATGCATGGCACACTTTTTTAGAACGATAGCCGGAATGCCATCTGGACCTGGTTTAAATTCGTCCTCAAGCCCGTTGGTACTGGCTGCGATTAGTTCAGGATCGGGGTCAAAAGATGTAAACGACGTTTCAGTGCATTTGTCCATGAATTCAAAATAGTTGATGTCGGTTTGTAGAGAATTTTCGCTGAAAGATTTAATGAAGAAGTGTGCAAAGAGGTTGGCGATAACCTTAGGATCAGAGGAAGAGGTATTCTCGAGCTTTAGGGTGGAAGGGTAACCATTGGATTTCTTTTTGGAATTAATAAAGTTATAAAAGCGCTTGGGGTCGAATATGAGGCTAGTTTCCATGCGTTGGAGGTACTAATTGTAGAGGGTATCGCAACGTTCGGAAAAAGAGGTATAGCCAGATTGGTAGGAAGAATAGTCAGACTCAGTCTGGGTTAGAAGAAAAGTTTGCCAAAGTTTATTTCTCCTGTTGCGGAGAGAGTGTATTCTTTGTCGTACAAGATGGTGGATGAGGAGTAGTTTTTACGAGGAAGAAGAGGGATAGATTGTGTAAGACAAGTGTGTATTTCCGAATAGAACGGCTCTAAAGCAATGTCAATTGAAAGATGTTGAGGGATAGTGAGAATATTAGAGTTGAGGAGCAATTGATTTAATTTGTCAAAGTCGCCTTTACGAAAATTGAAGGAAAAAGAAGACTCGGAGATTGAAACGGCATGAGGGTGCTCGTAGGAGAAAGCGAGGAAGAGGGGAGGAGGTGACGATCGAGGGAGGAAGGGAGATGGTTGCTTCTGCGACAGCCGAATTAACTGGGTCTAAAGAAAATATTAAGTCTAATTGTCTGCCCAGGAAGTTCCTGACTCCGCTTACTTGAAAGAGACCTGAAACGGAGAGCTGATCAGTAAGAAAGGCTTCTTAGGCCGAGGATGCGTTAAAGGGAACAAACTGAGAACAGTCCTCAGACAACGATCATTGAATACGGAGCAGGTTAAAGTTACCCAATAAAATAAATTCATCGGAGGCGTTAGCGTTCTCAAGCAGGGTTTCGATCGCTTCAATCATGGGCTCGTAGGCGTCTAGAGGTTGAAAGGGTATAATATGACAACAGAGGATGTACAGAAGATACTTATTTAGTGCTATTTTGATACATACAAATTCTGTTATTGTAGAGTTGGAGGTCTTTTGCAGGGTGGCATCATAACGGTTGTAAGCAGCTATGAGAACCCCGCGACCTGGTGGATGATGGGTGCCGGTTGTATAGGCGGAAAATGGTGTAGTTTGGAGGGAATAGTTCGTTGTCGAGAATTCCTGGTGTTAGATTGGTTTGCGGGAATTTGTGGGAGTTAAGGAAAATATTGGATAAATAATAAACGGCACAAGAGGTATCGTCCATCGCTAGAATCAGCAGAACGCAAAGTCAATTTAACTGCAAGTGGGACTTGGGGATCGATATATGAATGATGTTCGGATAAAGGAGTTTTGGTTAACGGAGGTAGAAGTTGTTTAAGGAGGTAGCGTTTGCTAGGTTTGGTGTATGTATACAGAGGAGCGGTGGGACAGACGGAAATCGAAGCAGAGGTAAAAATTAATTAGAAATAAAATAAAAATAAAATTGACTTATTTTATTAAAATCATATGTGAAAATTTAAAAGCAAGTGCTTTAAAATATTTGTGTTCAAAGATATAATACTTTTCACCAAGTGCCATCTAAATACTCTGTAAAATTCATTGTTTATGTTTAACGATGGAGTAGGTACTCATTCTTCCACGATCGATAATTTGCTATTTTCTTTTATGTTTTACATAATTTAAGGTACTGTATGGAATATGTAAATTTAAAAATGTTGAAAATTATTTTAATTTACGGCCTTCCTCATCTTCTTGCAACCGGGCTTGGGACCGGCTTCGGCAGAGATGCGGCTTTGGTTGCTTGAAATGATTCTACTACAATTAATTAGTTAGTTATAATTATTAAATTCTGTACATTATCTATGTACTCTAAAATAAACTTTTTTATAACTAATTTTTCTAGCTCCACTTATATTAAAAATTGACCACAGCACTGAACCTTAACACAAAACAAACGAATGGCTACCAAGAAAAATTATAAGTTCGCTTGTTTTCGTGCTAAGACTCATTGATCTACCTTTAATTAAATCATTTGATATAGCACTGTAATTATCTACTATTTGTTCCATATTTACCTATGGAACGAGACTCCCAGGGGATGATTTCGCACTTTGTTCTCTCACAAAAATATAATACACTTCATTTTATCAATATTTTAATGTTTTCTAAGTGAACTTCACTTATAATGTCTTTATAATTAATTGCCTTTAATGTTTATTTTGCGCTGCACTACAGAATTTTTGTAAATTCTACAGAAATTTCATCCAGTTTAAAATTTGCTTCCAGAGGACACTTGCCGGCATACAAACTTTCACAAATGTCATGTCAAATTTTGACAATGAATTTGCAATTTGACAGGTAGTCTGCAGAAAATTTTGCTTCACTTTTTGTTCTCGTATATATACGTATCGGCCTTTCCGTTAGTTCCTTATTCGTAGGTACATATAAAACAGTGGTGCCCATCCTTTTTTTTTGTCCCCGGGCCGGATTTAACATTTTCAATGAATTTACGAATATTTTTGTCCTGATTAATTTTTTTTTTTTGAGAAAATAAATATCCTTAAAAAAGAAATAAAAATTTTAGTGAAATTTATACTAAAACTGCTGGAATATAATGGAGAAGAGTCGGAAGCAGTTTTTTTTTTTTAAAATGCCTCAGCAGAAGAATATTCGTAAATACATTGAAAATGTTGCGTTTTTTAATCAACTTAATTCAACAATTCTCTTAAATCACATCGGCAAGAAAAATACCGATGTTAAAAATTATATTTTTATAATTTTTTTATTTTTTTTATAAATCTATCTATCTACGTGGTCAAAATCTTTACTCATGATTTATTAATGTGAAGTCTGATGTTGCTTTTCAGAAAATGATTTTTGAATATTTGGTTCAAGTTGCGTAACGTTAATCCTTAATATGGAATGAAGGTGATCGTCTGAAATCGGAGCGCTTTGGTTTGGCTGGCTTTTTAAAGTAGAAAATGTTTGTTCACAAATGTATGTCCTTGCAAACCAATTTTCTTTCCAAGTTTCCTCAAATTCGGATAAGAGTCTAACGCTGCATAAAAATCTGGTAGTGAGTTCTCGCGGTGTTTGGCATTGTAATTATATTAGTTCTAATTGTAAATCATCTGGTGCCGTGGAAACGTCCACTGGAAAAGGATTTTTAAATAAGCGTATTTCATCTTTAATCCGGTGATAATCTGCAATTTTTTCTTCGGAATTTTCGCTGAATAATTGCAGCAGCTTGGCAATTTTTTCTTTTGGAAAACGATCATTTTTCTATTCCTTTGCTTGAAGCAGCACAAGTCGGACAGAGCGTCAACTGTCCTTTTTCCGTTTGCTGCTTGAAAAGCTTTAATTTTGTTTGAAACACAATTAATCAGCATATACATACATGAGAAATAAGTTTGCCTTTGCCTTGCAATTTGAGAGTAAGTTCGTTTAAATACGCAGTCAAATCACAGAGTACAGCTAAATCCCCGAGCCACACAGGTATACTGAGCTCGTTGAGCTGAGTTGACTTTTCAATAAAAAATATATGAATTTCATCTCTCAAATTAAAAAAGCGTTGTAGTACCTTACCGCGGCTCAGCCAGCGGACTTCACTATAATAAATTACATCACCGTATTCGGCTTCAATTTCTAAAAGAAATTATTTGAGTGCTCTATGATTCATAGCATGAGATTTTATGAAATTTACGGATTTAGTAACTACGTAAATACCTTCATAACATGATCTGAGTTTAAAATTTTATCACAAAGATTTTGTTGGTGAATGATGCAATGTATGTCCAATAGTGGTGATCCATTTGATTCTAGCACTTTTTGCCTTAATCGGGCTGCCAGCCCATTATTCCGACCAACCACAGATGGTGTGCCATCTGTGGTTACAGCCGTTAATTTATTCCACTCAAGGCTCAGGTCATCAAAAATTTCGAATACTTCCCTAAATAAAACTTCACCCGTAGTAGTTTTTCTAATACTTTTCATTGCAGCAAGTTCTTGCGTAACTTCAAAACTGTTATTTATACCACGGATGAATAATGGCAATTGCGCAGTATCAGTCACGTCTGTATATTCATCTACGCCAATGGAAAACATTTCAAACTGACCTGCTTTTGATTTTAATTGCACCATAAAATTGCTTCCTAAATCTTCGTGTCATTGTCATACGTGATAAACTCACAGAATCAAATGCACTTTTCTTTTCCGGGCCCAATTCTTCCATTACTGCTATTATGCACTTTTAACAAATTCACAATAAGAAAATGAATATCCTTGCCTATAATACCTACACTATAGCTAGCTTGTACAACCGATTCATTAACATTTTTCCTTTTTTTAACAGTTTTGTTAGCCCGCCAATGTCTACCCGTAATTTAGTAATTTTTGTCCGCGGGACACACCGACGTATTAGTTATATGTTTGGTATCGTAATGTACCTCTCCCCAAGAAGTCAAACAAGTACCTCTCCCCAACAGCTTGTCAGTCTATTACCAGAACGTAAGAGGACTTCGCACAAAAACATCCAATACTTTCCTTAATAGGGTAGCCAGGTTTCAATGACCTCTTTTTTCAACTACATTTTTTTATCATTAATCTTTATTTGACATTTACAAATTTTTAGTATGTTTTCTAACATGTTAATAACTTCCAAAAAAAATTTTATTTTCATTTTTCATTAACATCCGGTTAATTTATGGCCGATCTGATGACGCCATGTTAAGAAACGGTTGCCATGATTTCTCAACTTTGGGTTATCTAAAACACAAAACAAAAATTGATTATAAAAGAGCACATAAATAGCTATATCCTGAACCTCAGTTATGGAAAAAAATTCATAAATAAACAAATAGTGCAAGTTTTTGTCATTTTTTCTTTTTTTTCTACATTTTTTAAGCAAGAACTGTTTCATATTGTTATAAAATATTATTTGAAAATCAAGACCGAAGTTCATGCGATTGCTAAGCTTTTTCTGAATATTTAAAAAACAAAATTGAATGAAATTGTCCTAGTAGATCGACTGGAATCGTGGCGACAACCCAAAAAAAATGTGTTTTGGGATAAACGCGTTTAAAAGATAAAGAATTTCGAAGAACGCAGCGATCAGTACGAATACCGAAGTATCAACTGTGTCAAAATTTAGCTATTCTCTTTGTGACACTTTATTTTCGAACTAGAAATGGGGGGCGACGGCACATGATAAGATTGAGATACTGAGAAAAGACGATAAGATGGTAAGATACTACTTCGATAAGACGGTCATCTCGACACGCCGATTGTAAGATGCGAGCGCTCGAGGCTTGGCGGCGTGATTCATTTTTCGGCCACTTCTGATACGCTATGAGATCAAAAGTCGCTTTTATCTTATTTCTGAGGTTATAGAGTGACTAAATATTGAGAAAAAAAAAGTTCAATTTTTTGAAAATTTCAAACCTGGCTACCCCCTTAACTCCCACAAATTTCCGCACGATATCTTTGCCTTAACTGAAACCAATCTAACACCAGGAATTCGCGACAACGAGTTATTTCCTCCAAACTACACCATTTTATAAGCCCTTAATTGAAGCGATCGATACCCGCTTGAGAACGCTAACGCCTCCGATGAATTGGTTTTATTGAGTGACTTTACCCTCCCTCGTATTCAATGGTCATCGTCCCAGGACTGTTCTCATTTTATCCCCCTTAACGCATCCTTGGCCAAAGAATCCTTTTTTACCGATCAGCTCTCCGTTTCAGGTCTCTTTCAAGTAAGCGGAGTAAGGAACTTCCTGGACAGATAATTAGACTTAATCTTTTCTTCACACCCAGATCACTCCCTTGTTCCTCGTTTTTTCCTACGAGCACCCTCATGCCGTTTCAATCTCCGAGTCTTCTTTTTCCTGCAATTTTCGTAAAGGCGACTTTAAAAAATTTAACCACTTGCTCCTCAACTCGAACACTGGGACTATCTCTCAACGTCTTCCAATTGACTTTGCTGTAGTGACGTTCTATTCTGAAATACACGCTTGTCTTACACAATCTATCTCTCTTCTTCCTCGTAAAAACTCCTCATCCCTCGTTTGGTACGACAAAGAATTACGCTCTCTGCGCAACAGGAGGAATAAACGTTGGCAAACTTTTCTTCTAACTCAGACTGAGTCTGACTATTCTTCCTACATATCTGCTTATACCTCTTTTGTCCGAACGTTGTGATACCCTCTACTATGAGTACCTCCAACGGGTGGAAACTAGCCTCATATCCGACCCTAAAGCCCTCGACAAGATCACCCATAACGTTATCTTGTTCAAACTCGATCGCCTAGGCTTCCCCCCCCCCAGATTCATCTCCAGGATTCCATCCTACTTCAACAACCGTCAGTACAATGTCTTTTCATCTCATCAATTTCTAACCCTATTTTCGCTCGTTCCGGCGTCCCTCAGGGCAGCCACTTCGGCCCATTGATTATTTTTATCCTGACAATAAATGATGTTGATTGTATCAACATGACGACATGAAAATAATCAAACATATCTCTTCCACAACCGACTCTTTCCTCCTGCAAAAAGACCTCGATTCGTTCACCACATGGTGCATGAAAAACTTTCTTGAGCTCAATGTCTCCAAATGCCAGTCCATCTCTTATTCCCGCAAGCGTCTTACCACCACCCCAAAAGTGTATATGTTAACCGACGTACCAGTCCCTATCGTTACCTCTTTGTGTGACTTAGGAATAATCTGTGATAGCGAACTCAATTTCCGTTCCCACATTGACAGCATAGTTAACAGAGCAAACTCCGCGCTAGGGTTTGTGAAGCGCTGGTCTAGAGAGTTCTCCAATCCTTATGTTTCCAAATCTCTCTACATCTCCTTCGTTAGACCTCTCCTTGAATATGCCAGCCAGGTATGGTCATCTACACAAACAACTCACATTAATAGGATTGAATCTGTCCAGCGTAGGTTCATTCGCTTCGCTTTACGTGATCTTCCGTGGGTAGACAAATTCAACCTTCCACCTTATGAAAACCGTCTGTAACTAATCGACTTATAACCTCTAAGTAAACATCGTGATGTTTCCGACATTCTCTTGATTTATCAGTTATTAACTGGTGTCACAGACTGACCTTCAATCCTGCAATTTTTACCCATCTATACCAACCCCGTAACCTTAGGTCGACTCCCCTTTTCCGACTCGACCGCCATCGCACAAACTACGGTCAAAGCGAGCCAATTACCAGGATGTTACGAAAAGTCAACGACCTTTCCTCCTTTGACTGCCATCTGAGTAAATCATCCCTTCACAAAGCCTTATATCTTGATCCCGCCCATCCTGATCTTGATCGCCTTCCTTAATTCTTCTTCCTTCCGCCTTCTGCCTGTATCTACTATATTTATAGCTCATATTGTAGCTTATATTATTTATTTTATTTATAGTTACTTATAGACTAAAAGCCAGGTCAAAAAAATGCTCTGAATTTACTACAGCTGATCATTTGACTATTGGTTATAGTAGTTGTGTACACACACATACTGCGGTCAGTAAAGTTAACGGTAGAACGGTAGTAAATTCATTTAAATACTACGGAAATCATAACCGTTTTGATAGCATATACGTGACGCCTGTTCTACCGTTCACTTGACTGACCGCAGTATGTGTGTGTACACAACTACTATAACCAATTGTCAAATGATCAGCTGTAGTAAATTCAAAGCATTTTTTTGGACCTGGCACTCTCTCTATTATCATTTATTATAGTTTGTAGGATTAGTATTATGGTTTAGCTTGTAGTTTTGTATTTTTTTTTATGTTATAGCTTGTATTAAGCTTAAATTAATAAATAAAAGTCGCTTAATACAATGATGGAAATAGCTATATGTCCACACAAAATATTTAAAATGAGAGCTTAAAAATTAGTTTTAATAAATCGTCGTGTACTTTTATTAAACCTTATTACAAAAAAATTAAATTGCTATATATCTAACAAGTTTAATAGAGGAATTTAATATTATTAGTAACGTGAAAGTATGCCTCGCCGGGTATTTGACCAACCTACCCCCGTGGTTGCGAATGACTTCAAATACCCGGCGAGACATATTTTCTACTAGATTTTGCATTTCTTTCAAAATGGCTGAAATTTGATCTACTCGTTAACAACTCATGAATAATAATATAAAAAAGTTTTTATTTATTGCAACCAATATATACATACATATTCAGAGAGTTAAAAACGACAAAATTATAAAGCAAAAATAGTCTCATCTATCACTTCTGCTACTGTTGTATATGTATTTCACTCAGCATCACTTAGTATATGAGTTTTCTAACGCAGTCGAAGGATTCCAGGTGCTGCTTCTGCTTCTGCTTTTTCCAATAATACCTTTCCTGTTTGTAATAAATTTCTCTTTTTGTCTCTTATTATATGCACTTGTGAAAAAATTCTTTTCGCAGTAGCACTACTAAAGATAAAACTGATCCAATAAATTCTTCCAGTTTGTGAAACATTTTCTCACCACTATCATTTTTTAATTTAAAAATGTTACTCCAATATTTTTCGAAATCCGTATCTACCCATACCCGTATCTAACCAAGTTTAGATTTGTTAAATTTCTCCATTCAGAATCTAACTCTTTGATTGAGTCGTCTTTAATAAGGTTTGGAAAACAACCAATTAACGGGGTTAGGCTTTCGTATAACTTGGTAGGATTAATTCCTTCTATTGCTATCAAAACTTCATCATAGAATTTTATTCGAGTAGAAATTTGCTTGAATAATTCTATATAATATTCTAAACATAGCCTTTTTATAATTTCTACTTCAACCTCTGAAATCACTCCAGAATTTATGACTGCGATTTGCGCCAATTTAAATATAAATATAATATGTAAATTGAAATATAAAACAAGAAGGAAAGGTAAACTTTATTCACATCATTCAAATGCTCGTTAATTTTACCGGCTAAATCTCGATAATTTTCAAAATATTCATTTAAAAAATAATGTTGTAGCGCAGTCCACTGCTCAAGAATACGTGCTACCAAATGCTCTAATGATAACCATCTTGTATTGGAAACTTTTCAGATTTTGTGGGTTTTGATATCGAAATATTCTTGAAACTTTTTATATTCTAATTGACGCTTGGAGCTATGAGCAATATACAACCTACAGCATACAAGATATATGTATGTTAGATTTTTGTAGCAAAGTTTTTACGCCAGTAAAAGCACCCATCATCACGGATGCATTGTCCGCAGCGAAGCCAAAAAGATTTTCAGTGGATATGCAAGAAATTTAAAAAAATAATTGCTTCATTAATAGATTTGGCATCACACTATTCAAGTTTCATTAGAGATAAAAATCTGACGGGCTGAGAGTAAAAGTGACCTATTTATAAGGTTCAGGCAAAAGTGGCTTAGAAAACGTTCCGCACAAAAACGAATCGCGTGAGATTCCGAAAAAAACGAATCGTAAAAAATTTCCGGGCAAAAGCGATTTAACTACAAAAAGTAATGCAAAGTTAATGCAGTTAAGTAGTTAAGTCGTTTTTGCCCGGAAATTTTCTACGATTCGTATTTGCCCGGAATCTCACGCGATTCGTTTTTTGCGCGGAACATTTTCTAAGCCACTTTTGCCCGAACCTTGTTAATAGGTCACTTTTACTCTCAGCCCGTCATCTGTCTCTTACCTTTTTGAGGTTTTTATCAAAGTATCTTATAACCAAAGCAAAACTCTTTGTGGTGCTTACATTGGAAGTTTGGCCGATTATGAGGCTTAAAATGTTTCAAATAGATTTTAAATAACTATCGTGAAAAACAGTAATCACAGTTTCAGTTCCTTTTGTCCTAGCGCAGTGCAATTCCTTTTCAATAGCTGAATCACTTGCTACAACTTTTATTAAATCAATACTAAATGCTAAATTATATTTAATTAAGAACATATTGACTTTAAACTCAGTAGTTTTCACCATCACAGTTTTTCTTTGAAAGTTTTCATTACCCAAAATTTCTTCTATGTTTAATTGATTTTTAAGGACTTTGAAATTTTTTTCCTAAAGAAGAGAATTTTTGTGCCTATCGATATGACAAATGTTGTTACATAGTAATTTTCGGCAGGCTTTGCAATAGAGCTTCTCATATCTTTCCTCCAACCAGCTATATTTGCTTCTCCAGCTTTCTCTAAATCTTTGATTTCTAAAAGAATGTTGCGACAAATTTTCCTTTTCAGTACCATCGTCTTATAATTGATTTCTTGGCTTCGATCCCGATGATGAAATTGAGCATCTAACAAAATTTTCTACAGTCAAATCTGATTCTGCAAATTTGGTTTTTTTTGTCACGAATCTTAAACCTTTGCATTACTAAGTATTGAAAAATACCTCCTAATGTGTTTACCTGTCCATTAAAAATTTCAATTCCAGTATTAATTTCAATGAATTGCAGCAGATCAATTACAATTGTGAAATTTCAGAAATGTCAGTACAGTGGCTAAGATTTTACAACTTCCTGTAATTACAAACCTTCTTCTTTTCATCTTATTAGACCTGCACTAATAAGGGATAAAACTTCTTATAAAAAAGTTGACTTCCCACGATTCTTCTTCTTATCCTCACTAGAACTTTAAGCAACTCTCACCATGTAAATATTTGGAAAAAAAATTTTGTTGTTATCAAAAAATTAAATAGGATTGTGTCAAAATTAATATAAATGTGATAAAATTACTGGAACTGTGAAAAGAGGAGCACTTAGCGCAATGGAGGAATACGGGAGTACACAAAATTAAAGTGTAGTACAAATACTCCGATCGGAGCAAAACGGCAACGCTGTGTCTGGCTCACGACGTAGGTCATGCTTTCGGCGAATTCCATTCGTTTGGTCTTATGGTTTTTGAGAGCAGGTTTTTTCACTCTCTTGATTCATTTTAGTTCTCCGCTGCTCGCCAAAATTTGACGCACACGTCATGGGGTAATTGCCAAATGCAAGCTTTTAACGATTTGCGTCGAGTTTAGATTTTTCTGTTTAGCGCACTTGATAATACTCCTTTTTCTCCGTGCTCTCACTTTGGGATTCGGTCCTGGATGCCTATGTATTAGGGCGATCTTCGATTTAATCTCGGCGAATCGATCTTTTAGCCCTCGATCTGCCGATTTTTGAATCGATTATTCGCGGGACCGATTCAGCTCGAATCGATTTATTTATTTCCGATTCCCATCCATTTAAGACAAGACGCGACGCGCTAAAATAAAACTGAGCAAGCTCACGCGGAAATTTTTTCGCATCATCAATAATTTGTGTATTAATCCTGTAAACTTAAAATTTCGTACCTAAAAAATTGTTAATGTAACATAAATCACAGAGTACCATGGGTTCCTATACTGCCAAACAAAGTAGTTGACAGCATTAAATTTTAGTGCATCCTCGGTTAATCGTAAGGCCCTTGAAAATTTCTTCCTGCTAACTAGGATAGGTGTTACGTCCACGTCCGTTACCACTCATTTTGAGTTCTTTAAAATTGCGAAATTAATCACTTGGTAAAGAAAATATAATTTATTGCCATGTGAAGTCAACCGGTTTTTGCTAGTTATGACAAATTGACCCTAAAGCCCTTAACACAATCCAGCACCATGATTGAAGTGAAGTGCTTGTCCATTCAAAAGATATGAAACAATATGGCGCATCGCAGAATGGCAATCATGTGGCAAGATATTAGAACATCGAAATTTTCGAAGTTCGATCATCTGTCGATAATTGGTATGTTGTAACACTTTCGACAGGCGATATTTTCGTTAAAACTTCACTTCGGTTTGTTGATAGTAATACGAGCAGCGATATAGTTAAAATGTAATTTTTTTTAATATTATTTGCTATAATCTATAAAATTATAATTTAAGATCAATAAAATTGAAATAATAAAAATATTTTAAATATATTACATAAGTTTTGTAATGGAAATACAAATTGAATTTAGAATCCTCTTGAATTGTCTCTTATTTTCTGTTTTTTCGTTACCAATCGGGAATTTTATCCATTTAGGACACAAATTCTTCTCCAAGGCGCAGCTTATTTCATCTATAGATTTAGAAACCATAAACTGGTCTATTGAGTTAAGCATCACATCTTCAATAGTTCTTTGATAAGAACCAGTGGCATAAAAATTTAATACTGCTGCCAGTTTTGAACAGAGAGGAATTCTTGAATTTTTTTCTGAACTTGTATAACATTCAAATTCAGTTTTTATTTCCTCCAATATTTCCAAAAAAGCTTCTTTGGATACACGGAGAGATTCTTGAAACCAAGAATTATAAAACTGTGTCATTAAATGAACTTTTTTGTGCACAAAATATATAAAATTACTTTTTGCTTGGCATATCCATAACTTTATAACGCTGCCGGAAGAATCGCCTTTCTTCCCGATAATTTATTACACTTTCGTCTTCATTTTCGCTATCTTCCACAAATAAACCAACTACACTCGAAAAATTCACCATTTTAATTCATAATTAGTATTGTATAAAAATTAAAAAGAGCAAAATTTGTAATGCCGAATATATGTGGACTGTCAAAAAGTTCGAAAAATATTTCAAACGAAAATGTTGCAACATACCGCCAAAGCGATATTTTCGCTTCGATGATCGCTTTCGAAGTGATGTTATAACATCTTGCCACTGACGCCTAGGATTGATTCTCTCGTCGAAATCGAAAGTAGTTTGAATTTGATGCTCGGTGCATTCTGTTAAGGCCTTAATAAAGCAAGACAAAATTTGTGCTTCGCCAAATTGAAATGTCAAAATAAATTTAATCGATCTATGAATATCGATCTTTTAAGGGCGATTAATCCATCTTCGAAATCGAAAAAAAATTACAGATCGATCAGTACTGAATCGATTTTCTCAGTTCGATCACCCATCCCTACTATGTATGTTATAATTTCCTTTCGAAACCAAGAACTTAGCAATTGTTGTATGATGTGTTTTCAGTCAATATCCCGATTAGTTAAGCCCAATTCCTTGAAAACCTTGATTTTTACTTGCTCCTCGAGACTCAATCGTTTCCCTCGTGGAATTTGTAAGAAAAATTTTCTTCCATATTATTAAACATACATAAAGGTTCTTAAACAGTTACCAATATTAAATGGAAAAATATTTCTTTTCGCAATTTGAAAACACTGGATATATAACTACTTCCACCAATACAAAACCATGCACAATTCGTGGGTTAAGTGCAAATAGGACAGTGGCACAAGGAAATTAATTCCAAATAAGAACTTCTCTTAGGTGGATATACAGCCATTTCTCTCACTGTATGATGTTCCTTAAACACAGAAATTCTTTCCTTGCAAATAAGGCACAGGAACTTCTCCCCTTGCGCGACAAAAAAAGTACATGTTTGTCCATTTCTCTTGGAAAACGCAGCACTCAGAAACAACTCTCCGTTTTTTATTTCTCGTCGACATTATTTGCGGTAAAAAAAACCTACGTCCTCAACTTTAAGACCTATCGGCAGACCGAAAAATATTTAGACTTGCTTGATGTTTTCGCGAGATAACGATCAAACTTCGTAAGTAAACTTTGTATGTGGATCATGGCAGAATTTCTGTTAAGTACGCATACTATGTACAATCAGCGAATGAATATTTTACTCCCTTTACTAGTCAAATTCAAATGTAAATACTGATCTTGCACATAGCGTAGTGCTAACGAACTTGTTAGGCTTGTATCCGCAAGAAGCTAAGTAGCTATTTAATCATGAATATTGTAATTAATAAAATCCATAGAAAATATTGTAAATAAATTTAAGAAATACGCGGTAAATGGCCACTAATTTACCTATACCCGAGTAGGAGCTCGCGGGCCGGACCCGGCCCGGTCCACTGGCTGTAGGTTGGGCGCTGCTGATATAGAAGATCAAGAGATCTGTTCGATTAAATCGCATTGTCACTATACTAGAAATGCTGGATCGAGCAGAACACATGTAGAGGCTAGAGGAAGATGTAAAAGTGGGAAAGTATGTACGCAAAGTGACGACAACAGGCAAATCCCATATAAAGCATATTTATGTGTACATACAAGCATTTTGGTAGTTTGCCTGAATTTGTGTTCTTTTTCTCCGACATCCATAGAGGTTTTAGCTTTTAGCTCACCAGACCCGAGCATCTATCAGCCAACGAACCAGGCCTTACGAAGGTTGCTACTTAAGTTCTGAGATTGACAAGTAATCGTAATTTATAATCGAAAATGGCTTTATTGTTATTCAAAATATTCTTCATGAAGATCAATACACTTTTGCAAGCGTTTGCACTTTTTCCGCTCCGATTTAGGTACCTCCAAAACATGTGATTTGAACGCATCAACCGACCATTTGCTTCGAAGTGCTTAGTACGCGAACGACTCATACAACCGTGCGCTCTACCAGGATATCTTACGTGCCGCTTTGGTTGAGACTAGGATAGCGCTGTCATGGTAGGAGGAGATAAGCACATCACTTAGTTGGTTAGCTACCATGTCTAGTCTAGACATGGTAGTCTAGTTCACCCATTGAGCTCACAACAGCTCTAAATATAACCAAGTTTATTATCCTAGGGTTAGGAACACTATATAAGGTCGATGATAATAACGACCCGGACTGTCGAATCGGATATGCTGATGGTGGTACAAAGTTTCATCTGAGAATCGCCAGTTCCTTATGCACTCAGAGAGTGCGATCTAGAACCCACTCTCTTGCTACAGTGATCAAGGCAGGTTTGCGCCCTCTATTAATTATCTAAATATTTTTACTGATAAAATAGTTTAAGAGGCGCTCCCCTCTTTCATTGATGTTGGTGCTATTCCAAACGTTTTGGGGGCGTTTTCGTCGCAACCAATGATGTGCTGTCGGTGCATACCACCTACTGTGGGGATCTCAGCCAGGATCACCACAAGGTCCCTGCAAGTGAAATTGCACACGGGGAAATTATTAATACTTTTGTCAATTAGGATCCAATATCAATGTATCCACTCCTCGATGTAAATCAGCTTGCATGAGTCGTCGAACTCCGCCACATAAAACTCAGGGCTCCTGAATTAACGCCAAAGTTAATTATTGTTTTGGAGTACCCGTTGGTGCTCATGGAAAATCCCACCGCAGACTGCCGGATGAATTTCGACGCATCAAGCACTACGGTGCAGGCGGAGTCAATAACGGAGAACTTTTCCAGATACCAGTTCCTGTCCAGTACGGCTTAGCATTGACGAAGTGGTGTCATTTTCGATCACAAATTCTTGAGGGGCAGGGGTTGGCAGCCTGCGAAAATCTCCAGAAATTTGCCCAGAGGCTACATACGGAGAATGGGAATGTTGAAGCCCACTGGCTAGTGTAAGGTGTTCTACGACCGTAGCCTAGAGATGCTAGACGGTATGGAACAAAAGTCGCCGAGCCGTGACGCTGAAGTCACCCAAAGTCGCCGCGCCATTATTTGAAATCGCCCAAAAATCGCCTTTTGATTTTATAATCAATCAAGTCACTTTTCAAATTGTTGATTTTACAACTTTAATGAAATATTCATTACAGTAATTACAGCAACAGATACAAGTAACACAAATTTTAAATTGTGGTAGAGGCGTCCGGGTGGGCGGTAATTAAAAGCCTGATTAATACACCTCTCCCTCCCAGAATGTCTAATAAATTTTTGACGTACATAAATACACGTAAGTGCAAATAGTCACATCCTTTAATAATTCACTCAGTCGCTTCCAACTATTTATTTCTCACATTTTAATCTTTTAGGAATTAATATACATATATGCAAAGGATAGCAAAAGCAACCGCAGGGACGACAGAAAAACAATTTCGGTGTCAACTGTATCAGTATCAGATATCAACGACGTGACGACGGCATTGAGCATACTTTTATGTTTGAGCGAAAAAATTCCATTGCGATAAACGTCAGTTTGGATTCGTTCGGAGTTCAGTAAAAAGTTATTCGCGCAAAATTAAAATTTGAGATGACTCAACAGCAAAAATGTTTTTTGTCACGTAGGGTTATGTGATTTCGATAAGTCAATGTGAACTGTTGCTGTATGCTGCCGTGCATTCTGGTTCAGCCTATGGCCCAAAAGCGCCCAGCAAGAATTAAAAAATCGCCCAAAAGCGCCCATCAAGAATTAAAAAATTGCACAAAAAGTGCCTAGGCGCAGAGAGGAAAATTTTCTCGCCAAACTGACGGCTCAAGTAGCCCAATCGGCGAGAAATCGCCCGACTTGGCAACTCTGCCGAAGCCATACTGGTCTGGCCATAGTTTGATGCACACAATTCTGCATCGGGCTCTTTGTAGATTTGGTTAGAATACATGTGACTCCCGCGGTGAACAGGCACTGAGAGTCACCCACAGCAGCGCCCGTTGTCGCAAGAAGTCCTTGTTGAAACAGAAAGGTGGGGGGGTCCACAGTACGCATATTAAAAACCAAGATCCCCCCTTGGCCACGAATCCCTCGGCGAACACCTTGGATTGGGGAACTTCATTTAAGAGAGTATCCTTCTCTCCGCCCAACTGTTATTAGCCAGCACACCTAGCATAGACTGACCCTGCGAGGAGTCTGTTAGCAGCCACTACCACGAGGAGGTTGCAATCGCACTACCCCCCTGTGTGACTGCCTGCTGACGACCTCCTATTCACCTAAACTGTAAAAAGTATGCCTAGTTTCTGAATACTTACCTCAGCTTCGCATAGGCTATTGTGTACTTAATTATGTTCTCTACCCCCCTTGCTGAAATTCTTAAAACTTTTCGGGAATAATACCTGAAATGGAATTTAAATATAATTTTTCAGTTTTGTTTTGACAACAGAAGATATTACGGAGAGTTGTGCCATTAATATTAAGTGAATAATTGACTTAGAAGAGACTTGAGCATTTTTTCATTGACCCTGTTTACGAATTCTCGACTTTAGAGGAGTTTATTTCCTTCTTTAAGAAAAAGCGAGAAAAAGTTTTCATCTGATTTATAAGAAAGCTAGTGCCCTAAAATGAAAACAATCGCTAAATTAAGTTACTTTATGCTTTTATTAAAAGAAACTTTTCCATATTTTTACAATACCTGAGGACGCGCTCCTTTGCGGAGTTCTTAGTTTTTAATTTGTTGCCCCAGAAGTTGGCCTATTTGCATTAGAAATAAACTGTATATTTTAATACGTAATAGCTGACTTCTCACTGAAAAGTTATGCAGGTACATAGAGTTTTTTGTGACTTTACGGACTTTCTGTTTCTTCCAGCTGCCTTCTGTGTTTCTTCCTTTGTTTAGAACTGAGAAAATGTCGAAAGGGAAACAGGTTCCCTATCGAAAGGTACAGGCAATATTTTAAGAAAATTTCTCCCAGTGGGCAAAAGATTTGCATGTAAAAAGCGAAGCCAACTTTTATGGCAACATTTACATAAACATAACTTTCGTTCTAGTAAAATTGAGCAAACGGAAATGATCTGTTTTTCTACGACACGAACAAGTCGAACCCTTCCGAGCCATACACCAAAGCGTCGTCATTGATGATTTCCCTTCGATACAAGAAACGAGTAATAACCATTGCCACATCGATTGACTTCAAAATGTGCGGGCCTGAATTGTGGAATCGTCGCATGCTGAAGGATGATTGATGTAAGCCGACACCCGATGTGGGGGAATTTTTCAACGGTTTGAAGATGACGGAAAATCTATGAAAATAACTTCGAATTTACATGAGGGAGTTTTTTACTGCTTTTCTGGTTCATTTTACAGTGTTGCATTTTGTAAAAGGAATCGATTTTTTATAGGCCATCGAAAGTTCTAGGATTTACTTTAGAATTGCTTTTAAATAAATTACGTTAAGCTATTTTACAACCTACCTGAAAGGATTTCTTCTGAATAAGGAAATCAAAGGGTTTTCAACTAGCTTTTGCAAAAAAAGCACTTACCTAATCAAAATACGCATAACTCACCTGAAAATTCTTAAGGGCAAATATAAAAATGTGTAGGTCTCCATAGCAAGCTAATGAAGTAAAAAATTAATTCAATATTTATCGCGTGCTTCTACATTCTAAGCATCTGAACATACAAAACTGAAATTTACCATCTTAAACCATTAAGGACTACTGCGATTAAATGTTCCAAAAATATTGTTGAGATATACAAAATACTTTCTTTATACTTCAAGAAGTAGTTGCCACTTAATTTTTTAAGTTGCTTATGATACCGAGTAGGAATTTGTTAGGACTGCAATCTGGAATCCGTCTGGCGTGTTTTAGTTCTAAAAGGATTCTGACATGGAAATTGGCCCGGAAAAGAAATTAAACGTCTAAAGGGATCTGAACCTAGTCCGACAATCACGGTTGGCTATTACCTTCTCGAACTGATTAAACTACTTAAACTACCGTAGATCAAAAATTCTTTAGGCATAAAAAGTCCGCAGTCTTCAACCATCAGATGCACTGGGGGATTACATGCATTACGGGGTGTTTCAGATCTGACGTGCCAAAATGAGTGAGGTGATAGATCTCACCTAGTCAAACATTGTAGGCCGGGGAGGGGCAATCTCAACCGTTTTAGAGTTACCGACCATTACATATAGAATTAACCCTTCTAACTCGGAAGGCGCACTTCTCAGGCAGAGGCCTGGAATCAATTGACCTATTCACCAGAAAATAACAAATATTGAAATGAATGAGGCTCCCACAACCCATGCAATAAAATATTAGTAAACAAAAAACAAAATAAGAACAATCCCAAACACTACAATCAGGGGTACAAAGACAACAGAGATCGTTTAAACAAATCTTTAGTAAGAGCCAGGTCACAAATAGGACACAAATTCACGGCTCTACACATGCGGTTAATAGGCTCATGCATACCATAGTTAGAGCGAGAATGGATAACATGTAGTAAAGGCAATCTCCTTAAGCCATACGGGGTTAGCCTAAAAGTAACCAAAGAGTGAGAGAATCTATATTCAAGTTTAAAAGCTGATGAATAAATACTAGGTCAATTCTACGACGTTCCTCTAACGAGTGCATATTAAGCAATCGGAGGCGATCCTCATAAGGAGGAAGCCTTAGTGGATCATTCCATGGGAGGTTCCTTAGAGCGAACCTAACAAAGTTCCGCTGCACCGACTCAATGCGTCTAGAATGAACAGCATAGCAAGGAGACCAAACCTGAGATGTGTACTCGAGAATTGGTCTAACTAACGAAAAAAATAAGTGAATTAGGGTCTGTTGATCACAAAACTCCCTTGACCACCGCTTAACAAAGCCAAGGACTGAATTACTCCGAGATACTATATGGCTTATGTGCAGAGTGAAATCGAGTTTCTTGTCTAGCATTACACCGAGGTCAGTAACGGACTCCACACGACGGATATTAGTTTCCGCAAAGGTATAATCAAAGTCGAGCTGATTGATGTTCCTAGAAAATGACATAACTTCACATTTATCCAGGTTAAGTTGCAGTCTATTTGTGGCACACTAACCCCTGAAGGTATTCAAATCGTCCTGAATGCAGGAAGAATCATAACTGTTTCTAACGCATGAGAAAATCTTCATATCGTCTGCATAGATTAAAACTTTGGAGTGCTTAATCAGAGGGACAATGTCGTCAATGGCAAGAATAAACAGCAGCGGCCGCAGATGGCTACCTTGCGGTACACCAGATGAAGCCCTAACGACTCTAGATAAAGTATTACGGAAAGAGACACGGTAAGTCCTATCTTTTAAGTAAGAGCAGATCCAGTCGCGCAATAAAGGCGGAAAACCTAACCTTTCAAGCTTAAGCATAATCACGGGGTGAGGGAGCTTATCAAATGCCTTGCTAAAGTCGGTGTAGACACAGTCAGTCTGGAGTCCCTATTGGAAGGCAGAGATAATGTGTGATGTAAATTCCAGAAGGTTGGTTGTTGTCGATCTACCAGGCAGAAAGCCATGTTGATTAGATGAGATTAACCCCTTACACTGCCCAACAAGCTGTGAGTATATAACAGATTCAAACAACTTGGGTATGCAAGAAAGCTTCGCGATTGGCCTATAATTTGTTATGGAGTTTTTAAGCCCC
This sequence comes from Leptarthrus brevirostris, assembly GCA_964036015.1. NCBI lineage: Eukaryota > Metazoa > Arthropoda > Insecta > Diptera > Asilidae > Leptarthrus > Leptarthrus brevirostris. The sequence goes on from OZ038371.1 coordinate 144,282,358, forward strand.
TTTTTATAAACAGGAATTATAAAGGAGTTCTTCCATAAGGTAGGAAATCTGCCGGCCTGAAGAGATTTGTTGAAGATGAGTTCCAATGGAATGAGTAAAGCATCAGAACAGGATCTCAAGAATACAGGTGGAACACCATCAGGACCAAAAGAAAAGTCCAGTTTGAGTTCCTTGATAGCATTCATGATAATGTCACGAGATATAATGGGCAAATAAATGGAGGTAGCGGGACGATTTTGGATATGACCAAACTCTTCCAGGGAAGGGACAAAGTTGCCTGATAAAAGGGCACCCTCAAAAAACAATGCAACGTTATCGGCTACATCAGGCGCGCTACAACTAGAGGATCCATTAAACCACATTGTAGATGGATAATTATTAGTTTTCTTTTTCAGATTTACAAATTTAAAAAAGGTACGAGGATCATTGTGCAAGCTACTGCGAACATTATCAAGGTATTCCCTGTATAAAGATGACGATAACGCTAAGAAGCATTCATGACAACAAACGAATTCAGAATAAGCTGACGCACTTCTACTGCTTAAGTAGGTTTTCCATAACCGATTTTTTTTATTCTTAAGACTCCGTAGTTCCCTAGTATACCACGGGGGAGAATGAGAGGATGATCTCACCCGTTTAAGTGGTACACACGAATTAAACAGGTCATAAATCCTATCATAAAACACGGAAACGCAATCGTTGATATCGTTTTCATGAAAAAGAGATGGGAAATCAGGTACAGTCATTTCCAAAAGTAAAAAAATGGTTTGCGATTATGTAAAATTAAGAATTTTCCCAAATTTTTTCCGAAATTCATGGTTCCAGTAGACCTCTTTTTTATTTTTATTGGATTGCCCATATTATTACCTTTCCAAAATATGGCAAAGTAGACATAGGAGTAGAAAAACTGCCTCCTTAGAAATCTCTGAGTACCTAATTATTTTTTGCACTTTAGGTATGAATTTCTTTAAATAAACAAAATTTTTAAGATAATGGGTCGAAAATGTTTGTTTTGGGTTAACAGGTAATTAATTTTAATTATTACTGCAAAAAAGTAATAAAAATTTTAGTGTAATTTTGTTTTATAATATTATATTATTACCTTGTGTTAGCCAGAATTCACACCCTTGTATCCTGGCGTTCTGTTACTCGTACCTGTTGTTAATTTTGCTATAAAAAAGGGTCAATAAGCAAGAATACATATTATTGTTGAAAAACAAATCAATAAGTACGTGCATTTTTAAGCGAAAATTATTAAAAAATGAATTTACTTTTGAGGAATATGCGGATGTAGTAGAGGGAAACGAGAGAGCGGCTGTACTGGAATATCAAAGGAGATTACCTAATCGGCTAGTACCCCGAAGAAGGCTATTTACACGGGCTTTCCTAAGGTTAAGAGAAACAGGAAGTGTGACTTCACAACGACAGGGAAAGACGACCCGGGAAGTTCTGCCGACGTCAAGCAGCAAATTATCACTATCGTGAGGCAAGACTCTAAGACGAGCACGAGACGAGTCCCAAGACGATTATGAGTTTCTTCAGATAAAGTGACGTCATTCAAACTGAAGTTCAGTGCCAATGTTTGGGTTGGTATCATCGGCAACCATTTGGTAGGACCATTAATTTTGCCGGAAGGGCTTAATAGTGAAATTTATGCGGACTTTTTGGCCAATACATTGCCCGATCTAATAGAGAAGATCTCTGTGCATAATCGAACGAACATTTTTTACCATTACGATGGAGTACCAGCGCATACTGCTTACATTGTGAAGGCAATGCTAAGTCAAAAATTTCCTAATCGCTGGATCGGACGAGGTGCACCGATTCGTTGCCATGATAGATGTCCAGACCTTACAACATTGGACTTTTTGTTATGGGGAACAATGAACGATGAAATTTATTCAAGCCTTGTTAACAGTCGGGAGAATATAGTTAGCAGAATTAGAGATGCAGCGACGAAAATACGGGAGAGGCTGGCTGCAATACTCTTTAAATAGGGACTTAGAAGGGGATTGTTGGTATGCATCCAAAGTGGCGGTCGACATTTGGAACAGTTTTTGTAATTTACTAAGTTTAATTGTAATACGTTTTAAATTCAATTAAAAGGATTTTAGAGTTTATATGAGTTTAGTTTCCATAAATTTCAGATTTTCACATATTTCCCGATAAGTTTTCTGCTTACAAATTTCTACACCCTTTCCTTACCTGGGCATATTGTACCTTTTTGGAAAGGTATGAGGTATGAGCAATTCGATAAAAATAAAAAGGGATGTGCTAATTACATGAATTTCGGAGACAATTTGTGAAAATTCTGAATTTTAGGTAATCGTAAACTATTTTTTCCATTTTCGGAAGTGACTGTATCTGCAACATTGTTGACAGTTTTGGAGAGGTGAGATAGTACCTACGCAAACAACCCATATTAACAGAATTGAATCTGTCCAGCATAGGTCCATTCGCTTTGATCTACGTGATCTTCCGTGGGTAGACAGATTCAACATTCCACCTTATGAAGACCGTCTGAAACTGATAGACTTACAACCCTTAAGTAAACGTCGTGATGATTCCGACGTTCTCTTCATTCATTAGCTATTAGCTGGTGCCATATACTGCCCTTCAATCCTGCAGTCTTTACCCATCTATACCAACCCTCGCAACCCTAGGTCAACTCCCCTTTTCCGACTCGACTTGCCGTCCGTCCTTCCGTCCTTTGACTTACATCTGTGTAAATCATCCCTTCACAAAGCCTTATATCTTTATCCCGCCCATCTTGATCGCTTTTCCTAATTCTCCTTCCTCCCAGTTTATATTTATCATAATCATAGTTCATATTGTAGCTTACATTACCTGTTATGAATTATTGTTAATTTTAGTTTGTAGTATTTATTTTGTATTTTTTATGTAACAGCTTTTTGTTTATATATATGATGATGCCAAAGCTCATTGGATGCCCTATGATGTTTAAGCACAGCCTTGGCAGGAAAGGAATTAAGGATGAGGGAAATGGGTTAGGTGTTTTGGGTGAAGGAGGTGTGGATGTACGCCCCGTTTGAAAATTTCAGGCTGATAAGACGAGGGAAAAACAGAAGATGGTAAACTCTTCCACATTCGTGTTGTTCTGCTTAGAAAAGATTCCCGAAATTTGACGGCACGTCCAAATTTGACCTGGAGAGTATAGGGATGGGAGCGACTTGTTGATCTTTTATCGCGCGTTGTCATGAGTCTACAAGGAATCAGGCTAGCAATTTCGTTAGAACAACGGCCATGGAAATAACGGTAGAAGAGTGAGAGACAACCGACATTCCGTCGATGCTCCAGAGAGTCAAGGCCCTTTGAGATTGAGGGATCGCCAATAAGTTTAATAGCTTTACGCTGGACTTTGTCTAACGCGGACAGTGCGGTGTGTCCGGCCCCTGCCCAAATATGGGAATTATATTCAAGTCTAGGCCTAATGTGGGACTTGTAGATCAACGCTAAGTCAGGTGGGCGTGAAATATTTCATACATCTCGGTAGAAAACCCAAACATTTCATCGCATTTTTAGCGATTGCAAATATATGATCAGTTCAGCTAAGATTGCTGGATATCTCGATACCCAAGATGTTTAAGGAGGGTGAATTGGGTATATTCACTCCGTCGACTGAAATGGGTTGGGGATGAACTGGGCGTTTTTTAAGGGACATTAAACAGCATTGAGTTGTGGATGCATTAAACTTAACACGATTTGCTCTGCCCCAAGCAAGGACCATAGAAATGTCGATGTTTAATGATCTAAACATGCGTTCCCGATTGGCTTCTGTGGCATTTCCACGTGAATTCATTGCAGAATCAAATGAGTACGCGAAATCAAGGGTGCTGTCGTCGGCGAAACTATGAACAGGATTGAGAGTAAGGGATAAGAGATCATTAATAAAAAGAAGAAATAAGGTTGGTGAAAGAACTGAACCCTGAGGTACACCGGCATTTATTTCGTAGGAATCAGATGTAACTCCGTCAATTACTTCACGAATTGAACGGCCTGACAAAAAACTCTCTATCCATTTAACGAGGGTAGGTTGCAGACCAAATGTTTGAAGTTTGGCTAAAAGGGCAGCATGCCAGACTCTATCAAATGCCTTTGAAATATCAAGAGCGACGATTTCAGACTCACCAAAATTATCAAGACAATGATTCCAACGTTCCGTTAGAGCCGTTAGTAAGTCTCCGGTTGAGCGGCCAGTGCGGAAACCGTACTGGCAATCGTTGATAAGATGGTTGTTTTCTAGATATTTCAACAACTGAGAGTTGATGAGTGATTCAAGAACTTTAGATATGATCGAGGTTAGTGCAATTGGTCTGTAGTTAGAGGGGTCGCATGCCTCTCCTTTTTTAAGTATCGGCTGGACATGAGCAAGTTTCCATACACTTGGAAAGATTCCTGTTGAATATGACAGGTGAAAAAGTTTGCGCAGAGGTTTAGCCAAAGCAGAGGCGCAGCATTTTAAAACAAGGGGCGAGAAACCATCAGGGCCAGTAGCTTTGGACACGTCGAGTTTTGAAAGTACTCTAAAAACTTCGCGAGTGCGAAAGTGTAGCGTCTTTTGCCTACTAGTACATTGTGATGGAGATGGAAGTGGCTGCGATGAAGGTGGTAAGTATGAATTAGCAGCAAAATTAGCAGCAAACAGGTTGGCCTTGTCCAATGAGTCAGTAAAAACATTCCCATTATAAATGAGTGGTGGTGTTGACGAACAGGTGAAATTTTTCTTTACGGTTTTTACTAGAGACCAGAAACCCTTACTACCCTTTTGGGTAGAAAAAACCTTCCGTTTGATGTTCTGGTCGAAATTGAACTTTGCCCGACTAATTGCTGAATTGCAAATATTCCGCGCATCTCTATAGATACGTCTCAATTCCTCTGAAGGGCACAATTTATATGCCTGGAAGGCTGCTTCCTTATTTTTAATGGCTGCGAAACAGTCATTATTGAACCAATTGGTGTTAGTTGGTTTGATGTTCAAAGGATGTTTAAGATATAATCGGTGCATTTGTTAACATCCCTCACAGAAAAGCAATCGGACCAATCCAACTCTCTGAGATACTTATTAAATCCCGCCCAATCGGCATTTTTATAATGCCACACTAATCTTTTGGTGGAAATTAGGTTAGTGGTTCTCAGAGAGGAGATGGAGAATTGGGCGGAGATTAGACAATGGTCCGAATTACCCAAGGGAGACGTCACCGAAAACGAGTATTTTTTAGGATGCGATGTTAGAAATAGATCTAAAAGATGTGCGTTGTTCCCCAAAGTATCAGGAACACGATTCGGACCAGTTGCTGTAAATTAAAAGACTCACTAAATAACTCGACGTGTCTTCCAGACGGGCTTGTGGTAGAAGAATGCCTGAGCCACTGTGTGTTGAGGACGTTGAAATCGCTAACAAGAACGATTTCAGAAGAGGGGGATATTTCCAAAATCTTATCAATATCGGAGGACAACTTATCAAAGGAACACACAGTGTCAGTGTCAGACATATTCGGGCTGCGGTATAAAAAACAAAAATGAAAGATGTGCTGATAGAGTTTAAATCTAATCCGGACATAATTAAATTCTGGATTAGTAGAAGAAAATTGAGGGAGATGGGAGAATGGCACATCTTTTCTAACATAAACCGCGATTTCCCTCTGAGGAGAGAAGAGTGGCACTAAGTGATAACCAGGGATGTGATACTGATTAATATCAGAATTCGAAACAACCTTGGTTTTGCTTAGTGCAAAAACAGCCGGATTTTCCGCGATCAAGTGGCAGTAAACCGAAAAATGGTTACTTTTCAAGCCACGAATGTTGCAAAAATAATTAAATAAAAATTTTTGCATACTCCCGGTCTTAATTTGCCCAAAACAAAACAAAACAACAACGTACACAAACACAAGGACTGACGAAGCTTGCATTAAGCTTAAATAAATATACAGAATACTGTACTTGCGACGGGGCACTTTAGCTTCATTGTTCCGATCGGTACCTCTCTTGAATCCAAATTCTTCTTGCTCCCTTCTGTTGCACTTTGCGCAACCAGTCTTCCTCGTGTCATATGCCGGAAGGGTTGATCTCCTTTGCTTCCTGCAATCAATCTCGTCGGAGATTACCTTCCTGGCCGCATGTCCGCCATCTAGGACGGCCGCGGTTAACCTGGGTATTGAGTCGGTATTATTTCGGTTTCTTCTGTATCGTACATAGGTCTTCTAGAAGCTTGTTTTGCTGCCTCCCAAGCCAGAGCGTAAGCCAAAACCTCAGCGTTAGTGTTCTTTCCAGCCAGTCGTAAAGCTTGATGCAGGTCACGATCTGCAAGTGAATCGATAAAAGCTTCTCTGTCGACCTTGTTGACATAATCTTGGCTAGACGTGGGATCAGCCAAATGTGTCAGCCTTTCTATGTCCGCACGTAACTGCTGCAACATCTCTCCATGCTTCTGTGTTCAACTCCGTATCTGTAGACGGTACACCTCTTGCATGTGGTGGTTGCCGTATCGTAAATCTAAGGCTTGTATTAAAGATAAATAATCGCACCTTAGTTCTGCTGGTTTAGTTTGTAACAGTTCTGCAGCTAGGAGCAGCTGAGTGCTGAAATTAAAGCTGTAGCCTTTTCCTACTTTTTCCAAAAGTTCATTGCCGCTGCTCTCTCGAATTGAAGTCGGTATGTTTGCCAGGGCGTTTGGCCGTCAAATGTTGGAAGATGAAGTCTTCTGTTCATAGTCACATCTGAAGATTAAGTCGCTGAATGCCGTTTCTGCACACTCTCTAGTTCAGTTAGCTACTAGTTTTGTTAATTACCCGCTGTCAGCCTTTTTAAAACTTGTGCATTGTCTGTTACAGAGTAAGTGCACTCGCCAACTTGAAAGTTTTTAGTTTCCATTTTCATAAAATTTATCACTAAACAAAAACAGACGGAACAAACAGATGACAAAAATCGTCTTCTTCTTTGCATTCAGAATACCTCAGCCCTTAGCCACTGCCAGCGGCTGGGAAGGCTGAGTGCCGCTGAATACAGCCAATGTTTTCGAAATTTTTCTTCAATGAGAGTTCCATTTCACATTTAGCTTCTTTTATTTTAAGCTGTCGAGAAACTTCCACCTCTTCCAATTTCTTTTCAATATCTGACTTTATCTCACCCATTTTATAATCCATATGACTTTAGAGGTTGTTTTTTATGGAGTTTTCTATGGTCTCCAGTTTCTTTTCTACAGTTGATTCTAAACCTTTAAGTTGTCTCTGCATAGAAATTTTCATCTCGGCTTTCACTTATTCAACTGAGGCTTTAAGTTCCGATACTGATGACTTTTGAATCCTATACGAATGATTAAAATGCAAGTGTCCGAGTAGTATTACTTTGAGCAATTGTAAGTCAAAACCGTCCTCATCGGCGCTATCACTTTCTGCAAGACAGTGAGACATAGATAAATTGAGGAAGGTAGAGGTACAGGGAATTTCTTCCTGAATTTGCTACTTTTCTTGCCTTTCAAGTTGTAATTTACGCTATAATCTCTGTCAATTTTTTTGATTCACGTACACCTACGCTACCGATTTGCAATCTAGGGCCTCGTTGGTCAAGAAAAAAGCTTCGCTCGAGAACAAGGGGCCTTCTTCTCTTTAGGACGTTTGAAGATGTCAAAATTCAAGCATTTACATTAAGCAACGGCGAAAAGCCTGCAGGCTGCAGCCCTTAGCTCATTAGCTTTCTTTGTAGTCCTGATTCTTTAAGTTTGTACATATGTATGCATATAAAAGCTTCATCGTAAAGTTTTGGCTTTTTTAATCAAAATTTCGAATTTTTGTCCCCAGGTCTGAGACAGTTTTGTTTTTTATGGAGTTTTCTATGGTCTCCAGTTTCTTTTCTACAGTTGATTCTAAACCTTTAAGTTGTCTCTGCATAGAAATTTTCATCTCGGCTTTCACTTATTCAACTGAGGCTTTAAGTTCCGATACTGATGACTTTTGAATCCTATACGAATGATTAAAATGCAAGTGTCCGAGTAGTATTACTTTGAGCAATTGTAAGTCAAAACCGTCCTCATCGGCGCTATCACTTTCTGCAAGACAGTGAGACATAGATAAATTGAGGAAGGTAGAGGTACAGGGAATTTCTTCCTGAATTTGCTACTTTTCTTGCCTTTCAAGTTGTAATTTACGCTATAATCTCTGTCAATTTTTTTGATTCACGTACACCTACGCTACCGATTTGCAATCTAGGGCCTCGTTGGTCAAGAAAAAAGCTTCGCTCGAGAACAAGGGGCCTTCTTCTCTTTAGGACGTTTGAAGATGTCAAAATTCAAGCATTTACATTAAGCAACGGCGAAAAGCCTGCAGGCTGCAGCCCTTAGCTCATTAGCTTTCTTTGTAGTCCTGATTCTTTAAGTTTGTACATATGTATGCATATAAAAGCTTCATCGTAAAGTTTTGGCTTTTTTAATCGAAATTTCGAATTTTTGTCCCCAGGTCTGAGACAGTTTCGTGCGCTATTAGAACTTGATCAGAAAAAAGACCAGCCCATGCTAACGTTCACTCTTGCTGACACATTCCGTGTCTAAATCTAATTTAATTTAATTTTTAACATATTCGCTGTAGTTATTTTATTATAAATTGATAATATTATTTATGTTCTAATCTAATGCAATTAGTATTATAGTTATTTTTCGCCTAATTAATTCTTCGAAAAACCATTCAAATAAAATGTACAGTGACAATTAGTCAACAAGTTCTATGTAATGAATTAAAGAGGTAAAAGTTTCTGAAGTAATTACTGAAATACCATTAAAAGTTTGTGTTTGGTAATTAAATGGACTCGATCACTAACTCCACAGTTTGCTTGGCCTACACGACATTCATTGCTTTTAGAGAAACAGCTGGAGAGAAAAAGGCACTAACGGAAGAGATTTCATCGAAAGAAATTTCTTTGAGAAAGGAAAATCCTTTTAGAGAGACAAACAATAAAACCACTTAGCTCCCATTTCCGTAACCGAAGTGCCATATCAACCTCGTCGCATTACTTTTATAGTTACAACCTCTAACGGGACAATCTGTGGCTTGAAAGCAAGCTATAAAGCAGCACGCATTTGTACAGTTACAAATATATAATATCCACAAATGTATACTATATAGGGGGAGTTCATATGTACTCCACCTTCAGTTCAATAAATTGATGTCGAAGGCGTCATTTAGTGTCGTCAGATTTTGTGGGCTGCAAAGTAAAAGGAGTTCATGAATTGATGTCATCAATTATTTTGAAGGTTGAAAAATTGTGCTTTGACTTCTTATTCTTTTCGATACGATTCGAAATGCTTTTTCGGCTATTCTACAAAACAAACTCTGTAGGTATGTATGTATGCCTAAATTTAATATTTACTTGAATTACTTAATCCTTAACCAATCCTATGTTAGGTTAGTGCAGGATAATGTAATTCCTACTGGGTTCTTGTTTTCATTCAAATAATTGTCTTTTTGACTCAACTCAAAGAGGAATTGTTTGACCTTAAAGGAGCAGCTCATCAAAATTTTATACAGAATGCTTTTTGTTTAGGATTTGGGTCTCTGCGAAAGACTTTTTGAAGTTAACTGTGTGAATGTCTTATTGGGGGGGGTAATTACGTAATTATAGTTAAATTTCTAAATACAATTGAGGCTAGTAAAATCAATTAATTTGATAGCTTTTCCAATTAGTTAATCATTCACAATTTGTATTAATTAATCCTCAACACTGAGACGGGGTTAAAGACATATTACCAGTTTGTTTCTCGTCCTTTCCAGTTAATACTTAAGAAGGAACACCAACGGTTACGTTGGCCGTATCATCTCAGTTATCTATTTGGTTGTTTGGACAAAACTTGTAACAAAACCTTTAACATTTTTAAAGACAGTGCTAAGACGTCAACAAAGTTATTTTATACTTGAGTTGTAATTAAAATACTGTACATTAATTTTTTTTAAATCAAAAGTAAATTCTTACTATGTTGATATTAGCTGAAGAAAAACCAATTGCTATTTTATTGAAGTTTCAGTTTGAATTCATTTCTCGAGCAGAACAGAGAAATGTAAAAAGGAATAATTGCTAATTCCGAAATAAATCGAATAAATTAGCACGGTTAGATCTTTCAATTATATTTGCTGCATATTAAGATTGCAGATTTAAAAACGATCCAGTATTGGAAACAAGTTAAGCCAAGTGTAGGACCCGCAGATCGTCTAGTCGGTCTTGCCCTAACATTTCTTGGTGACCGCCCGACGTGATTGCGGAATTTGAAAACGATATTAATTGCATAAGACGATATAAAGGTCAGGGAAAATGCTTAAACAAGAGGAAATTACCATTGCTAAAAGGCGCCGTGCAGCAATGAAAGGCTGCCTGATTAAAATTAAAAATTTTATCGATCAGAATAAAAATGTCATTACCGGAGAAGAGCTTACACCCTTAACCCCTCGGTTCCACTTACACCGAAGCCCTCGAACACGTCCATCTCAGCCGTCAACCCTACCACCACTGCTTTGAGTTCTTTATATTCAGCGCATCCACCTAACCAAGCACTCCCAACTTCTTCCGTGTGTCCGCCTAACCACAAACCATCATTTTCCGACCACCCCACTAACTTCGATTTCCGTATGTCCCACCCCTCCACATCAAACCTGGCACCCGCTACATCCTCCGCATGCCCACCTTATTACAAGCCATCATCCTCCTTCACTATGGCCCCATCTCAAACTACTTCTACCTCCACTACTTCCCCTTCCGCTAACCAAAACTACTAACTTTGCGCCAAAAAGGTCCAACGACTCCTTAAACTACTTTCGATCCTAACCCCCCGCTTTCTCTATTTCTGACCTCATCCTAATGCACCTGCGGTCTCCGATCAAGTACCTCTCCCCAGCAGCTTGTCAGCCTATTACCAGAACGTCAGAGGACACAAAAACATTAATATTTTGCTAAACTCCCACAAATTCCCGCACGATATCTTTGCCGAAACCAATCTAATTACGACAACGAACTATTCCCTCCAAACTATACCATTTTCCGTGTTGACGGTTGTGTAGGCAACAATGACCCACCAGGCAGTGGGGTTCTCATAGCTGCTCACAACCGTTATGATGCCACCCTCTGTAAGACCTCACACAAAAACATTAATATTTTGCTAAACTCCCACAAATTCCCGCACGATATCTTTGCCGAAACCAATCTAATTACGACAACGAACTATTCCCTCCAAACTATACCATTTTCCGTGTTGACGGTTGTGTAGGCAACAATGACCCACCAGGCAGTGGGGTTCTCATAGCTGCTCACAACCGTTATGATGCCACCCTCTTTAAGACCTCCGACTCTTCAATATCTGAATTTGTATGTATCAAATTAACACTGAATAAATGTATTCTGTATATTCTTTGTTGTTATATTCGTCTCTCTCAACCTCTAGTAGCCTACGAGCCCGTAATTGAAACGTTAGACACCATGCTTGAGAACGCTAACGCCTCCGATGAATTCATTGTACTGGGTGACTTTAACCTCCCCCGTATTCAATGGTCATTGTCTGAGGACTGTTCACACTTTGTCCCCCTGAACGCCTCTTCCGCCAAAGAAGCCTTTTTACCGATCAGCTCTCTGTTTCTGGTCTCTATCAAGTTAGTGGAGTCAGGAACTTCCTGGACAAACAATCATATCCTGGATTCAATCCTACCTCAACAACCGTCGGTACAATGTTCTTTTCAGCTCATCTATTTCTAACCCTATTGTCGCTCGTTCCGGCGTCCCCCAGTTCAGCCACCTTGGTCCATTAATTTTCATCCTTACAATTAATGATGTTGAATGTGTCATAAAATACTCAGAGCTGTTCATTTATGCTGATGACATGAAAATAATTAAACATATCTCCTCCACAACCGACTCTCTTCTACTCCAAAATGACCTCGATGCGTCCACCACATGGTGCATAAAAAACTTTCTTGAGCTCAATGTCTCCAAATGCCAGTCCATCTCATATTCCCGCAAGCGTCTTACCACCACCCCGAGAGTCTACATGCTAACCGACGTACCAGTTCCTATCGTTACCTCTTTGTGTGACGTAGGAATAATCTGTGATAGTGAACTCAATTTCCGTTCCAACATTGACAGCATAATTAACAGGGCGAACTCCGCGCTAGGGTTTGTGAAGCGCTGCTCCAGAGAGTTCTCCAATCCTTATGTTTCCAAATCTCTCTATATCTAGTTCGTTAGACCTCTCCTTGAATATGCCAGCCAGGTATGGTCACCTACACAAACAACCCACATTAACAGGATTGAATCCGTCCCGCGTAGGTTAATTCGCTTCGCTCTACGTGATCTTCCTTGGGTAGACAGATTCGACCTTCCACCTTTTGAAAACCGTCTGAAACTGATAGACTTTAGTAAACGTCGTGATGGTTCGCCTCTTTAGTCATCAGCTGTTAAGTGGTGCCATAGACTGCCCTTCAATCCTGCAATCTTTACCCATCTATTCCAATCCCCGCAACCTTAGGTCCACTTCCCTTTTCCCAGTCGACCGCCATCGCACAAACTACGGTCAAAGCGAACCAATTACCAGGATGCTACGAAAAGTCAACGACCTTTCTTCCTTTGAGTTCCATCTGAGTTAATCATCCCTTCACAAAGCTTTATATCTTGATCCCGCCCATTTTGATCGCCTTTCTTAATTCTTCTTCCTTCCAGCCTGTATCTACTTTAATTAGAGCTCATATTGTAGCTTTTATTTATTATGTCATCATTTATTATAGGTTGTAGTATTAGTATTATGTTATAGTATTATTATGTAATAGCTTGTATTAAGCTTAAATAAATAAATAATTGCCGACTTTGTTTATTGGACAACTATTTCGCTCAAGCTTTAACATTTCAAGAAACGATTGAGGCTAAAAATCCCGATGAAAAAGAGCTTAGTTATAGAGATGAAATTGAAAATCAGTACGGCGGTGCAAAAGTCAAAATTGTAAAATTGCTACATGAAAAAGAACCGAAACCTGAACAAAAATCGCGACAATTCGACTAGAAAAGTTCGATGTTTGGTTCAACGTCCACTACAGCTGTTTTACCAAAACTAAAGTTGCCAAGATTTACTGGGGAATATACTGAGTATACCTCTTTCATTAACACCTTTAACACATTAGTGAATGATTGTAATGATCACAAGAAGCTTTAAAAATTTCAGCACTTGATAACATGTCTAGAAGGTCAAGCTTTGAGGTTGCTGGAGTGTTTGGAAATGACAGAAGATAAATACATCGAGGCTCGAAGTTTACTGAAATATAGATACGATAACAAATGTATTATTTTTTAGGTGCATGGACAACATTAATGTGAAACTCCAACGGCTACCAAAGGTAAATCAGCGCAGTTACGAGCTTTATGTGATAAGGTAAAGGTTCACATGAAGGCGTTGAACCGAAGAAATTATGAATACATTCCTTCTTCATATTATACGTGGCAAGCTGGACTCGGAAACTCAAGGAAAATGTGAAGAATCTCTCGATTTTCAGACAGTACCATCCTGGGAGTAATGCTCGAAATTTTTAAGCAAACGTTGTCAACAATTAGATTGTAAACCTCACACGTTGTCAAGTCCCACTATTATAGCATCGAAGCAAGGGAGTAAATTTTGGAAGTCGACAACATTAACTGCATTAAAGTCGTACTGTGTGTATTGTCAAAGAAGTAATCACTTAATACAACATTGCTGGAAGTTTCAAAACATTTATGTTTTCGAGAGATACCGAAAGGCAAAAAAATTGGAACTCTGTTTAAATTGCTTGACAAAGGGTCATGTTGCTGAGATGTGTTCATCAAATCGTTGCAAGGTATGTGCCGAGGGACATCATAATTTATTGCATCGCTATGTTTCTACAACCTTTGCTGCAGCATCAGCTGCATCAGGCAAGTCAGGAAGTTCGGCAGAGGAAGTGTATTAGTTAGTGTTTCCTGCTTCCAACACTGCTTTGCACTCGGCTACTCGCAATCAGGAGGCTGAGCATGTTATTTTAGACACTTGAATATCATCACGGATGATCTACCGAAAAAACTTCAACTACGGCGATTTCGTGACGCTGAAAAGATCAGTGGGATTTCTGAAGTTAATAGCAAAGTCAAGTTCAAGACAGAGGCTGTGATTAAGTCACGATTTAACGACGATTTAATAAGCTTAGAGGGCTGGGTTTTACCATGCATTACTGGCTATCAACCAGATCGTCAATTCAAGGCTTTGGATTGGCAAATTCCTTCAGATGTTAAGTTAGCCGATCCCGAATTTTTCATTCCTAGGAAAATCTATTTGTTATTAGGAGCGGAGACATATATATTAACATATAACTGTTTGAAGGAAGGTACAATCAAACTTTCTGAAATTCATCCAGTCTTAAAAATACAGCTATCGGTTGGATTATTGGTGGTCGATATAAATTGAATCCTTCCATACAAAACAAAACCTGTCTATTAATAGTAAAATCAAACTTAAGTTCACTAGATGGTAAATAACATGAAGCAGTCGAAAGATTTTGGAAAATCGAAAATGTTTCAGGAAATAAATCAGAGTGGACTGCAGAAACAGTTTCATTGGGCAGTGGTCGTCATTTTGTCCTACAACTTCCATTTAAGATTGATCCTGGTTGTTTGGGAAATAGTCTCGAGATAGCCAAGAAAAGGTTTTTCCTAATGGAGAGTAGACGCAATGAGATGCGAACGCAATACATTGACTTCATGCGTCAATATGAAGAATTGGATCATATGGAATCTTTTCGTTCAGATCCGTCGCTTATAAAGTATTACATTCCTCATCATCCCGTTGTTCGATGCATCTTGCCGGTCTTCCTCCAAAATCGCATTGAACGATATTCTTATGTGTGGACCTGTAATACAAAACGATCTCTACGCCATTGTGATAAAGTTTCGTTGCCATAGATATGCAATTACCGCTGATATTCCTAAGATGTATCGTCAAATTAGGATAGCCGAAAGTAATCGAGTTTATCAGGGAATAATTTGGAGGGAATCGCCGACTTAGCCACTTCAGACATATGTTTAAAAACGGTGATGTATGACACAACGTCTGCACCTTTTCAAGCTACGCGCTGTTTGAAATATTTATCTGACTGTAATGCAAAAAAATATCCCAGGGGAGCACGCGCTATTTATGAGGAATTCTACATGGACGATTAAATTAGTGGCGCAGATTCAAAGGAAGAATTGCATGAAATCAAATCGCAGGTCGAATCCATATTACTTCAAGGGAACTTCCAACTTAAGAAATGGTGCTCCAATGAACCTGAATTTTGCCGTCATATCACCGATGACGACAAAGAAAAGCCGCTGAGGATCAGCGACTCTGACATCATAAAGGCTTTGGAACTAATGTGGGATCCAACAAAGGATCATCTGTGCTTTCGATGGACTGTAAAAAAAAGAGTCAAAACTTGTCACCAAACAAAGTGTACTCTCTGAATTGGAAAGCCTTTATGACCCTTTAGGACTATTGAATCCAGTAATCGTTTGCGGAAAAATATTCATGCAAGAACTGTGGTTAATGAAATTGAACTGGGACGATCAGTTAGTAACCGTACATGAGAATGAATGGAAGAACTTTCGTAATCAGTTGTTAATTGTAAATAAAATTCGAATTCCTTGGTACTTGGGTGCAGCGCCTAATTCAACATTTCGTAAGTTCCACGAAATTTCAGATGCGTCTAATAGAGCATATGGTGGCTGCATGTATCTGCGTAGTCAATATTCCTCAGGCAACAGCGTCAGTATCTTGGTGACAGCTAAATCAAGAGTTGCACCTCTAAGAACCTTGTCATTACCTAGATTGGAGTTCTGTGCTGTTTTAATCTTGGCAAAATTATGGGAAGCAAATCGAACATCGTTGGGTCTTTTGACAAAAATTTACTTCTGGACGGATTAGTAAATAGTTCTCCAATGGGTGCACGGACATCCTTCGAAATGGTCAACGTTTGTTTCCCATCGAGTAGCAGAAATCCAACAAATTACAGCTAACAATATTCTTTGGCGGTATGTAAAATCAGAACTAAATCCTGCGGACATAGTTTCCCGAGGTGCAAAAGTGGATGAACTAATCAGTTCCATTTGGTTTAATGGGCCACCATTTCTAGTACAGGGTGAAAATACCTGGCCAGCAATTAAAGGAATCAATTTATGTAAGATAGGTATTCCAGAAGAGCGAAAGGTGCGCTAATCTCCGATGAAGGAGAACAGGCCTTGATTTCTGAACACAAATTTGCGAACAACTTTTTGAAAATCCTAAAAATATTTTTTCTTACGTCCTTCGTTTTTATAATTCGTTATCATCGAAACGTCAAGGAAATCAGTACCCTTATCGTGACGAATTAATGCCACAGGAATTAGATGAAGCCCTAAGAAGAACGGTGTACGTTATTCAGCAGCATATATTCAAATCAGAAATTATCTCCTTGTAAAGGAATAAAAGAATTAGTCCCCGGAGCCCTGTCAAGAGTTTGACTCCTATCCATGTTAGTGGTTGTCCAAAGCTTTTGCGGGTGGGCGGGCGTTTACAGGATGCAAATCTACCTTATGATTCGAAGCATCCTATTCTTCTTCCTAAAAATCATCCGTTCGTTTTTTCTTCTACAATATATTTGCACCGTAACTCTCTTCATGCAGGTAGTCAGGCTCTGGTCGCAATTTTACGTCAACGATTTTGGATCGTGAACGCTAAGTCTCTGGAAAATTGGGAAGTTCGCCGTTGAATCCACTGCTTTCATTATCGTCCGAAGCTATTAAATCAGATCATGGGTCCGTTACCAGCACTACGACTTGAATCTACTAGAGCTTTTGTACATTCGGGTTTAGATTTCTCGGCCTTTTTTGAAGCGTTTTGTGAGTCGCAGAGGGAGTTGTGATAATGCCACAAATTCTACTGGAGCAAGTACAAGGCTAGGAGAATTTAATCGGAAATTCTAAGATGAACAGTATCGAAGGGATGTCGGTGACTACTGTTTTTAAATTGGCATTGAGTTTCGGTTTATCCCACCTTGTGCACCACATTTTGGGGGTTTGTGGGAGACAGCGGTGAAATCGGCAAAGCACCACTTGGTCAGAACAATCAACGAAGTTGCTCTTACTTTTGAAGAACTAACCACTGTTGCAGCACAGGTCGAGGCCATACTAAATTCTCGACCGATATCAGCAATGTCTTAAGACCCTAAAGATTAAAGTGCCCTTACTCCGGGCCATTTTTTGGTAAATGGTACCCTCCTTGCAATACCAGAACCAGATGTTACAGATCGGAAGCTGTCACTATTGGATACGTGGAGAACACTAACTGCATTGGCAGAGATGGTCGCGGGAATATGCGCCTCAATTGCAGACAAAACATAAGTGGACCAATTCGTCGCCAGATGTTAAGGAAAATATTTTGGTTTTTGTGGCAGATGACCAACTGCCTCCTAACGAATGGCTAATGGGGAAAATCTGCAGGGAAATCCTCGATGTGGATGGTAAAGTTAGAGTCTTAGATGTTCGTACGAGGAAGGTGATCATACGCCGAGCTGTTCAGAAGGTTGCACCTTTATGATAACTAAAGTTGAAGAGACTTCAACCCGGCCGGAATGTTAAGAAGTCGGCAAAATTATTTTTTACTTGAGTTGTAAATAAAATACTGTACATTAATTTTTTGAAAACCAAAAGCAAATGCTTACTGTGTTAAAATTACCTGAAGAAAAACGAATTGCTATTGTAATGAAGTTTCAGTTTGGATTCAGTTCTCGAGCCGAGCGGAGGAATGTTAAAAGGAATAATTGCGAATTCCCAAAATAAATCTAATAAATCAGCACGGTTAGATCTTTCAATTGTATTTGCTGCATATTAAGATTGCAGATTTAAAAACCATCCAGTAGTGAAAACAAGTTAGGGGGGAGGTAAGGGTTTGTACTTTTGAAAAATGTTTTCTTATAGTTATACATTTCAAGAATATAGTCACAAAATTTGAAGTGGATCAGAGCAAAACTCTCGAAGTTATTGACTAGTTAGTCTCCTCTCCTTTAAAACTGTAGCCCCGACAGCTGCGGGCAGCCAGAAAGCTATTAAAACTTTAAGCGCGTTTTTCTCAAAACCACTTTTCAAAAGACCGTGTTCACTGTCATTTAAATACTAAAAATTACCGATTTATTTCAAACTTGGTACACACTTTCTACATATAAAATACCTCCCCCAAACGTTCAGTTTCAGAAATTTTTTTTTACATTAAGGGGGTTTTCTATTAACAAAATGGCGGAATTTTTCATACTTCACTTCAAATGACCACCAATAATTTAAAAATGAAAACAAATCAGAGAACGTTGGGGGGAGGATTTAATGATACTTTCACAAAATTTTAATGGATTTTGATTTCAGATAATTTCCAGCTGAGATACAGTGAACACCGCAAATCGTCTATTTCTAAAGACGTTCTTGGAAAAGCTCCGTCACTGATATCTTCGCATAAAAAAAAAATAAAAAAAAATTGACAATGTTGTTGAAACTATACATAATAATGTACAAAAGGTTTAAATTAATTTAAACCCTTACCCCCCCCCCCCCTACCCCTCAGACCGTCTAGCCGCAGTAGTGCCCTCAACCACGAGCCCAATGTCCTTCACATGTATTGGAGAGGGAGAGGGGGCATACACCCATCGGTCACATTGTGACACCTACCCAACTAAAATAGGAAGTGAAATTTTGGCATATTTTTATTCAAAGTACATCTTATATATCGATGATTAAGTGCACAGATGTGGTATCTCCACTTTTTAATAATTTTTAGATTTTTGGATAAAAGAAGTCCATTGTGCCTATATTTTATTCTGCTCAACGTTCTACGCCTATGTACACTCCATCGGAAGAAATACATAGACTTGCAAATTACAGCAACTTTACCACGAAATCTATTAATATCCCTATTTTTTAGAAAACTTTGTATACTTTTGGTCAAATAATCAACGCACAAGGACTTAAAGTCTCTATATTTGATTAGTTGACATCTTTTTAATTCAAAAGCTATTGTAGGAAGTTTCATGCAATTGGAACTTCTACTTTCCTTTACATATTGGTTTTAACTTTCTGAAGCTTTTAACTCAAAACCAAAATCATTGGAGAAACGACATATGTGCATTTAACCATCGATACAAAAATATTCATTGGAGTGTCGTCTGTCTAAGGCAATCAGTATCAATTGCATGTAAACAATTTGCGGGCTCAATAACGACTAAATCTAACCAGCCTAATTCAAAAAACTTCAGCCAGTTAATTCTAGATATTTCCTTTATACATTTTCACCTCACTTATTCACCACAGTATCGAGTCGTCCTTGACCTTGACTTTTCCATTCCTAGACTTCTGCCCGCCTGGGACATGCGCCTTCTACAGTTCGCTATTTCCATTGTTATGGCCTACCCCATGCACGTTACAATACTTTATATCCATGATGCTGAGAGAATCATTCAGCAATGTGGAAACACTTATTTATTTGTCGATGAATATTTAATTACGATGTACTTTAAATTAATTGATGCTGACTCGTACAACTTGGAATACAAACCATTACATGCATACCCAGACCGATAGTCAGAAAATTGATTATTAAAGTTAAACAGAAAAGAGTGTAATCAATTTTGTAGTAGAAAAATCACTCCTAAGGATTACAAACGTTGTATTTAAGCACGGTTGGGAATTCATCTAGCGCACGAGCAAAAATCAATGAACGCTTCAGGAGAAATTAACATTATTTCGGTTCATTTGTGGAAACGGTATTAATTTAAAATTTCAATTATTGGCATGCCAAAAAAGAATATCTTTCGAATTACACCAGAGGCGCTTACGATCCCAAAATTACGTTTATCTTATTTAATGAAGCATGAGATTGTTCCAAATGGAAATTGATTGAAAGAGGATTTTACGTGCGATATATTTTCATACGTCATCATGTTCTGATAATTAAAATCCATTTCAGGATAACATTACATTAACATTTTTGATGATTTTTCAACACAACAGATATTTTAACCGAAATTTCCCTATCTGCTTAATAAATTATTTAAATGATTACGCTGTTTTTGCTTGACATTCTGCGAACATGTATTTTTAATATTATTCCCGACTCCGCTTTCTTCAGAATTTTCAGATATTTTTATAAAAATCACCGTCTGTTAATTTTCCATTTAAAAGTATTGTGTTTGGGTGAGGTCGTTCTTTGTGATTTTGATTCTCTTTTACCTGACATGTCTCGATAGTTCTCCCATTAGAGAAAAAACAAAATAAGGATTGTCAGCCTTTGGAAAAGTGAGTAACGTGAAATTTTGCAAAAAACTAACTGGCAAATTCATTTAAAATTTTGCAATTTTCAATACAGTAGTATTAAGATAAAAACAGGCAGTGCACCTCATAGGCAGGGCCTGACTGGTAAAAAATCATTCCCGGACTTTAGAACTTGGAGCGGCCCCTTATATTTAAAATCAGTTAGACGGTTGCAACAATTGCAATACATGGCTGTATAAATTATAATGAAAAATAGAAAATAAAAATTATTGTTACCGGAGGAGGACCAACATAAAAGTATTAATACTTGCTCAGCATTTTTAAGGCTGTGAATTTTATAATAAATAAATAAAAATATAAGGAAAAGTGTAACGAAAATTCATTAATCTCATTAGGAAATTTGAAAATTCATCCAACGTAATCTTTGGATTTTACTTTCTGAAGATTCTGATTAATTTGTAATCATTTAATCAAACCAAAAATTATTTAAGATATTGCATCATAAACATTTTCTCCACTATTTCGTTTTTCATTGCTATTCTGTTTATAGGCGAATCAATGTTCATTTCTTTGAAGACATCTCTTCCGTCATCCCTAGCATAAACACTTCTAATTTCTTGTGAATCACATTGCTTCGGAGACGACTTTATATAAACTGTAGTATTGAAAAACTCCATTCACAAGCAACATATGCATCAGATAAAGACAATAAATATTTGTAGGCCAAACCTGCAGGTGACTTGCGTGGCCAGTCTGAAATCCACAACGAGCGCTGTAATTGGAGGCTGTCAATCGATGTTGGTCGAACAGTTGGGAAACATCCATCCACGTTGCATGACATGGTAGGCGTCGGAAGCTGGAGTAGCGGGCAAACATTCACGAAGACCGACGCCGACACAACGCCTTTTTTTGCCGTTGACGGACTTTGCAACACTGGATACAAATATGAATAAAATAATAAAAATTATTACACACTTTTTCGCGCCAATAATTACACTTTTTGGATAGTTTTATTATTTTTTCACTCTTCAACATCGGTCAATTCGTAATATCATCTTCTATTTAAAAGAAATCTTTTGTTTAGATACTTTAAACCGGTCACGCTCGGGACAGGCCTACCAGGCATATGCCCAATGTGCCCATATGTCCAGTCGTTGGAGAAGGTACTTTTAATTTGGCACCAATTTAATGTTACTAGGTTGCTCTAGGTCAAAAGATATTAACGAAAAACTGGTTCACTAATCCTAAAATATTTAAATAATTAATTAAGTTTGCAAAAGACTACATAAATAAATAGATTCAATTCTGAAAAAAAGTTCTTTTCTTGGTTGAGAGCAAATTTGCATGTTTTTTCAAAGATGATGTGGAGAAAACTAGAACAGAGAAAATCTTTTTCGAACTGTGAAATATAGTGCTAGACTTACTTAAAGGGAGAATTCTTCAATATTGTAAAGTAAACGGCGCTCTTCGGGCTCCATGGATTAATTAAGACACTTATTTACTGACACACTTTCACAATTTGTATACACTTCACTTCATTAATTCGATGCACAATTTTCTTGACAATATTTCTCAACAATATACCTTTTCACTTTACTAATAATTAATATTTATCACTTCACTAGTTAAAAAAAAACTAACTCACTGGGCTGCTACTCAGCCCTATTTATACTACTTAGCTTAATTCTAGAAAGTTCAGCAAGTTAGCTCTAGAAATTTCCGTTATCCCTTTCCACCACACCAAATCACCACAGGTTCGAGTCGGCCTTGACTTCATACAGCATCTGACGTTTTCCTGGTTTCCGGAATTCGGGACATTTGCATTTTACAGCTTGATTTCGGTTCCATCACGAAGAGTTCTCCAATCCTTATGTTTCCAAATCCCTCTATATCTCCTTCGTTAGACCTCTCCTTGAATATGCCAGCCAGGTATGGTCACGTAAACAAATAACTCACATTAACAGGATTGAATCTCTCCAGCGTAGGTTCATTCGCTTTGATCTACGTGATCTTCCATGGGTAGACAGATTCAATCTTCCACCTTATGAAAACCGTCTGGAACTGATCGACTTACAACCCCTATGTAAACGTCTTGATGTTTCGGACATTCTCCTCATTCATCAGCTATTAACTGGTGCCATAGATTGCCCTTCAGTCCTGCAATCTTTACCATGTCTATACCAATCTCCGCAACCTTATGTCCACTCCCCTTTTCCGACTCGGCCGCCATTGCACGAACTACGGTCAACGCGAACCAATTACCAGGATTCTTCGAAAAGTAAACGACCTTTCCGCCTTTGATATCCATCTGAGTAAATCATCCCTTCACAAAACCTTATATCTTGATCCCGCACATCTTGGTCGTCTTTCTTAATTTTTCTTCCTCCCCTTCCTCCCTCCTACTATTTATTTTGACTTATCATTTATTACAGCTTATAGTATTATTATTATGTTATAGCTGTATTTTTAATTTTTTTTTAATTTTTTTTTATTATGTTATAGCTTGTATGAAGCTTAAATAAATAACCCACAGGAAGGCCTTCAGTCTGCAGGTAAAATTTATAGATAAATTTTAAGTAGTGTTAGACAATACACAACCAGATTAGTTCTATCAGCTATGAAGATTTTTCAGTGTAATTTACTTTTTGTATAATATTATTGTATCAAATACTCTTTAGTTTGTGGACTGGAATAGACAGAAAAAGACTAACCACATCAAACGATATAAGATTACTATTGCTTGGCAGAACTTTGTCTTTAGGATTATCAATTAGATCAACAGAATTACGAATAGAATACTTGGGTTTAAAGCCAATCTCAGGTAAATTTTTGATTAGGAAGCCACAAAGTTTTTCTGAAGGAGAATTAATTGAAGAAGCTATCAGTATCAGAGGAATCTCAGGATTATGCGATTTTGTAAGGCCATGCAACGCCGGAGCAGACGGATTACTAGCTTTCAAAACGTTTTTTTTTGTCATATTTAAGGATTGACTACTTTCAATAATGGTTTTAACAATAGCGTTGTGAAATTTGTGGGTTTGATCAGTTTTTATTTCTTTTACCTTCCTGTTACTAAGGCAATTCTCGATTTTAGAAATATAGTCTGCTTTATTTAAAATATTTAAGATATTTCCTATATCAGCTTTTGTAATGATTAAATTGTTTTCTCTAATTTTTATTCTTTTGTATTTCACAAGTTGAATTATTTTCTAATTCAATATGTTCTTATTTCGTTTAATAATTCTAGCGCAATCGTATTTACCATCAATATTATTGTCTAAAGCTTCTTCTGTGTACTCCGCTAATTCTCCTAACTTTGCTAAATTATCTAAATGCGATGCATAATTTAATCCTTTATTCAAAACTGTTGTCTCCTCAAGACTAAACTTAATATTTGAAAGATTTACTGATCAATTTACTGTAGGTTTTGATGCATATCCATTGACCTGTTAACAGTCTGAAGCTGTAGCTAGTTCATTAGATGCGTCACCACTTAACGCAGAGTTTAAGTGTGAAATATTCGAAATCCGAAAAGGCGATGAGCAAGGGGAATCACCTCATAAATAACCAACTCGATTTTAGAGATACTAGCCCTCTACTTGACCCATTTCTATTGTAATGGTAGTTTTTAATTTCATTTTCAAATATTTCAGTTAGCAGTTAGAATTTAGTAAGTGCCAACTAAATACTCCATAAAATTGATTTTTCACTTATGCAAGTGACTGTACCTGCACTGTTAGGAGTTAGATCAACATTTTTAGAAAGGTCATTGGGATAGCAGTTTTTTGGCATTTGTTTTATGTCTCTGCGTTGAGTTGATCAAAACTTAAAAATAAAATAGTGATATACATACCATGAAAATTGCAGATTAATGAATCACCCTGTGACTCTCAAACGGTTGAGATTGCCCCGGCCCCTCCCTCTTTTGTTTGGCTAGGTGAGGTCTATCACACTACTTATTTTGGCACACCTTTTGTGAAACAACCTCAGGAAGAAAAAACTTTAAATGTGAATACACGGGTTATAATGTCTTAAAATCACAAACAGAATCATATAAATATATATTATTTTTATTTTGTTTAATATTGCTCTATCCTATTGAAAATTATCGGATTAGCCCTTATAGGTGAAATACTTGTACAAATGTATTTTCTTAAATATTCAACGTTAAATCAATAATTGATACATTAAGAGCGAAGATTGTGAAAATTATTTACTGCAGTTCATCGTAATTATTTTAGAAAAGCTTAAATTGAAATAATGAGTGAGGTAAATTCTAATGTTTCAAAATATACCAGAGTTCGCAAATTAGTTCCAAATCAGATGATACTCAGCAATGCTGCTAACGAAAGAAACTTTGTTAATTCAATAAGATATTGGTTAGTTATTCTATGTAAGTTATTTAAGTTAATTACTTGTTAAAAACAGAGTCGAGTTAAGTCTGACATCTCGGTGAAGTTACACCTGCCTTCTTAATTATCCATGGAAAGTACTAACAATGATTGCGTTACAGATTGTGTAACAAAAGGAACCGCCATGCTATTAAATTATAATCAACGCGAATATCAATTTACTTCCATTTCATTGTACCAATTACGGGGACTCTAATTAATCAACTGTGTTCGTTAAAGCTCGATAACTCCTTTTCACAAAGCCTTCCAGTTTACGAATAACAGATCACATGCTAGTAATTTCGCCAAATTAATTTCCTATAACCCAATATCTAAACGTATTGGATTATCCTGTAACAAAATATTTTAGGTATTTCTGGGAATTTTATTCGATTAAGCGCCGAATGGTAAAAGGAGACTCATCATTCGAGATTTTTACGCATAGCTTGCAAAAAAGAAACGTATGTCAATCACACCCTGTTCTATTCGACAAACGGGTTTTTACAGCCGCAGTAACAAATGCCTCCTTATGGTAGTCCAGTAGATTCCTGGAAAAAAGACGGGTTGAGTGCCGCACTCGGTGGGACTGAACAGGATGACGACGACCAATTTCGAAGTTAATTGCTGCACACAGCAGAGAAGAGTTATGAAATTACGTAGCCTTCGTGTGCACGTCCTCATCCAGCCTTCCCTTATCCTTTTTACTTCTGTGAAATGTTCAGCTTTTGCAATTATTGAGTTAGTGTGGGATTCTTTTAGTAAGGGATAATGCCAGGAATTTTTGTGACATAAAGTGGCATTACTGTTCTGTTAATAATACCTAAGTATATACAGACACATATATATATATATATATATATATATATATATATATATATATATATATATATATATATATATATATATATAGATATTTTTTTTACTTATTTATTTAAGTGCTATAACATAATTTTTTTTTTATGTATATAATGACACTTTATTCGGCTCAATCGTTATAATCAAAAAATCCTACAAAACTCCAGCCACCCTAAAAAATGTACAATATTCAAAACAAAAGACACAATCGTTAACGATCAAAAAGAACATATGAAATGACACGCTACGCTACTCTAAAAATGTTTCTTAAAAACGACTCTAAAATTTGAAGGCAAAAAAATAGTAAAAAACCTGTAAAAAAGAAAATACAAGAAATTTTAAAATGCCTCCAAGCGAGTGCCAGCTCTAAGAAAAGTTGTCAAAAATCTAGAAAAAATTCCGAAACCAATCCTAGCACTAAACATAAATAACCGAAACCGTGAAGAAAATCAAACTAGAACATGATTGTCTGAGTGTTCCCAGAGGGTAGATGCAGCACCGGGCGAAGTTCCTACTTCGGGAACCACTGCTCCCAAGCAAATGCCCTCTCCGTAGAGCCGTTCGCCACTTTTCTAGTCCTCCGGGAGCACTCATCCAAACATGTTCTAAACAAACGCACAAGAATTTCGAACCGATTAGAGTCCCGCGGGACCAGTCTGCAGAGTCATTGACGTCCGCAAACTGCTCCCATCTTCCTCCCAGTTCTGCGATTCCAACGTCAGACTTGTCCTTCCCGCAGCACTTGCAGCAATACCAAAGCGAAGAGAAGCTTCGTGGATAAGCTGCTGCAAGTCTGCGGCCTGTTATTCCCAGTGAAAGACGAGGCTTCCGTTCCGCACCGACGATAAAGGTTGCCAGGTGCAGTTGAATGTGTCGGCCTTCGTTGCCATGAACTCTAGGCGTAATCGCCTCTTCAATCTGGCAACGAAGTGGTTCTTAAGTGCGTGTGTGTGGAACTGTGGGTTAGTGGGCTGTTGCCCAGGCTCGATCCGCATGCAGTACAGATGAATTGTCGATTTAGCAAGTGTTAAGATAAAGCTTATCAAGCAATTTACCTGGTTACATGTCCTTGGCCCCAGTAAAAACGACGTTCTTGCAATGCTGAATGTCGGGCAGATATGCTGGCACATATCGCGAACAAGATTATTAATGTCGCACAAGGTCGGGCATGTGAAGTATCTGTGGAACAGGGTTCCTTCACCACCACAAACCGTGCAGACTCTTTGAATTCTTCGATCGATATGTGACAGCTGGTTTGGATGCACGAGGCTGTGATGGAGCAGTTTGAATGCCACATCAGAGTCTCTGTAATTGGACGGATAACTATAGATGACTCTACTAGTTATGGTCCCCATTACTCCCAAGTCCACCCCAAGATGTGCGCGCCATCTATTAACCCCTAAGGTATCCGTAGGATTTACTCCTACGAAGAGCTCGCGCAGCCTACGTGAAGTGAGTGTACTGAATGTCGTGTGCGGTGGTCGATTCGTTACGAATGCGTTTATCACCTCAGTGCTAGGTTCCCTAGTAGAGAGACGACTAAAACGCTCTCGGGCTGTATCCACCAATTCGTGTAATTGTGTTGTGTGGGGGTGTATAAGAAGAAGCATCAATGATGTCTCCAAGAACTGTGAGTTGTCCTGTATCGGCCGTTACACCTCGAGCATTACTAAACACCGAATCTACTAACTCAGGGTTTAACCTGATCGGAATTGCTGAGAAATCCCCGTACCCAAGTTCATTCCATCGCAAATGAAATGTTGGTCTTATTCTGCCCCAGGTTGTAATCGTGGAGATCATGTCCTGGGACCAGTCATGCGGATATGGTGGGCGAACCGAGAGCAGATAGTAGTGCTCCCCTGCGCCGCTACCCCCCATAGAACTTACCCACAGCTGCGAAATTAAGTTATCTCTTTGACAGAACACTCGTTGGAATGCCCGTACCTGAAGACAACGAAATTTCACGACCATGTCTGTAAGACCCAAACCACCCTCCGCTACTGGTCGGCAGAGCGTGCTTTCAGCGACCCATCGTCTTCCTCCCCAGAAGGCGTCAACGACCTTCGACTGTAAAAGTTTTACGAAGCCTTCTTCGAAGCACTCTGATTTTAACAGATGCACGATGGACGAGGTAATCAAATAATTGACAACGACTGCACGTCCTTTCAGCGAAAGTGGATGCAGTCTAGTCCGCCACGAATTCACAGCTCCGGAGAGTTTCTTCAGAGCCATGCGGCTATTATATGTTTTACCATCGAGCCCCACATATACACCCAAATATTTCAGGCAAGTATTCGTCCATTGTATGCCGAGGGGAGAATCTGTTCGATTCCGCCACCTCCCACACCATAGGCCTTGGCTTTTGCTTAGGTTAACCCTAGCGCCCGCCAATCGCTCATATTGTTCGAAAACCCTACGAGCGACTGGAAATGCATCATCTTTCGTTACAAATATAGACAGGTCGTCCGCATACGCTAGAATAAGTGGCCTTATAGTAGTGTATGGTAAGTGAATTGAATATTGTCTCAACGATTGATGAAGATAGTTTAAGCTACAATATGAGCTATAATTATGGTAAATATAAACTGGCAGAAAGAAGAATTAAGAAAGGTGATCAAGATGGGCGGGATCAAGATATAAGGTTTTGTGAAGGGATGTTTACTCAGATGGATGTCAAAGGAAGAAAGGTAGTTGACTTTTCGTAGCATCCTGGTAATTGGTTCGCGTTGACTTAAGTTAGTGCGATGGCGGTCGGAAAAGGGGAGTGGCCCTAAGGTTGCAGGATTGAAGGGCAGTCTATATTAATAGCTGATGAATGAAGGGCAGCCTATGTTAATAGCTGATGAATGAAGAGAATGTCGGAAACATCACGACGTTTACTTAGGGGTTGTAAGTCGATCAGTTTGAGACGGTTTTCATAAGGTGGAAGGTTGAATCTGTCTACCCACGGAAGATCACGTAGAGCAAAGCCAATGAACCTACGCTGGACAGATTCAATCCTGTTAATGTGAGTTACTTGTGTAGGTGACCATACCTGGCTGGCATATTCAAGGCGAGGTCTAATGAAGATATATAGAGAAATTTGGAAATATAAGGATTGAAGAACTCTCTAAAGCAGCGCTTAACAAACCCTAGCGCGGAGTTATCTTTGTTAATTATACTGTTCGCTATCACAGATTATTCCTAGGTCACACAAAGAGGTAACGATAGGAACTGGTACTTCGGTTAACATGTAGTCTCTGGGGGTGCTGGTAAGACGCTTGCGGGAATAAGAGATGGACTGGCATTTGGAGACATTGAGCTCAAGAAAGTTTTTCATGCAATGTGGTGAACGAATCGAGGTCTTTCTGCAGGAGAAGAGAACCTAGGCGATCAAGTTTGAACAGGATAACGTTATGAGAGATCTTGTCAAAGCTTTTACTAAACTCGGTGGCGATAACATCAACATCAGGTTTGAGTGCATTTGTCCAATAATGAAAAGTAGTTAAGGTCAGATTGGAGTGAATTGGCGCTAAATATTTACTGAACGAGTATGCAAAGAGGTTGGCGATAACCTTAGGATCAGACGAAGAGGTATTCTCGAGCTGTAGGGTGGAGTGTTAACCATTGCATTTCTTCTTGGAATTAATAAAGTTATAAAATCGCTTGGAGTCGGATATGAGGTAGTACTCATAGTAGAGAGTATCACAACGTTCAGAAAAAGAGCTATAAGCACACAAGTAGGAAGTATAGTCGGACTCAGCTTGGTTAGAAGAAAAGTTTGCCAACGTTTATTTCTCCTGTTGCGGAGAGAGCGTAATTCTTTGTCGTACCAAACGGGTGATGAGGAGCAGTTTTCTATAGGAATAAGAGGGATAGATCGTGTAAGACAAGCGTGTTTTTCCGAATAGAACGCCTCTACAGCAACGTCAATTGGAAGATGTTGAGGGATAACGCCAAGTCAGTTCCCTGTCACCTGGCTGGGATGGGAAGGGTGTTCAGCCTACACCCGTAGTCGGGCACCATTGGGAACTCTTGATAAATCGAGTTAGTTCTCTGACGTGAGTGGAGCCTAATTCGGTTAGTTCTTCAAAGAATGGGGAGCCCAGAAACCGCTTCCTACGATTGGCTAGGGCCGGGCAGTTGCCGAACAGATGAAGTTTTCCTCTTCCTCTTCGTCATGTCAACTCCCGCAGAAGTCATTTTAAGGTGCGCCCAGTCTATCGGCGTGTCTACCTATGAGGCAATCGCCCGTAATAATGGCTACGGTACTGCTAATTGTTTTTGCCATATATGTCGGGTAATCAGGCAGGTTTGTTTGTTGTTTGTTGCTACATAGTAGCTAAAGCCTAGGGGATAACCCTTTGATGCGTTAGCATGGTTTTGGCCGGAAGGGAATTAGGGTAAGGGAAGTGAGGAAACTTGAGTCGGGGCCCATAGTCGTGTGGCTCAACGAATTGAACCAACGACGTCAAATAGTTTATTGTATTCTACTCGTCGAAACCTTTCATTCGATACTCATATTAAGGGAACTGTGAAGAAAAGGTTAATGCGGTAAATTGGATTTAGAACAATATTGGATATGCTATAGTATATTGCATTGTCCTCGGTTTTGTACGCAAAATTTCAGCCCAATTGGATATTGGGAAGTGGGTAAAAATCGGCTTGCAAAATTTTACGACAGACGGACAGGTCAAAGGTAAATAAAAGCTGGTAAAAATAAGAAATAAGGTTGTTGAAAGCACTGAACCTTGAGGTGCAACTCTGTCTAGTATTACACGACCTAACAAAAAAATGTCCATCCATGTTTTTAGATGTAGGTCCAGACCAAATGCGTAAACCCTATCAAAAAAAACCATACCGAGAATCATTAATAGGATGGTTATTTTCAAGATATTTCACCGACTGAGAATTGATCAGTGATTCGAAAACTTTAGGTAGGAGAGGAGTTAATGTAATTGGTTGGTTTTCGCAGAAATTTTGCCAAAGCAGAGGCGCAAAATTTTAAAATCAGGAGCGAAAAACCATAAGTTCCAGTGGCTTTGGAAACGTCGAATGAAGAAGGTATTACCTTAAAAGCTTCCCGAGTGCGAAAGTGTAGTGGATTTTGCATGCGAGTGCACTGCAGCGGAGATGGAAGTGAACGCGATGCATGTGATAAGTAGGAAATAGCATCGAGGGTTTGTGTAAAGTCTCAATACAAACATTCCCATTATGTATGAATGATGGTATTTTGTGAAAAGTTGTGCTAATTCGTATTCGGTATGGCAAAATATAATATGTATTAAAAACTATTCTAATTAATACAATAAGACCCAAATCAAATATACTGATTGTAGCTATGAAGTTGTTTTGTATGTTTAATTTGAACAGATTTCAAAATATTGTTATGGACATAAAATTAATTTAACGGCTCTTCGTTACATCGGTTCAACCATTTTTAAAAACTATATAATTTTTTCTTCTTAGTGTGTTTTAATATGATACATATGAACAAACTGATTGCAACATTTACAAAAGTAGTATAATCTATACAAAAACAGAATCAACCATATCCCGCCACACGTTACGAGATAAGTCGTCAACACAACAATGTTACTAATTACGAAGTAAGGCGTTCGCTTCTTCATTCCACAGGTACAATATAATATTTTACATTTTAACGTATATATATATATATATATATATATATATATATATATATATATATATATATATATATATATATATATATATATATATATATATATATATATATATATATATATATATACTATATATAGATGAACCCCAGATTAACCAATCCTTGCAAACAAATAAAACTGGACACTCTCGTAACGGAAACTAAAGAGAAATGCTGATGTCACTGACGCATTTTAAGGACATTACTTTAATAAAATGAGCGCAAGAGAATTTTCCACTGAAAACACGTGAAAATTGTAAAGAGGGACAACTTTTCATCGTGTTCACATATTCAGAACATAATTTAAGACTATAAAAATATTCTTTTTTAGTTTTGACATTTCATTGATTTGATTGGAAATTTTTTTTTTTAAATTTTTTTTAACATTTGCGATATTTAGAATGTATTAGTTTATTTAGTTAGGTTTATTATATTCTGTGTTTTCTCTTCTACGTTTACATATTTTTTAATTATTCGACATCTGCTTATATTTCCTTTCACATTTGTTATGGTTTGATTAATTGTGTATTTAGAATATAATTTATTCTCATAAATAGCCTTAGTTCTAATAACTTTAAAGTGCAGCATTTTTTAAAAATATTTTTTTCATTTTTATTAACTTTCACATTAACTTGCGCAATTCGTGTTTTTATAATTATAATTCAAGTTTGTTTTATTTTTCTTATTTACTCTAGTTTTAACAATTTGTGTTCTTCCATTTTTTTTCTTTTTTATTCAGATCTTAGGGTTCTAGCTTCTTTTTTTGAAATTTGCATTTCCTATTTTACCAAAGTTTCCATGTTCCTTAGTGAGATTCTAAAAATAGACAAATATTATTATTTCAATATTTAAATTAACTGACAATTAATAATTTTTTTAAATGTATTAGAATTTTTGAGGAGACGTATTTGTTCGAGGGGGGAATGTTCTTCTTCAGATTGCTTCAGGTAACTGATCATTCCGTAAATATATGTCACATTGTCAACTGTTTTTTACAGAATACATATCTTAGGGGTAGTGAATGGTGGTATGTATGTTAACCTTGTACGCTCCGTTCTATCCTCATTATTTTTGGCGTATTCGTCGTGTTATTTTTTCAAAAGGTTACAAGAAAGTCATTCCTTCTGCACATTATTTCTGTTCTTTTGTCTGCCTCTTCGATTCCTGGGATGCATTCAAGCTTAATGTTTTCGTGGTAAAATATTAGAGTATTTTTAGCCCAGCTGACTATCGGTACCCTGGTTTGTGTGGCTGTTTTCGACCCGTCTGTGTAGATCTGCCATCTGTTATTGTTTTCGTTTCTTGGTGTAGTCTTCAGTGGCTTTCTTATGAGTGTGGTATTTTGTCTGTCGTGTTAATGTGCTGAAGTCCAAGAAGCAATCTGCGTTTGGCCTGTCTTACCATAGTCCGTGCTTCGTCTAGGTCTTTTTTTAAGTAATTACAATTTTTTACTTGCTCATCGTACTGCATTTTGCCCCAAAGTTAATTCTATTGTTGCTGATTTTTTTAATAATTGAGCTGATGTCCGATTCAATCGACAACGCTGATATCGGTGTCGTTCATCTGAGCCTTGTAACTGTCCTTACAATTCTGTTTATTTTCGTTTGTATTTGTTTTATGTCTGTCGTGTTGATGTCCACAGATGGAAGTAGCCTGTTCTGTGTTTCTCTTGTTATTAGGTTGTTAGTAAGCCTAAGTATAGCCGTTATAGACGCTCCTTTATTAATGGATCCCCAGGATTTGGCTAGCCCATTCATGCTAACTTTCTTATTGCAGACTTCCTCCATATGGGGTTTCATTGTCAATTTCCTGCCTACAACTTTCCTTAAGATTTAAGTATATCCCGTCTACCTATTTCCATGTTATGTTGATTAAATGACCTATTGCTAAATACTCTTTTTCTACTTATATTCTGCTTTGTCTATAGGCAGGATGGCGCTGGTTTCGGCACACCATTTGTTGATTTTCAATTGTGCTCGGCTGAAGGTGTTGTTAGGTAAAGATATTGTATCGAGATTGAAGTAGCCTCTAGCACGCAAAAAATATCTGTTAACAAATTGGGTTTCTTACCGACTTCAAAACAGGAATAGGTACTCATTCATAATTCGCAAACTGATTTGTATGATTTTGTTGTTGTTAAAATATGTGTGCAATTGGCCCAAATGAAAATAATTTTGTAGATGATCTTAAGTTGGGGTAGTGGCGAAACCTAACTTCAAAACGCGTAGACCGATTTGGATGCTTGGTTAATTATATATGTGTTATTATATATCAATTTGCATAATGATAAAAACATTGTCCTTAGGACGGGAGTAGGAGCAGTGGGTGGCACCTAGCTTCGCAAAGCGCCGATCGATTATGATAAATTTGGTTCTGTTGTATAGAATACCTTAAAATGTAAAATATTGTACCTGTGGAATGAAGAAGCGAACGCCTTACTTCGTAATTAAATAATTCATTTTTGCTGTATAGGGTACGTTGCTGGACTACCAGCGTGGTAACATTGTTGTGTTGACGACTTATCTCGTAACATGTGGCCGGATATGGTTAATTTTGTTTTTTTTTTCGTATAGATTATACTACCTTTGCAAATGTTGCAATCAGTTTGTTCATATGTAGCATATTAAAAGACACTAACAAGAAAAAATATATATAGCTTTAAAAAAATAGTTGAACCGACGTAACGAAGAGTCGTTAAATTAATTTTATGTCCATAACAATATTTTGAAATCTGTGCAAATTAAACATACAAAACAACTACATAGCTACAATCAGTATATTTGATTTGGGTCTTATTGTATTACTTAGAATAGTTTTTTAATACATATTATATTTTGCCATACCGAATACGAATAAGCACAACTTTTCACGAAATACCATCATTCATACATAATGGGAATGTTTGTATTGAGACTTTATACTAAGCCTCGATGCTATTTCCTACTTATCTCATGCATCGCATTCACTTCCATCTCCGCTGCAGTGCACTCGCATGCAAAATCCACTACACTTTCGCACTCGGGAAGTTTTTGAGGTAATACCTTCTTCATTCGACGTTTCCAAAGCCACTGGAACTTATGGTTTTTCGCTCCTGATCTTAAAATGTTGCGCCTCTGCTTTGGCTGAATTTCTGCGCAAACCAACCAATTACATTAACTCCTCTCCTACCAAAAGTTTTCGAATCATTGACCAATTCACAGTCGGTGAAATATCTAGAAAATAACCATCTTATTAATGATTGTCGGTATGGTTTTTTTTGATAGGGTTTACGCATTTAGCTAAACATTTGGTCGTGACCTTCATCTAAAAACATGGATAGACATTTTTTTGTCAGGCCGTGTAATACTAGACAGAGTTGCACCTCAGGGTTCAGTGCTTTCACCAACCTTATTTCTTATTTTTACCAGCTTTTATTTACCTTTCACCTGTCCGTCCGTCGTAAAATTTTGCAAGCCTATTTTTACCCACTTCCCAATATCCAATTGGGGTGAAATTTTGCATACAAAACCGAGGATAATGCAATATACTATAGCATATCCAATATTGTTCTAAATCCAATTTACCGCATTAACCTTTTCTTCACAGTTCCCTTAATATGAGTATCGAATGAAAGGTTTCGACGAGTAGAATACAATAAACTATTTGACGTCGTTGGATCAATTCGTTGAGCCACACGACTATGGGCCTCGGGTTCGAGACAAGATCTTCCCGTGAGCTTTTATGAATAAATTTAAAAAAAAAATAATCCACTGTGTCTCTGGGTTGTTGTCTAGCTCGCAGCAATGCAAAAACAAGACTCAAGTTTCCTCACTTCCCTTACCATAATTCCCTTCTGGCCAAAACCATGCTAACGCATCAAAGGGTTGTCCCCTAGACTTTGGCCACATAGTATTAAAAAAAATGGAGCACGCCCCAAGGTGGATGTTCGTTTAACCTCCTGGACCTGGGTATAAAATTAAAGGGTTCGATGAGTAGAAAACCGGTCTACTATGATAAGTCGCCCTTAAAATTGCCGTTGGACCTCGATATCTCATTCCGCTTACCTGATTACTGCAGCGTTTTGCAAGCGGAAATCATGGCTATAAAGGTAGCCGCGGATCGCCTGAATCATTTAACGCTACCAATAGACAGCATATGTACTTTCACAGATAGTCAGGCCACTATTAAATCCCTCACGGGAGTATACACCACCTCCAAATCGGTTGTAACATGTCGCTCAGTACTAAATGACATAGCTGAGCATCTGAAAGTATGGCTCATCTGCGTGCCTGGACATATTAATATACCGGGTAACTGTAGAGCCGTCGAACTAGCGAGAATCGGTACCACTCGTCCTGATTCGGACATTAACCACCAGCTCGTAAACCGCTGGCCACTTGCAAACTGGAACTCTTATTGGTATATCTCACGATTGCCAATATAAATTGAGAGGAGGAACACACCTGCCTGATTAGCCGACAGATATGGCCAAAACAATTAGCAGTACCGTAGCCGTTACTATTATTTATTATCGTAGGAACTGGTTTTTGGGCTCCCCCTTCTTTGAAGAGCTAACCGAATAAGGCTCCACTCACGTCAGAGACCTAGCTCGATTTATCAAGAGTTTCCAATGGTTCCCAACTACGGGTTAAGGCTAAACACCCTTCTCATCCAAGCCAAATTTATTTTGCCTCCCCGTAAACTGATTCCACTGGTGACAGGGAACTGACTCGGTACACAGGGGATAACAGGTTCACCTTCTTCTTCTCAGGTATTTTTATTTGGTTTTTGAAAATTTTTGTAGCCTCAACTTGTGGTATCACAATTTACCTCCTTGGCCTGAGTGTGCCTTCTTAGGCAGCCTCTTTAACCTAACCTAACCTAAGATTAATCTGGCCTTTTCGTTCAGCCATTTTTTATCTAAATTTGGACCTCTAATTACAGCTTGCATAATTTTCTGAAACAATCCTTATATCTTAGAACTCTTATATGGTATAGATATCTGCACGTTGTGCTTTGTTGTGCAGTTCTCCTGAGTCATATCGTAATGTTACTCTATGCAATGCCGGCAGTAAAATAAAGTCCCTGCGAATAATTTCCCACTCAAATAGGTAATAACGTCCATATACATTATTTCTTTTTGGAACTTTTCGCTGAAATTTCTTAACTGAACTCGGCGTACGCGTTTTAATTTTTCTGTTTTTATTTATTGATTTTTATCACGATCTCCCGATAGCCGTTTGAGCATCGGGTTGTTTTTGTTGATCTTTACTTTAGGTTATGATCTCTCTGACTGACTTCACTAACAAACCTGACACTGGTGCGCTCAAAAATTAACTTTTTGTTTACATTTCGAGCTTGTTTTGGCAAGAGATTCACAAGGATTGAATGAATGACCGCTTTTGACCTGACTAACTTCCTATTATTTTCTTTTTTGTTTCTTTTTAATTTAGCACTATGATTAACTTCGGAGTTCTAATTAATACTAATTAACAATCTTAATTACTAACATATAATATCATGTAAACTTATCTGACGTGATGATGATTTTGTTACAGGGCATATGCCGTGTAGTCTTGTCGTTCCAACTGAGGTTAACCTCGCCGCTATATTTATAAATGTGGCGATGAAATTGATAATGATGACACTTTTTGGTTAGAGATTTTTGATCATTTCTTCTTTTTTTCTTTTTTTTTCCGCCGGAACGTGAAACCCTAGATTACAATATAAACAGTTAGGAAAACTCGTTCACTTATTAAATAAGTTATATTATCATTGATTTAATAGCTTTTACTTTAATAGGTATAAACACTGTTTAAACCGGAAAAGGACTACCACCATGGCAGTAGAATTTTCATGGTGACTTGGTCGATCATGCAGTTTATTTTCGTTACTTAATTCAAATTTCAAATTGTTAATTACGCAAAAATGTATTGTTACATCTGAACTGGTTTTAATTATATGCAGGTATGTTGTTACAACCCTAAATGGCGTAACTGGCTCGCTCAGGTGTACCTTCCATCTGCACTATTAAATACAAAGATTTAATTTTATCTTAAAGGATTTAACGCCACGTGGTTTTAGAGTCCGCGAACTCAAATAAAAAAAATATGTAATTATTTCAAAATAAGGTAAATTTAAACTATTCTTATTATATAATAACAAATTCATCTTCATTCATATATATGTATATATATATATATATATATATATATATATATATATGTATATATAATATATATATATAAATATTAATATACTAGCTGACCTGACAAACGTCGTTCTGTCAATAGCTATTGGACTGTGGCAGTCTCACAAACTTATCTTTTCTGGTCAATATCTGGTGACGGCGTAGCTTATAAAGTGTTCATGTCGTGATGACATCTTTAGTTTTCGCAAATGTGTAATTTGTTACAACCCCTTCAGGTGAACAATAAACTAGCTCAGGAGAAGGGCGGGTTAAAAAAACACATGTATATAAAAACAATCTCACACTTGTTGTTGTTGGGCGCCACGTAGTTTTGTCTGAGTCTACGAACTCGAATAAGAGCAAAAAAAACAAAATCACGTCAAACGTTATAAATATTATATTCATAAATAATTCAGAGGAGAAAAGAAACTTCAATTAACATTCTAGGCAGCCGTGATAAATAAAAATTTCAACGTATAATAAAATTTAAACCAATTCGAGAAAACTAACCAAATTAAACAATCTAAAATCAATTAAAAAAAAAAACTAAATAAATTAAATAATCTAAAAATCAATCCCCAAAAAAAGAAATCTAAACAAATTAAATAATCTGAAACTTGAAAATCTAGAGCACCGAATAGTTTAAATCAATTTCAAGAAACTAAAAAAATTAAAATTGAGATTTAAGGCCGAGTTATTCGCGGGTAGCTTGTTACACACCTTGTACTTCAAAGCAAAAACGATATATAAAAAAATTTAATAAAAGGGAAGAACCACACTTATCTTTTTATTTCCTTTTTGTTTCCTTTAACTTCTGCCGGTTCACTGATTCACCATCCAAAAATTATTCTTCCTAGGCACTGCGACCGTGTTTCCACCAACTATGACGAACACCTTGACTTTTAATTATTAACTTGAACGCACTTTTATGTAATACTCGCTGTCACTTTTCAAGAAAAACTGCCTGCTTCACCTACCAAAGCAGTTGATTTTATCTAATTTTGCCCACTATTGGAAAATCTTCCCATATTTTTCCAATCAGGACTATCTTCAGCGTTGAATTTTCCAATCGGTTTGATATTTTAAAATAATATTATTTATATTTTCAGTTTATTTTGTTCCTTTTAATTCAACTTTCATCAGAATTATGCCAGAAAAATTCTTAGGCTTTTTAAAATTATGTTTTCCTCCAGAAAATTATTTTTTTGACAGTCACTCGCACGTGCAAAAATTTTATTATTTTAGGGCTTTCGTCCAAAATTTTATAAATCAACATTAGCTCTGGGTTACAGGAGTTCTTCAGCATTGTTTCGTTTTACGGGAACTATAAAGTTTCTGATGAAATTTCAAAATATTTTCTTTATAGGTTATCCTTGGTTTATTTTCGCTCCTCCAATTATATTAGGTTGAGAAAAGATCTGGATGGGTCTAATTTAATTCGTTTCGTTTCTTTACATCAAGCGATAAGCATGGTTTCCCTTATTATTGCCAAAAGAAAAGTTAATTTCCAAAGTGTGTATCACCTACCCGCCTTACGAAAATCTTGACAATACTTTATATATTTTAAAATTTGCAATAAATTGCCCTGATAAACGCAGTCCAATTCCGTCCAATATGTCTATTATGTCGTTGAGTTCTGATTTTCTTCGAATTTCTGTTGTCGCTGTCTACTTTTGAAAATATCCTTAATTGAGATATTTAAGGTGTTGTGAAAGTGAAGTTCATTGTGTCTTCTCTGTTAAGTGTATATTTCTTAGTCCATTGAATTATTTGAATTGATTCCAACGTCTAGGTAAGTGGTACCATTTTAAATTATTACTTCCTATTTAGCTATTGCCATTTTTTTCAGTTTTCTTCACAAAAAAGGTTCGCCACGAAGATGATGGTCGATTCTCCAGCCCACATCTAACTAACCACACTCGATATTACCTGGAATACACTATTTGCAGCACCAACGGTTCGATAATAGCACATAATGGACATCACAACAGGTAACATCTAATTTCTTTCTTTCTTACTCCTTTATAACTATCTTATATTCTAGGTCGAATACTGGAATTCATAAAAACCGGAGCCATAAAACCGGAACCGTAACAAATTTAAAGAAAAAATTGAATATAAACGTATTTCAGAGTGATCACTTTATTTACTGACTATCAAATAATTACCGTGATATCAACAATAAATTTACATAATGTAATCTCATAAGCAACAACTACTTACAAAATTCAGTTTTCTATTTCGTACACTGCATATCATATTTTCATAGTAATGCTCTATGGTACACGATATTTTTTGTTTGATTACGCGTAAACAAACAAAACTGTTGGTTTTCCAACACGGGAAGAGACAACATACAATTGTCCCTGCGAGAAACATCGTTTTTCAAGATTAATGCCGCAAACACTCAATGACTACCCCTGGGATTTAGTTATGGTCATAGCGAAGGCAAGCCGCACTGGAAACTTCAGTCGTTTAGATTCAAATAGTATGTCAGCCGTGTGTCGTTACAAAGACGCGGTTGGTTGATATTTCACAACATTATGATCACCGATCCGATTTAAACTTGCATTAATTTCATCAGCTGGTGTCAGTGATGCTAATTCAGTGATTTTGTCACCAAATCTGGTGTTTTCGAACACCTCACTAGTGACAGAATTTTATTTCTCTAAAAGCTGATGATTTTTAACTTCTACCGTGGTGACTTCTGGTGACTTTAAATGCAGTGAATCTTTCTAGTGACAGATTTTTTTTCTGCGACACTGATTTTGAACCTCTTCTGATGACACCAAATGTCTCTGACTTTTTAACGTTTTAACGTAAATATTCGGCATTTCTCATTATTTTTGACTATTTTTGTACATATTTGCTGGGCTACCACTTAATTCAGTTACAACCGGTGTTGTACTACACATACAAGCGGGCTCATATAATGCTTTTGTTGCTAAGCTAAACGCATGTGTAACACAACTCAAATAATTTCCTGTGAAAGTTCATGATTTTCCAGCGGGACCCTGAAACTTTTAACGATACTCATTTTCTGTCGCTTGCGATAATAGGATCGCCCACAAAATTAGAACTTTATCACATTCTAATAGTTCTCTGTTTCTCCTACCTTTTCTTTTACAAATTTAAAGAAAGAAATTGCACGACGCTTATGTAGATGAGATCAGCTGTGGATCAAATCAAGGTGCACTTGAGTTCTTAATGAGCACCAATTAAAGGTAAATGTGCTTGTGATTCAAGTGAATACAGTCTTTTATTGAGTAGTAATATTCACATTTCGGGTATTTAAAAATGTCTTATATTATATTGGAAGCAATCTTGAAAAAAAATATTTTATTATGCATTTGGTGACTTTTTTTAAAAATGGTGTCTTTTCAGTCCCTATCTAGTGACACGCTTAATCGACGACTTGGCAACACTGGCTGGCGTTGACCGTGGAATCACTGGCAATGTTTGACGAAAATCTCCTGATAACAAAATTATCGCACCACCAAA
This sequence comes from Leptarthrus brevirostris, assembly GCA_964036015.1. Classification (NCBI taxonomy): domain Eukaryota; kingdom Metazoa; phylum Arthropoda; class Insecta; order Diptera; family Asilidae; genus Leptarthrus; species Leptarthrus brevirostris. The sequence continues at coordinate 144,323,246 of OZ038371.1, forward strand.
TCGGTTTTGATGGTTCCGCAGATCTTGCTTGGTGTAGTCTAATGCCTCCAAAGACTTGTTATGTGCCATCGTGCATTCATCCCACACTATCAATTTACATTGTTGCAAAAATGTTGTAGATCGGAGTTTCGTTGCTTTGTATATTCAAGGCCAATTTTAGCGCTGAATGGGCTGTTCGACCGCCTTCCAACAATGTATCTGAAATGCCTGATTAAGCTAGGGCGAGTGCAATTTTATTGTGTGAGCGAATTGTTGCTAAAATTAATGAAATCGAAAAAGTTTTTCATGTACCACCGGGAGCGCCCAGGAAGTAAATCCCTCCAATTCTGTCATTTACAACTTTCATAAGATACATACTGATTCTCTTAAGGCATCGACATCGTTTTCGCGTTGCAACTCTTGATTAAAAGCGTCGTGCATCAAACGATTGGGAGCGGCGATGCCTAACTGAGATAATACTTTGTTTGATATCATCAAGAAAATTCTTCGATTAATCGATCTCAGATCGCCATCTCTAGAATTGACAGCTAGGAACAGTTTGAATGTGATATAAAAAAATGTGATTTTTATGTTTTTCCCTGCAATTTTTCCAAATTTTCTCTTCATAAGAACCTTTTTCGGACTTCAAAGAATATTTGAAAAAAAAATTTACCGAATTGGACCAGCCGTTCTCGAGTTTTGCGCTTAGCAACACATTTAGCCCTTCATTTTTATTTATATAGATAGATTAATTTTCTGTATAATTTTTTTCCGTGAATTTTTCAGATATTTTAATAGTTATTCTGCTAAGACGAATTTAACAAATCAGAGATCATAAAAATCGGTCCAGCCGTTCTTGAGTTATAAATAGTGTAACTAATCCGACTTTGTTTTATTCATTGATGACACCAGACTGAATGCTTCGCATACCAAAGTGGGTGGTTATATAACCAATCTGCCCCTAATATAACTTTTTCATCAGGACATTTCCTAATACTGAGAAATTCCTTCAATTTTGTAAAATTATTTTAAAAATTATTATATTATATTAAATTCTCGAAATTCTATTTAGTTTCAGTTGCTAGATTTTAAAAAATTCTGTCGCTGCCGAAAGTTATTAAAATTAACGAATTTTCGTCTGGCATCGACATCTGATTCCACTTGTAAACAAAACTTTGAGGTAGATAAGCCTTCTTTAACAATTTACATTTTTCTTTATTAAATTGAAATGTTAAAATTCAAGAAAATTTGAATTCTTTTACAGATTTTCAAAATTCGCGGACCTTGAAATTTTCCGTTTTCCCAATAAATTTACATGTACTAATAATATTTTGTTGTCTTAATAAACTAAAATCCAATCATTTCAAGTATAGCTAAGTCTACTCGTAACATGTTCCTATGCACTAATTAAATTTAACTCATATCAATTTTGTTTTTCTTATTGAAACCTTTCATTATAATTTTTTAGATTACCTTACATTATTTTTTTCCAGTATGCAGTTCCGATCCAAGGATTGTGACAGTTCTAAACTAGTAGGATTATGACACAATTTTCATGCTTTCATTCCATTTTTTTTCTAGTCCTGGTAGTTAGCAATTGATCGACAAATCAAACAGGTGTGATTCTTGGTCCACATAATTGATCGGGCGCATGGTTATCGTATTTTATCGTTATCGCAACAGGTACACCCCGTGCAACAAAAAGAGCCGCACGTGGTTTTCTTTTTCATATTTTCCCGGCTCAATTCGTACTAAATAGTCTCCAAGGTTTCCAAATTGCTTTAAACGGTTGTTAATGTGCAACAGCACTCTTCTGCTACGAATATTCACTGTGCACAGTTGCATACATACATAGGGTTCGAGACGTTATTAAGGCAAAGGGCGGTACTACAAAGTACTAATTGCAATTTTAAACTCAATTTTAAAACTTTTAAGTTTTGAAAATACATTTTTGAGTTTAATAAAAATAAAGAGATATTGTTGGCTTACTATATTTTTAATTTTTTATGAAATAACATTGCATTAAAAAATTGAACAAATGAATCATTTTTGGATTTCGAACATAAAATTCGAATTTCGATTTCGAAAATAAATTACATATTGCATAGAACATAATTTTTAATTGGGTTACATGTGAATAATGTAAAATACAGAAAAATTGCATAATAAATTGTTGTTATTTAACTTTAAACGTGCGGCTTTTTTTGTTGCACGGTGTGTACGTCTCATCGCCTTGAGGACTTATCTCTCGTGATCCTCTTCATTCTGACCAAGGGGTATAAATTTTGCCAATTGGTTATATTATATATTGCAGTTCATCTCAAATGTCCGAAGGAAGATTAAAGCATAAAAAAATATTACTATAAGGCTGAAGTTCACTAAAATTTACTGTGGCAATATTATTACTTTCTACTGAGCTGAAAAGTGCACTGCGCACGTTAATTTCTAATGAACGCGAAATTTTTTCCTTTACTAACGAGAAATATTACCCAGGGACAATATTGCCTGGACGTTATTTCACTGCAACGCCATAACAACTGAGCACCAATCCGATGGTCAAATGTGTTTTCTTTATCGTAATCTATAGTAAATATCGAATATGTTTTCCTTTTTATACGATATGGCCAAATCCTTAATTTGCAATCTGTAATATTCTACAAACATTTTAAGGCTTCAAATCTTATGGTTTTTTATTGCACAGAAGTATTTTGCTTGGAAAATATTTTAAAAGTCTGTATCTGATGCCAAATTTCTTGCAGAATCTAAATCTGATCTTACTTTTTTGAATGGTTCCATCTAAAAAAAAAACTGTTATCTTTTTAAACCTAAATTTCCGATGTGGTATTTAAGGACGGAAAGGATATCAGCCTATTGAAAAAGTTACGCTTTAAATTGAAAGTTGTGCCATTATTTTCTATATTCTCTATGTGTCTTGTTTTGTTCTATATAGTTGATAAAGCCACAATAAGTCCACTACACCAGTTGGTTTCATTTGAAACAGTAACGTTAAACGGAAGCCTTGAAATACAACACAAAAAATCACATTTTTTTCCAACAAATGGCGAATTTCATCACATTTCTTCATAAAGCTGCAGTTTCAGTTCCGATTTTAATTTCCTGCTTAACGAGCAGACTTCCATGACCTAGTTGTTTCTCATGAATAGAACGAACTACTTTTACAGAACACAAAATCAATTGAAAGGACGTGGCATTATTTAAGCATTTACAAATGTTCGTTTTTTTACTACTCATGCCTATTTACAACAATGCAGCTGCGGCAAAGTACTGAAACAAAAGCAAAGTAAAATTTAGGTATTAAGATTACTTTAAATAAGTTATAAGTTTCTTATAAATAGTTCTTTACTAAGATTGACCTTGAATTATAAAATTTTATGCATGGAGTTCGGCTAAATTTAGCTTTTCCATATCCGTGAACCCCGCAGAATATGTAATGGCAATTATTTATTAAAAAAAAAACTTCAAATTTATATTTCGTGATAGTTTAGTTTGTATTATGAGTTTTAAAATCAAGTGCGACTACTTACAGGAACATACATGCCGCCGATCTGGCTCCCTACATAATACTTACTTCGTCACAGTAAACAAAATGAATAAATTTAAAAATGTAGTGGCCTCTCGCCAAGCGAAAGGAATTTTATTCTCGATTAGAAAGCACAGCCTTGAGAGTCCTTTTATCTTTATTTGTTTATTTTCTATCCATCGTTGAATGTGCTTGCGATCAAAGTTCGGCAGAGCAGTCATAATGGCTGGAATACAATTAAGGTAACGCAACGAAACCGAAAAGAGAGATATATCAAATGATAACAACAAAAACAAGGTAAACATTCTATGCCTACAATGGGTTGGTTGCTGGAGGATGGACGGATGAGTTGTAGTCTTCTAGGATATGGCGATCCTCATCTAGACATTCTCAAGTGTTAGTTACACCTCCAAGCGGTAGCAACCGGGCAATGCATTCTAGAACGTAGCCAAGTAACTAATGCGGGAGGAGATAACCTCTTGAAAAATCCAAGGTTGCAGTAGGCCATGCCAAGGGAGTCTGCAGTAGTGTCCCCTATATGTAGGACTCAGGGGTAATTGGGTCGCGAATGACGTCTCCTCAGGTACTTCTGTAGGACTGGACGTGGAGGGTACGATATACCCTTATAGGTTGGCTATACCCACAGTACCCACAACATAACAAAAGCAGCGGCTATGGAGGCTGGCTTCCTCAGGTGCGGCGGTGCAGAGATGGTAAACTCTAACGAGTTGGCTATCTCCGTGATACACGCACCAGTAAAAGATGCAGACCTGCCTTCCGAAGGGTTAGCAGCGGTTAATCCGGAGGAGGTTACTGGTCCTTGATCTGGAAGGCTTTATGGCCTTCAATGCCGTGGACAAAGAAGGGGTTAAGGTTGTAATTAACGCATGGACCAAGAAGGAACACTGGAGACGGTGGAACAGCATGGATTCCTGCAGATAGGCTAGGATTGTAGAAGTGACCCAGGAAACCCAGGTTAGCGGCGACAGTGGGATAACTGGATACTCAGTTGCCTCCACTTACGGAGACTGGGAGGGGACGAAAAGAAACCCGATTCTATGTGGTCTGTTTCGGCTAATCCACAGAGAGGTGTTTTTAGTGAGTAAGAATCTCACACTACCGGAGGGCACGGGCTGCCTTGTGTCTTTTACAAGATTTTCACCTCTCCTGCTAAAAAACAAAAAAATCCTACAATGGACGGACACAGCTCCTACTAACGAGACGAAAATTAACGGAGTGGCCCAGCACCACACAACAAAAACAGCACAGGATAGGCTGAAGAAAAACGTTATATTTGGAGAAATTTTTAAGAAATCTATTTAATTTAAAATCAGCAATATTCAAATTGCAAATTTCTGTACATTAATATATTGTTTAAACAAGAGAATTAAATAATTAATTTGGAAATCAGTAAACACTTTATTAAAAAAATTTTCATCTATAAACTCCTGAAAAATTTAATTACAACTCCGGCTTTAGTGTTAAGTTCTAGTCGAGCAATTTAAATAAATAATTTTTTTTGTTTTTGCATATTTTAAATCCTTATAGTGTATAGAATAAGCCTCTAAAACCATTTGACGAAGTTCGGCAAAATGGAAAAGTTACAGACGATTTAGTGGGAACGTGTAACGGCCGAAAATCATTCCTACTCGATAGGGCCAGAGGCAGATGCACGCGCGCCGTATTGTTTGCTCAGCAGGTATTAAAATTCTTTTAGATGTTCTGTTTAGACAAAATAATGTTCCTTGAATATAATACTATCAGTTTCACGAAGAAGAGGAAGTATTTCTTAATGGCCCAGGAAGAGCTTACCAGCTGTAAGAAACTAAAATTTCCCACTTTATTTCTTTGTCAAACTTTAAACGCGTTTTTCGCAACACCACGTATTTAGACCCGCCGTGCAGAGTTGCAGTTGAACCGTTCAACCGATTGACTTCTTTTTTCTTTAAAATAAAGATTATTGAATCAAGGGGGCCATGGACCATTTCCAACATAAAATATTAAATTTTACAATTTTTTTAACCACTATGAACAGCAAAAAAAGAGCAAAAATATCGGCTTTTTTTAAAAACGGTTGCCATTTTATCAAAAATCACTGAATGTTTCTAAAAATGGTCCATGGCTCCGCAAATTTATTCTAATTTGCAAATAACGTTGATTTTTGTGCTTCAGATACAAGAGGAAGGCGGAATCCTGCACGACGAAGCGCCTTGCACGCACTACACGTGCAATTTTACAATTTAAAGAAATTAAAAATATTTTTTGTGAACTTTAGTAAATTCACTAATAGCTGAAAAAGTCGAATTATACATTATTTAACTTATTTTGTCAGAAAAATTCATAAACTTTTTTTTTTATATCTATCACGACATTTTGAAGTCGGTGCAAATCAAACAAACCAAACAACTACAGCAAAAATATTTAATCGTCATTTCTTATGATCCCGTAAGCTGAAACGGTCAGATATTATTATGTATTATTTTCAATTGTGGTACTGTAGTTGTTTTATTTGTGTAATTTACAACGACTTCAAAATGTCGTAATAGATATAAAATGAAAAATTAATGTATGCTTTTTAGCGCTTTTTGTGAAGTCGGTTCAACTTTTTTTTCAAACTATTTTATTTTTCACTTTTTAGTATCCTCTACTCTATACAATGAAGAAAGAACCATCCAAATCGGTCCACGCGTTAAAAAGTAAGGTTTAACCACCTACCCCACCTCCAGCTCACTAAAAATTTCTTCTCATCGTATCAATCAAGGAACATATACCGAACAGAAAAGGAATCATCACCACCACCATAGGACCAAATAATTCTCCTAATAGCTATGGGGGATCATACTCTATACAACAGCAAAAGAACCATCCAAATCGGTCAACGCGTTACAAAGTTAGGTTCCACCCCCTTCCCCCACCCCAACACCTCCAACATTTTTTTTCTCGTGGTATAAACCAGGGAAAAAGAATTATCCAAACTGTTAAGAAGTTACCCCCCCCCCCCCTGCCGCAAACATTTTTTTTGTAGTGGTATCAACCGAGGAGCATACTCTATCCAACAGAAAAAGGATTATGTAAATCGATCCACGCGTAACGAAGTTAGACTACTCCAACCCCTGCTACTCCCCTCAACATAGGACCAAATTGGTCTCCTATTAGCAATGGGGGATCACACTCTATAGAACAGGAAAAGAACCATCGAAATCGGACCACGCCTTACAAAGTTAGGTTCCACACCCTCTCCCCCCTCCAAAATTTTTTCCTTGTGGTATTAACCAGGGGACATACTCTACCCAACAGAAAAAGAATTATTCCAATCGGACCACGTGTTACGAAGTTAGACTACCCCTCCCCCCACCCTAGGGCAATTTTTCTTCCTATTAGGAATGGGGGACCATACTCTGTACAACAAAGAAAGAACCATCCGAACCGGTCCACGCATTACAAAATTAGGTTTCACCCACACCCCCCACCACCACCCCACCAAAAATTTTTTTTACATATTACCAATCGGTGAACATACTCTGCCCAACAAAAAAAGATTCATCATCGCGTTACGACGTTATGACCGGTCAGACATAAAAAAAAAATACACGTCGAACTTAGAACGTCTTTGTTTTTGGGAAATCGGTTAAAAATGCACAAAATGTGCAGGAAATATACACATAACCCGAGTAAATATTCAAACTAAAAAACCAAAACAAACTGTTTTATACTCGAGCAACGTAAGAAATATAAAAAAATTTTAACACGATCGGCGTTTCTAATGAAGATAAGTTAAGCTCCTTTGGCTCGTTATCAACAGCAGCACCATATAGTTAACTTTTCCTCTGCTGCTGGACGCCTTCGCCAAAAAACGAAAACCAGATGAAACTCCACAAAATTTAACACCGATCTAGACAGCTGTATCAAATTATGATCACTTATACTAGGTTAGTGTTATTTCGGTTTTTTAGTTAGGATCTTTTTTGTTGCATCTCAGGTCTTTGACATCTTTCCCATTCTGTATCGAACCAGTCCGGGTTCAGAGACCGGGTCAGATCAGAACTCCCTCCACGACTCTCTTCTTTTTGCATAGAGTTTTCTTCATGTCTCTCTTTAAGACTTCGTATCTGCCCAGGCTTCCACCTCTCTCTTACGCCAAGGTATTGGGTCCTATTCTACTACTTTTGATGGATTGTAGATGTCTCCGTTACCGCTACTATTCAGCCTAACAACTGTCAGGTCAGCTGAACTGTAATTGGGATATAGAAAATCGTTTTGGTTCTTTTTTGCCAGAATGCAGGTTCTGGGTTAACCTCCCGGATCCACGCTCTGATTGTAAAGAAAGGTTATATTTGGCGTCACCCAGTCAGATCTCTAACCCAAGAGGTCGAAATGGAGGTCTTCTTCACTTTGAAAGACCAGCAGATTCTCTATAGCATACTTCGAGTACTACAGATTAATCTGCACGAATATCAGCATTGAGTGTCTTTTGGAAGATCGGGATTTTTGATCATCATCCCCTCCAGCAGTTCGTCGGCACCATCGATCAAGTCTACGGCATCAGGACACTGGTTGCTGGACCGGAAAAGTTCAGTTTGGCCTGCTTTATGCCAAATATTAGTTTAAAGTCCGTTTTTTTTTAATTTTAATAGTGTGTGCATTTTTGAAAGCACTTTCAACTCGTGACAGTAAAATTCCCCTCCTCATAGTGTTTGTCTGCTACATACCATATTTTCAAGATGAAGCAATACGTGTTTAATTTCCAGACAAAACATATTTTTTAAATATGCTTTTTCCATATTTCACGTTAATGTTACTGTGAATATCTGTACTTTCAATACTCCAAAATGAATTTTTTTTTAACTAATGACTTATATTATTTGACTGAAAAATAAAAGTTAAAAGTTACCGGTTATTAAAAACTTTTATATTAAAATATAAAATGAAACTGTTATATAATGACTGATTTTGTAGATGTGCAATTGCCGGTTACTTATGACTTTTACCTTAACAGTCAAAGATTTTATTTATATCTATTACATTTATTATTTATTTATTATTTTTGCTCGTACGAACAAAGCAATTTTAACAGTTACAGATGCAGCAATGGGTAAAATTTACTATACATCAAAAACAGAATCAACCAATTATTAGAAATATATTTAGGAATTTAATATTTAAGATATTTAATAGATATCTTAGGTACAAAGTATGTGCCACACTCTTCGGGGTAGCCTTGACATAAATATGCAAACGAAAAGTCACCATATTATACAAACTTATTTTATAGCACGAACCTATACATATATTTATTGATTATAAAGATAATATGCAAATATAATTTCTTCGGTACCTTGATTTGAATGAAACACCAAAAAGGCTAATAGTCATTGGTGAGACGCCCTAACAATGGCAGTTCCTAAATACTTTTGATTAATCTTTTCCATTATTACTCAGAAAGTCAGTTAATATTGGGATGTAGGTATATTTAGATTTTATTCGTCTGATAATTCATCAACTGCCTGTGAAGGAACAAACAGTTGGCACTTGTAAGGCTTTCATTTATTTAATACTAAGTTGCCTCTCTCAGTTTATAAATCTTCCAGAAGACAAATCCTTTGTCCTGCTGATGTACTATAAAGCTGTCTAAAGGCCTGACAGTGGGATATTACACTCCAATTGTTCTTTGAATCGGAACAAAGGAACAATATCATGACTGTCTTGTCCTGTTTTATAACCTAACCACTTGATTAATTACTGGGCGTCAACCTATACGTTTCCTTTCAGGGTAGTAATTATTGGCTTTGAAACAAACTCCACCGGTGGAAACATTTGTGCTTAGGGTTTAATGTATTCGTACACTTCTCAATGACACGACAATATTTTTGAACACTTTACGAAACCAGACAGGGGTTCTTGTGCTACATATTATGTAAGTATCCGTTCAGGTTACATTTCGGGTTTGATTAAAGAGCTCACAAGTCCATTCATGAGTCAAAAACCCAAATTCATTACGGAGGTTAATTCAATTATCTCGGATACGTTAAATGGTGGCTCCGCACGGATGAAGTGCTTCCGCTTAAAATTTAATGGACTATTTTAAGGGCAGCAACCAATGAAATCTCATTAAATTCGTAGAATCTCTTTCAGTTTTAACATAGAGAGAAATTCCGTATAAGTGCTCAAACCAAACAAAGGATTAAAGTACAATTCGTTTGTTCCTAGAAGCGGATTTCCTTATCTGTTGGCATGATATATGGTCAATGGTGAAATCTTCTGTGGACGAATGGATTCTTCCATTTGTTTTGATTCCTGATACACATAAATCAAAATATCCTCAGGAAATGTAACAATTTCGATACATAATCATAATTCACCGAACCCTTACTTAATTGAATATTCGGATAAACACTTGAAGTGAATTAAAGTAGTATTCAATTATTTGGGTTTGTTGGAAGTGAATTTGTAGCAGTTACTACAAAATTATTTTTATCAATTTTTATTAAAAAAAACTTACTTTTATTGAAAGAACTACTTTGATTATATGAATCAGGCTGTAAGTCAATAACTATTAATAATCTTTTTAATCAGCCCGTATACTTGGATTGATTGTGACTAATCTACTTACCAAACACATAAACCCATAAAGCTTTCAGTCCTATTTACATTACACTCTACCTACACAGAGCAATATATTAAAATCGAAGAGTTTAAGTGAATTTTTATGGACTAGATAGAATTCCGGGAATTAGGAGGAGTAGTAAGCCTGAACTTGTAGGAATAAGACTTAACATTAAAATAAATAATAGATAGTATTGTTTATTTAACCGACTTCCCAAAAACAGAGAGGTTTCATGTTCGACAGGTTTTTTTTTTTATGTCTGACCTTTTTTTTTGATGATTCTTTTTTTATTGGGTAGAGTATGTTTCCCGATCGGTACCATGTCATAAAACTTGTAAGTGGGGTGGTGGTGAAACTTAACTTCGTAACGAAGGGACCGATTTGGATGATTCTTTTACTGTTGGGTAGAGTATGTTCCCCGATTAGCAGCATTTAAAAAAAATTTAAGTGGGGTAGGGGTCAAACCTAATTTCACAACGCGCGAACCGATTTGAGGTGGTGCCCCATTGCTTGAAATTAAAAAATTGGTCCTAGAGTGGAGTGGGGAGGAAAGGGGGTAGTCTAACTCCGTAACGCGTGGACCCATTTGGATGATTCTTTTTTTGTTGGGTAGAATATGTTCCTCGATTGGTAGCATGTCAAAAAAAAATTTTGGTGGGTGGGGTGGGGGTTAAGTGTGAAACTTAATTTCTTACTGCATGGACCGACTTAAATATTTCTTTTTTTGTTGTATAGAGTATCATCACCCATTTTGTTAATATGGAAACTGTTTAGCCCCAGAGTGGCGTGGGGTGGCAGGCGAGGTGGGTAGTCTAACTTCGTAACGCGTGGACCGATTTTGTGGATTTTTTCTTTGCATGCCCGATTGGTAACATGTCAACAAAATGTTGGTGAGCTTTGGATGGGGGTAAGGGATAAAACCTATTTTTTTATACGATGCGACCAAAGCCAAGAGTTCAACCTTTTGATGCGTTAGCATGGTTTTTGCTCGGAAGGGAAGTAGGGTAAGAGAAGTGAGGAAACTTGAATGCCTTGTTTTGCATTGCTGCGAGCTAGATAATAGCCCAGAGGTGGAGTGGATTATTTTAGTTTCTAATAATAATGTCTAATAATGGAAAATATTTGGACTTAGGGTGGGGCGGTTGGGGAAGGGGCAGTCTAACTTTGTAAAGTGTGGACCGATTTGGATGATTCTTCTTTTGATGTGCAGAATATGTTGGCCCACTGATTCGACGGAAAAAATGTATGAGGTGGGGTGGTGTGCGGAGGGAGCGTTACACAATTTCTTAATTCACACACCTACTTGGAAGATTCTTTTTTGTTGTGTACAGTATAATCTCACATTGCTTCTCTATGGAGAAATGTCGACCTAGGGTTGTGGTGGGGGGTAACATTACTTTGTAACGCGTGCACTGATGATAGATAGATGATAGATGATACTGAATGCATAGGGTATCTATTTGTATTCTGACAAAAATTGTGGCTGATGGTAAGAGTTAGAGGATGGGCGGAGCCTAGCTTCATAAGGCATAGACCGATTTTGATTCGGTTGTACAGAGTACGTTTCCTGATTGATAAATGATAACAAAATTGTACCTAGAGTGACTACGATGATTCCCTGACTACGATAATTCTCTCTTGTTGTATAGAGAACGGTGGTGCACTAGGGTCATGTTAAGAATTTTCTAAGGTGAGGGTATTAAGGGGTGCGCGAGACTAATTTCGTAATATCTTGCCGAATCTGGATAATTTTGTTACTGTACTACCTCTCTTTGAGTTCAAAAGCACAAAATAATTTTTCATTTTATATCTATTACGACATTTTGAGATCGGTGCAAATTAGACAAACAAACAACTACCCAACCACAATTGAAGATAATATGTAAAACTACCTGAACGTGTCAGCACACGAAATCATAAGGAAGGACAATTAAATACTTTTATTGACGTTGTTTGGTTTGCTTAATATGTATTAACTTCAAAATGTAATAGATATAAAATGAAAATTATTTTGTGCTCTTTGTGAAGTCGGTTAAATTTTTTTAAAACTATTTTATTTAAATAACATAACTTCAAGAAAGTATATTAATTTTTTACCTGTTCGAAACAAAGATGTCAAATGGAGGCCTATTGCCGACTAAGTGTGAGATTCCCGGTCATTAACACTATTGGTGACCCCGACGTCCTTTAAAAAAGAGAGAAACGTTCTTTTTGATAAAGATATTTCACCAGCAGTGGTAAAACACCTGCGATGAAAAGGAACAAAAATTCAGAACAAATTTCTTTAAGATTCTTTACTAGTTGAGTAGTTCCTAACCAATCCCGAGGCGAAGTTCTCGGTATCTTCTAGTGTTCTGTTTATCTTCTTTCTAATCAAGCGGAATTATCTTCTGGTGTTCATTAAGGCCTATTTGGTTCACTCTGCAGTTTTCGATACTTGCAATAGAAGATAATTTCTGCAGCTTTTAGAAATTTTTTTTAAAGATCCTTTAGAACTCTTTAAGAATTCTTCCAGTTCGCTCTTCATATTCTTTTAGATCTTTTCAAATATCTGTTTATTTTACTCTTCGTGTTCTTTAGCTATTCTTTTAGTATTTTTTTAGTACTCTCCTTGGCTTCTTTCATTTTCTTCTTGTGTTCTTTCAGTACTCTCCTTGTGTTCTTCTTATACTCGTCGTCGTTGTTTCGACAAGCTCTTCGCCAAAATGATTAAACCTACATGAAACCATGTTGGAAAGATCCAAAGAAAGGTTTGCAATGCAATAAAGAACGTCGTAGGCATTTGCTGCCCTTGTTATGAAGAGGAATGTTTAATTTCCCAGGTTTAGGAAACGCAACAGTGCAAATAGACAAATTAACCAAATGACAGAAACAGGAGCCAGAGACACACTGCAATTTTCCAACATATACGCAAAATCGACATGTATTAAAATCTATTAAGCTTATATTTCAATTAGAATCCGAAAACGCGGTTTTGAAGAAGTCACCAAATAAATTGACAATCATAAAAGAATCATTACTTTAACGGTCATCTAGACGTAAGGTAGAGGCTTATCCATCATTATATAAGAAGCCAATATAAAAAGCTTTAAGAAAAAAATTGAAAATGAACACATAGAGTCGAATAAGCTAATCTGTCAGAATCGCTCCTGGAGGAACAGAAACAATTCTAAGCCGTATTTTTCGAGTTTTTTAAGTGCATCGTATATTTATTAAGCTAGGGTGCAAAAGTATGCGAACTATAAATGGAGGTTGGACCACAGTTAGCAAAACTTATCCACAGAGTTTCATAAGATTTAACAGCTTTATCAATGTCACATTCATTCATAACATTCAACCAATCACAGGCAGAAAGCCATTCGTTAAGTTTACAAAAAAAGTTAGTGTTGCAGGATCAAAACAATTAACTACGTGAAACGGCGGCTTTTTATATTGGCTTCTTATATAATGATGGATACGCCTCTACCTTACGTCTTGATGACCGTTAAAGTAATGATCCTTTTATGATTGGCAATTTATTTGGTGACTTCTTCAAAACAGCGTTTTCGGATTCTTATTGAAATATAAGCTTTATAGATTTTAATACATGTCGAATTTGCGTATATGTTGGAAAATTGCAGTGTGTCTCAGGAACTAAGTTCTTCACCTTACAAGAGTTCCAACGGCGTCAGAAGAAAACATGAATTTAATTTCAAAAATCTAGCAGAGTCGTTTACCACACCACTGACCTGCGACAACCTAGAGTACGCAATACTGTCAATGAAGACTAGTATATATTGCGGAGAAGTCGCAAGACATGGCAGCAGACAATCGTCGTCCTCGGAGCATTCCGAACTCACAACAGGTATATTGAAGTCTCCAAAAACCACCATGTGACCTGATGGAAGCACCAGATCGGTAACATGGTCGAAGCAAGCAGCCAACTGCTCATAAATAACGCGGGGCGATCTATTTAGTATATAAGCTATTGTAATAAATAGGCTTTTATGAGATTACCGCAAAACCAGGCAGAGAACCTCAAAGAGATCACCACCAGCAACATCAACACGGAGCTAAGTGCTGTAGTGCAGAACCAGACTTATTAGAGAGTTAGTGTAGTAGACGCCCCAAATGAACCAGAGAGAGGTAAGTTACGGGTATCTTATCCGTGTTCATGGCTACAAACCCATAAATAATGCACTATTGTTATATAGTGCTATCATACAATGCAAAAATTGTAGTAACAAAAGTCAAGAGAAAATAATGAATTATTTATTATTCATTTCCAATAATAATTTGAATAAAAATAACGTCTAGTTGTTCCACCTTGTCACGCCCTTTTGCTTACCAATGATGCTTCCTACCTAAGCTGTCTTAAAAATTAAATCTTGCATATAAATTCGAGTGCAATCAAGCTTTTCGGCAACCAATGCCAGCAAGCAATTACTCTGCCATGAAAACGGTATACACTCATCCTAAATATTTGCATCCATTCGATAAGAACATGGTTCCTAATACATATGTTCCCTAGTGAATGCTTTTCATCCAAAACGTTAGTTAAGATCACCATTGCTTTGCTTTATATGGTTCAATTCAAGCCCAGGTAAACATCTATTAAAGCCGAGAACAAATTTACATTGCATTTTCGATTAAGCAGATTTTGTGGTTTTCAGATCAGAGCAAAATAGAAAACAGGAATAGCTGATGCGGAAATTTATCCAATCCAATTTACTGTAGGGGGTACATGCATATATGCATACATCTCTGTAAACTTTTTTTATATTCGGAAAAACTAGGTGCGTCCTTATATTAGACTAACGAAAAAAATAAATTCACTTTAGTCATAACATTGAAACTGTAGTCCCATATCGAGTACATTTGTATATTAATTGCCATACGTAAGAGAACCATAATATGGTAAATGTATGTAGCATTACAATTTCTGTTCAATATGTTTATTTGAAATTCCACTTACACTATTCGCTTTGTGTGAAACCTTTTATATTTATATGTTAAAGGACAAAATATTAGTGAATACATTAAGGTCAAAAAGACCTAAAATATGTAATTGGTTTTCATGTTAACATACTTCTTTTTTTAGGAAAAAATCTTTTCCTAGACCTTTGTTTTATCCCATGGGCTTATCCTAAAGTTTTCCTGTCAGCTTGGGACGAAACATATTGTATAATCCTGCACAAAATCCCTCACAGATAATACCAGTCAAGCTTTTACTAGTGTTGGTACTTGAAAACAGAATCGGCACCATTTCAATTCACAAATGCTACACCATGAAAATTTATTAAGTCCAGAGCACGTGCTTGGAATACACGAGTGCAATTAAAACAAGGGTGGCTAAAAGATTTAATATTAAAGATAAATCCGTTCCTTTCTTTGAATAACATTAGATTATACACACTCATCAACATTGGCCCTGCTGACTTCTGAGACGTTATTCCCAGATGAATTTATTTCTTTTGATATTAGTGTCCCCTTCATTTTCAAGAACAAAATTTAACAATTTGTAATTAAAACATCAAATGAGAAGTTATTGTCATTATTATTAAGATAATTTATGATGGTCCTTTGATTTTAATCACGATTTAAGAATAAGAAAACTTACAGTACACACTTATGGCTTTAAAAAAGTTTTTAGTATTTTTCGGCTGTTACAAGGAAAACCCCATTAACTTTTACTTTTGGAGAAAAATCACATTTTGTGAAATTGTTGTGCCTCAGGAAACTATTGTTTTTTGTTTTTGATTTATGACTTAAATAGAAAAGAAGAAAATGTTTTTAAAAATAAAGTAGACAGATTAAAGTTGTAAAATTTTATTCAGCCGGAAGGTGTACGTTAGTAACGTTTGATATCGTTAGTTGCATAAAAGGTATTTTATCATCAAATAGTGAATACTTCTAATCTAATGTCCATTTACCCATTTTGATTGAAAAATAATATTTTTATTTTATTTGGTAGTATTAATTTTATCTTGACAATTTCAAAATCATAATTCATGACATTAAATCTTATTCTCGTCAACTTTGATGACGCATTTTTGTGTGTAAAGAGGCTTACTAGAGGCCACTGGTTGGTATGTACTATGAATTTTCTACCAAATAAATATGGTTGAACTGTTGACTTCCCCAGTGAATAGCTATAAGTAGAGACGAAGTTGGATCAATTAGTTGAGCGGCACAGCCGCCGCGCCATCGTTCGCGGGCGCAAGACCCTGGTCTCCCCGTGGGTTTTCAAAAATATAATTTAAAAAATCCACTTCATCTCTGGGCTGTTTTCTAGTTCGCAGCAATGCAAAAAAACAAGACGTTTAACGTTTCTAACTCTCCTTACCCTAATTCCCATCCGGCCAAAGATATACTAACACATCAGAGGGATGTCCTCTAGCCTTTCGCGACATCGTGAAGAAAATCTTTTTCTATTACCGGTTTGCTTGCATAGGCTATCGGTTTGACTCGTCCGATTTTTCCTTGCGAGAGTACTGCTCCTAATACATAGCTTGATGCAACAGTTATTAAGATAACTGGTTCATTGAAATTTGGATAACTTAGTACTGGTGAAGATATTAATTTCTGTTTCAAGAGTTCAAATGCCTTCCTGAAATTTAAGGACCAATAATCCATTTTGTTCTTTTTAAAAGGTCGTTTAGTGGTTTTGTGATTTCTGCAAATTTCTGAGCAAATATTCTATAATAGCTGTAGAATGCTAAACACTTGCGCTCTTCATCAGAATTCTTAGTATAGGTTCTATACCCTGTTCCAAAAAGATTAGCAGTACACGGTAAATGGGAAGTTATGATGCCATATTTCACAAACTCACCAAAAACCGTGTACAACCATCCCTTCGATCATTCTTCGTCGAGAAACTATGAGGCACTGATTCTGTCATCAGCCAAATACTGTTGGTCGACCGACAGTGATCCGCACTCAGTGGTGGCTGGTAGGTGGTTTTACATGCGAAGTTCTCCGGTCCAATACGAATTCGAGTGACTGAATGGTCGGATTATATCTTTTAGCATTAGGCCACGAGGAAAAATAGGAAAATGTTCTGAGATGAAATCGTGGCAACAGCGAAAACAGGAAAATAAAGCAGACAGCAATACTCCGTAAGAGCGTGTACTGCCAATCTTTTTGGAACAGATTATAGATAGTTTTTAATGATGTAATATTTCTTTGTACAATTTGTTGAATTTTAAATTAATTATTTCTTCAAAGTTAATAATGTTTACATTAGTGAATTATTAATTGTAGCAACTGCTACGGAAAGATTCCGTTCTCTTCTACAAACTAGATCCTGTGAGGTGCAAATGAATAACGTAAATATTTAGAACTAAGGAGCTTAATGTTCGTGATATAGACTGCGAACAGTTTAGATATGATTAATACAACGAGAGTGAGTTATGATTTGACAAGTGAACATTTCAGATCTAATAAACACAGTTAAGTATTAGGAGAAAGGAAATTATAAAACAAATAAAACAGTGTAGTGAATAAAGACTGTGCAATTTTGTGATTGAAAACTAGTACTTAAATTTATCCGTCGAAGTCTCCAAACTACATATTTGATAATTAAAAATAATAATATAAATTTTAATTTCTTCAGTGGATCGTTACTAATAATTTTAAAAACAGCTTTCTTTTTACTTTATCACTGATGAAATGCGCTAAATGGGAGTACACTCAGATATTTACGTGAATTCACAACTATTTCACACAACTCCAAAAAATCGTACAAATCCCTATACTTTTTTAATATCTCCATGGATTGCATCTGCATACAAATATTTTATATTTATTGACCTGGTTTGGACCTATTGACTTATTTACCGCATTGAAAAGAATAACAAAAAATACACAATTTTACACCGTACAATTATCGTAATCATTTGTAGAATGGAGTCTGTCATAATGAGGGGTTTTATTCTAGCATACCCCACATGTTATAACAAACAAACGCTTATTCTTGTGCTATTCCCGTTTAGGTTAGCAAACGTTTCACTTAAAGGTGGATTGAAAAATCGATTTTCCAAATATTATTTAATTCTATAATATAATATAATCTCTCTCTAGTTTTCGTAACCCCATGTGTGGCATTGGGCGGGAGAAATACTTCACTAAATTTGAGACAACGATTGCAAGTGTACCTACAATTTTAAAGTACATTTCGAACCGCCCAAGTATTTCTGCGACCTACAATGATCATTTTATCGTAATCCGTTGTCCGCAGAAAACAACTATGGGTTCCCGACCGGTGGGATTCGAAGCTTTGACCTCCGGGTTGGAAAGCCGACAGTTTCCACATCCTCAAATATATTTTCAAAAAATGTTATACGAGAAAAT
Source organism: Leptarthrus brevirostris (assembly GCA_964036015.1). Taxonomy (NCBI): domain Eukaryota; kingdom Metazoa; phylum Arthropoda; class Insecta; order Diptera; family Asilidae; genus Leptarthrus; species Leptarthrus brevirostris. The sequence goes on from OZ038371.1 coordinate 144,341,701, forward strand.
TGCAGAAGTTACTTACAGTGTGGTAATAGTTGAGCTGAACCCCCACCCCACCCGGTGGGACTGAAATAAAGAATTGGTATTTCCATATAATTTTTATGAACAGTTCCTGGTTCTTTCCGATTAAAATACAAAAAAATCAATCCACTTCAGATCCACTTTTTTCAAAATTTTGTAATCGAAAAATTGATCCAAAAACTACCAAAAAAAAAACATCAAGGAACAAAGAGTATCTAATAAAAGGAGCATTTTCATGAAATTTTCCTGAAAGTGCTTAATATTTCTCTTATTATTTTGAAAATGTAAAAAAACACTCTTATTTCTTTCCCTTTTTAGGACCACTACATGACATTTTGGTACCAGTCCCACATTCATCACAAAATCTGTTAAGCTGAACTTAAATTTTGGTAGGTTGGTTCCATTGATGGCATCCGGTAAAATAGGGTTTTAGAAATTCGACTTCTTAAGGGTAGAAATAGGATGTCAAATCTTGCATGGGAATTTCACTTGGCTTCGTAGCGCCTGGTTTGATTTGGATGATTCTTTTTTCAACCGATTTCAAAAAAACAAATAGCTTCTAAGTTCGACAGGTTTTTTTTTTTTTAATTTTTTTTATGTATGACCGGGCATAATTTTATAACGCGTGGACGATTTTTATTATTCCTTTTTTGTTAGGATACTCTTCACCGATTGATACCATGTCAAAAAAAATTTTGGTCGGGTGGGGGTGAAACCTAACTTCGTAGCAAATGTGGAAAATAAAACAGTTAAAAAAAGTTGAACAGACTTCACAAAAACCGCTAAAAAGCATTAAATAATTTTTAATTTTATATCTATTACGACATTTTGAAGTCGGCGCAAATTAAACAAATAAAACAACTACCCAACCACAATTGAAGAAAATAGATAAAACTACCTAAACATTTCAGCTCACGGAATCATAAGGAAGGATGATTAAATACTTTTGTTGTAATTGTTTTGTTTGTTTAACTTTCACCGAATTCAAAATGTCGTAATAGATATAAAATGAAAAATTATTTTATGCGCTTTAGGGCTGTTTTGAAGTCGATTCAACTTTTTTTTAAAGCTGTTTTTTGTATCCTCATTATCAGTTATAAGCTTTGACGAATCCAAAATAAACAAATACGTAAAATATTCCCCCATTGACACTATAAAAAAGTTTGTCCTACGTTGGAGATGGGGAGTAGGAGCTCACCTTTATAACGCGTACACCAGTTTTTTGATGTGTGTGAAATTTTAACGTGGGGCCGGAACATTAGTTCATAACACCTTGAACGATTTGGACGTTTATTTTTTATTGGATAGAGTATGTGGCTCCATTGCTACTATGAAAAATATTTTGGGGTGGAATCTAACTTCGTTGCGTGTAGACCGATTTGATTATTTTCGTATAAAATATCTTGCTCCATTTGTATCCTGAAAAAAAATTTGTTGTTAGGGTGTGGGAGAGAGGTGGGAGCGATGCTTAACTTTGGAATCCGTCGACCGATTTTGATTTTTGCAAGAATACGTTTTCTTACTGGTACTATAATAAACATTTTGTTTCGGAGTGGGTATAGGGAGTGAGGGAGCAGTTGTCTCTCTTCGATTTGCATGATTCATCTTATCTGTATGGAGTACGTTGGCCGACTAGCACTATAGTAAATAACTTTGTATCTACCATGAGGGTGTGAAAAGTTTCGTAGCTTGTGTTTCCTGCAATTATTTCAGTCAATTTGTGCATACGAACAGCATTTATCCAGTAGTATATTTGAAAACACTAAAACTGACAAAATACACTGACGTTCAAAATTATAATTGAAATTTTTTTTTAATTTTATTCTGCTTAACCTTTTCGAAAAGTCATGGAATCTGGATAAAAGAGGGTTTATTTAACCAGTAACCTTTGCACATTATATACGCTAACATTATTGCTTATTACGAATACCTTAGAGCTTATCTTGGATCTTTTTTGATTTTTATTTTCGCCTATCGATTTTATTTTCGAATTTTTTTGGAAAATATTCGAAAATTTTCAATAAGCCTCAGCGGCATCTTATCGAGCATGAAGTCGTTCGTCTTGTTACTCCTCTGCAAGAAAGTCGCAGTGATATTGTAATGTAGACACTTGTGAAGCACTAGATTTATTATTATTATTACAAAAAAATTATTTAATTCTTAATACAAGAAACATTTTTAATTCGAATTTAATTCGCGTAAGTTCCATATTTTAAATAAAAAATTTAATACAGAATATAAAGTGTACACAATGTATGAAATACATCCGAGCAAATTTTCAAAAATTTTAAAAAACTTGGAATTGCAAAAATTCCGAACTAAACCGTTCAACTCGAGCGAAGTAAGTTTATGACGTACAGCGTGTCGATTGATACCTGTGATCAGCTTAAACAATTTACTTACCGTGACTTCAATCAGATTGACACTTCTAGTCTCTTCTGTGAGTGTGAATCCTTGCCATGGACTGATCTATTCTCCTACTTCTCTGTAGATTCCCAGGTGCACAAATTCAACGAATTAGTATCCCACCTATTTAACAAGTATGTGCCGCTTAAAATCAAACGTGTTCGGGAAAGTCATTGTCCCTGGTTTTGTCAGGAAATTCGCTCTCTAATTTTGGAAAGGGAATTTTTATATCGTCAATGGAAGCGGCTGCATACGGATTATTATCGTTTTCTATATAAGAAAGCACGTAATAAGGTTACTTGTGCGATTCGAAAGGCTAAACGTGAGTATTATATTTCCAAATTTGACCCCAACTTACCCTCAAAACACTGTGGGGAAATCTAAGGAGAGCTGCGGTTTACAGTGATGAAATTCCTAAATGCACCTTTGATCCCGAGGAGTTAAATCAACACTTTACGAACTGTCCTGTTATTGCGGCGCCTGCCCTGCAAAGTTCTTGTAACAGTTTTCTTCCCTTACGTGAACAGTACATGAATTGTTTCTCTTTTCGTTGCATTGGGTATGTTGAACTTTATAGATCAATCAAGACAATAAGATCTCATGCAGTTGGTTTTGATGAAGTCAATCCTCGTTTCTTAATGCTAATTTTCCCGTGCATTTCGCCATATCTGTTGCACATCATAAATAATTGCCTAATGTCTTCATATTTTCCTGACATTTGGAAAATAGCTAAGGTCATACCTGTACCAGAAAACGGTTCTCCTATGAGTTTGTCTGATTATCGACCCATTAGCATTCTTAGTTTCTTGGCAAAAGTTCTGGAGAAGGTTATGTATATTCAGATGCAGGAGTACTTGGCTCAATATAATGTACTGTCAAAGTATCAGTCCGGTTTTCGCGCGAGGCACAGCTGTGATGTGGGAGATCTTGGTGTGTTAGTTTTACTAGATTTTTCGAAAGCCTTTGACAGTGTTGTACATAATAAACTTCTCCGCAAACTATTCACCTGTTACTGTTTCTCTTCTTCAGCTGTCGAATTAATAAAAAGTTTTTTGTCAAATAGACTTCAGCAAGTATATGTGAATGGAGCTTTTTCCTCCTTCCTGCCTCTGCTTAAAGGGGTACCACAGGGGTCAGTAATAGGTCCTCTCCTTTTTAGCTTATATATTAATGATATCTGTGATATTGTTCATAATGTTAAACTCCATCTTTTTGCTGATGACGTTCAGTTGTATTTAAGTCGTCCTCTTGGATTAATCGAGGATTGCATCGACAGGATTAATACTGACCTCGCGGAAATTGTTAATTGGTCAGTAGAAAATCAGCTTCTTCTCAACCCAAGTAAATCTAAGTGTATGGTCCTTTGCAGCTCTTCCCTTGACCTAGACGAATTTCCTTCAGTCCTACTCAATGGTACTATGTTACCTTTTGTTGATAGTTTGTCTAACTTGGGAGTCAAGCTCAACAGTAAATTGACATGTTGTGATCAAATTAAAGCCATGACTGGTAAAATATATGGTGGGTTACGAAGACTATGGCTGTCTGCTGATATTCTTCCAACAGGTTTGCGTATGAGACTTGTCAGAACTCTTTTGTTACCTCATTTCACTTATGGAAGCCTAGTTTTTCCTAAAATCGACTCTGTTTGTAGACGAAAGCTCGAAGTTGCTTTTAATGATTGCATAAGGTTCGTCTTTGGTTTGCGCCATTCCGCACATATAACACCTTTCAGATTATCGTTACTGGGATGTCCTCTTGATATTTATTTAAAACGTAAAGCACTGCTCTTTCTATTCCATTTGATACATTACAGAGAGCCTAAATATCTGTACGATAAGATTCAATTTTGGCAGTCTTCGAGAGGTCGTAACTTACTTGTCCCTCTATTTCATACAACTACCTACGAGAGTTCTTACTTTGTCCAGGTTACTCGTTTTTGGAATTCACTTTCTCCCAATATACAACGCGCTGTCTTTGTCAATGAATTTAAGCATTCAATTTGTAAGTGTGAGCTTTAAATTTGAATTGTGCAGTATTTAATGTTCTTATTTCTAATTCTCATTCTTCCTTTTGTCACCTTGATTCTTTTACGTTCGCCTTGTTTTCCTATTTTTCTTTTTAATTTTGTGTATCTCGATTGGTGTGTTTTAGTTATTTATTTTGGATTATTTATACTGTTTTGATCTAGTTTTTGAATTATTATTTTTTTTGCCTTTAGAGTATTATTACCTTCTGTATATTGTACTATTATAATATTAAGAATCTTGTGTACATAAATTGTTTAATAAATGATATGATATGATATGAAATATTGAAATATTTCTTAACGCGATCGGTGTTTCTTATAAAGAAAAGCTAAATCCCTTTGACTCTTCGTCAACAGCAGCACCAAAGGGTTAGCTTTTCTTTAGCTGCTGGACGCCTTCGAAAAAACCGAACACTAGATGGAACAAGTGTTTCCGTTTTCCTTAGAAAATAGAATAAATAAAATAATCAATAGACGTAATATAAACTCAATTTGAATTAAATAAAAAACAAAACAAAAATAATAATAAAAAATATATATAACTTGTGAATTTCTAAAATTAATTAATTAATTATAAAGTATTAAAAATACTATAAAACCACGTTTTAAATGAGTATGCATGAGTAGTTGCCTCAAAAAGAAAAAGAGAATTACTACATGTTCGAATGCCTCAACAATCTTTACAAATGTTGAAAGCAATATACTATCAGTAAGAATGGAGGGAAGTTATTTATTACCTCAGCACATGATCTGCAAATGAATTTCCGTCAACCATCTAGATTTCTTCTTAACCTAGCTACCGAGTAGAAGTTCAAGCTGGAAGTCGGTGTTACAGTTATATTTCAAAATTATTTTACTTACTGAAAGTTGTGAAAAAGATAAAGTTAATTCTGTGAGTCTTCGAAAAAAAAGGTTACAAATAAAAAAATTTAAATTGCATGCAGTTTAATTGGGGCAATTAGAACTAGAACTAAACCATAAACTAAAACTACGACAACAAATAAATTAGCGCTCACATCGCCATACTCCAGGATTTAAGCAAATCATCCACGTGGACGACATCATGTCAGGAAAAAACAAGTAACTAAACAACTAAATCTAACATAACTAAGTAAAACTTGCCATTAAAAAAAACACTAACCTAATCATAGAATCACAGCTAGCTAATTATGTACCAAACCAAAGGACGGCCGTAGATAGATAGATTTCAAAAAAATTATAAATTATATATAAAAGGGATTCGGAATATAAAGAAAAAATAAATTTGCGTCTGTTAAAAAGTTTCCTCGTTCAAGCATAAAATAACATTAACATTCTTACGGACTAAAAATAATCAATTTATAAATGTAAACCAAGATTACCCCTAGTCACTTGGTCAAAATATGTTGCTGAAGTTTTTGATGCTAGCTATAGTCTGTTGTTAATCTTTTCCAAAAAAACCCTTCAAAAATATGATACCTAAAGAAAAAAAGCATTTTAAAGAAAAAAGTGCCAGCTTTAAAATACTTTTTTTGATATTATGGAAAAACAAATTTTGAGTCCAGAGGAATTGTTGAAATCCAGAACACCTGTCAGTTGTAACTAATTGATGAAATTTTGCAGAGTTCCTACGCATAGATGACAATACGACATTCCATCTTTACGTTGACTTAGAGATTTCCACGGGATGGGGGGGTGGCGCACGTCATCTGTCTTTGATGTCACCAGATATGAGGATAATGAGCAAAAAATCGCAACCAATCGTTAAGAGAATAAATTAATTAGTTGATTGTATAATAATAAAAGTCGTAACAAAATTTTTTTTGGATAATTTACATATCCTATATTTAAATATTTAATGTCCGAAAAAAAATAGTACTGAAAAATAATTACAAATGCTAGTAAGTTCAACGTAATAATTACAAATATATACAAATAATAAAAAATTCTTTGATTCATGTACGACCGACTGGCGTGCGCACTTTGTATGATTTTATATGCATGATTGTATGAAATTGGGAATGCGGAGGTATGAAATTAGAATAACAAAAAAATTACGCTTTATAAGATCAATCGATATGTATAGCTTATTATTGATCATATTAAGTCTAAGGCATGATAGCCTCAACATCGAATCACGCGATTTACAGAGTTTAGATAGGAGCGTACGCAAACAATCAAGCGCGCAAGTTACATCAGCAAAAATTAGCTGTAACCCTGAAAATTATCAAATTATTCATTCACCCAAAGTGAATGAAGTTAAATCAGCAAAAATTAACTGTAATCCTAAAAATGATCAAGTTATCCACTCACCTGAAATGAAACGTGACAAGAGATCACATTTCATTTCATATAAGATTTGATATAATGAAAACTTCCACATTCCCACAGAAACTTACCTGAAAAGGAAATATGTCAGCAAAATTATAACGACATGAGAAGTAAAAATTTCAAAAGCTTAAGGTAACACGATAAAAATAAATTCTTAGTTTAGTCAGTCTTAAGACCGTCGCGAAGCTAAAATGTCGAATTACTTTATTGAATAAAGCAATTTGCAATTTTCTAACTAGTTCTGGTGTTTTTATTTTTTCTCCTAAGAGATCTAAAGAATAAATTTAACTGGCGCAGTCGGTAGGATCTCAAATCCGAAGATATGAGATCCAGTGAAACGAACGAATTAAGTTAATACAGTGAAGTTAAAGTAACTAAAGTTACATTTATCAAGTGATAAATATCTTGCTGCGTTATTTAGTTTAACGAAGAATTTTAACTTAATCAAGTTCAAAGCTCAGTGAAGTGAAGTGTACTGAAGAATCTCGACTTAAGTTGAATTCGACCAAAACAGACTGAAGTTTGTTTAGTGAACAAAAAATTCTGCGTTAATTGAGAGTAATCCGAAAAGGAAACAAAGTATATCTAACTCAATCTGAGAAACAACAATTCCGTGCCTAATAAGTGCATGAAGACAAGTAGACAAACATCATTTGATTCAAATCGAAGATTTAATTGTGAAGAAATAATGGCTACTCAAGCCGAAGTCGATGCTCTGAGACAAGCACTGCAACAAACACAGCAGCAATATCAGCAGGAGATAGAAACATTAAGACGACAAATAGCAGCACAACCGCTTGGTTTGTTCCAGCTAACGCCTGATCAAATTTTGAATAAATTTCAACATATAAGGACATTCCATGGGAAAGAAGATTATCCCCTTCAAGAATTCATCAGTGCAGTAGAGGATATTGCAAGACTATGCAACAATAATCAGCAGCTACTAGAATTCGGACTTTCAACCGTCTTCAAAGAAAAAATCCAAGGTGAAGCGAGAAAATGCATCCGACGTCTAAGAGATACATTAACTTGGGAAAGGGTAAAATCTGAGTTAAAGACCCATTTCCGACCGAGAAATAGTTATAAAAAACTTATGGACGAAAGCCGCAGTATTAAGGTAAATAGTTTGAGAGAGCTTTTTAATATAATTAAGTGCTTAAATTGTCAACTAAATGAACTGCATGAATTTGACGAAAATAAACCAAGTAACTATAGCCCAGAGAATAATGATAAAAATTTAGTTGACATAATTAAAGATATGATAACTGGTAGCTATAGAATATATATTTCAAGAAATATGACATTAATACAAGTGTTCAATGCTTTCGATGACTTAGATTTATTAGACGAATCTGACGTAATCCATTATAAATATAGAAGAAATAACAATTATAGAAAAACCAAATATAATAGTGCACCAAAAAGAGAATTCAAACGCGGAAATCAAGAAGTGTTAGAAAATAACTTACATTGTAGGGAAAATAATCGTTCAAATCAAGTTAGGAATTTTGGCTACAGACATAACAATTACAATTACAACAGACAGAATTCCGGAATATTAAGACAAACCGAAAACTCGGGACGATATAGAAATTTTAACAATGGCAATAATTCAGGGCAATTTGTGCGAAACAGCAATTCAGTTCAGTGCAGACGTTTCCCCAGTAATAACAATAATAGCAATAATTCGAGACAATTCAATCAGAGACAGAACAATTATAACAATAACACCGAACCTATGGAAATCGATAACGTTCAAGAACAGGACGTAAATTTTACAAACGAGCCTCGGGAAGTAAGTTACCAATTATAATTTTAACTATTAGTAATCAGAAAATTAGGTGCCTGCTAGACACCGGGTCAGATACAAGTATTATTAAACCTAACACCTTGAAAAGTCATTTCGAAGAAAAATTGACCAAACCCTTATATTTCACTACAATAAATGGAGTGAATAAGGTAACTAACAAAATAATTATCCCTATACCTAGAGAATTTAATATCTCAGGTACCTTCTCCTGGAAGGTTATTAATTTAACAGGACGTAAATACGATGCAATTTTAGGTCAAAATTTCCTAGTTCCTTTAAAAGCTAAGATCGATTTGGAAAATAAATATGTGCAAGTAAACGGAAACAAAATACTGTTTGAAAACAACGACTACCCTTTTATTATAAATGAAATATACACTCTGGAAGCTAGTAAAACCGCAAGTTTAAATTTAGATCATCTAAACGTAGATGAAAAACAAATAATCACTAAAACTTTAAAACAATACGAAGATTTATTCTTTAGGGAAGGAGATAAACTCTCATTTACTCATGAAATACAACATGAGATAATCACAACCATAAACAACCCAATATATTCTAAAATATACCGATACCCATAAATCCATGAGAAGGAAATCGAAAAGCAGATCAAAGAAATGCTAGAGCAAGGCATCATTAAAGAAAGTAACTCTCCGTATAACAGTCCCTTGTGGATAGTCCCCAAAAAAATTAGACAATTCCTGCCAACAAAAATGGCGCATTGTCATTGATTACAGGAAATTAAATGAAATTACTATCAATGATAAGTTCCCCATACCAAATATCGAAAGCATACTCGATAAATTAGGCAAAGCACAATATTTTACAACATTAGATTTAGCAAAAGGATTCCACCAAATTTTTGGTGAAGCTGGAAGATAGAAAGAAAACAGCCTTTTCAACACCTTTCGGGCATTACGAGTACGTCCGAATGCCATTTGGCTTAAAAAATGCTCCATCGACGTTTCAACGTCTGATAAATTCCGTACTCCGTGACCTAATTAACAAAATCTGTGTTGTCTATTTAGACGACATTCTGATTTTCAGCACATCGCTACAAGAACACATAAATAGTATAATAAGGGTGTTTGATAAATTAAGAAAAGCTGGCCTAAAAATCCAGATGGATAAGTGTAACTTCCTTAGAAAAGAAACGGAATTCTTGGAGCATGTATTAACCCCTAATGGTGTTAAACCGAATCCCCACAAAATAAAAGTGATCCAGGATCTAAAACTCCCTGCAACTCAAAAACAAATAAAATCTTTCCTAGGGATAACAGGATTTTATAGAAAATTTATTAAAGACTATGCCAAAGTTGCTCACCCCTTAACAAAATATCTCAAGAAAAATATGAAAGTTAACACAAATGATCCGAACTATATCACGGCCTTTGAAAAGTTAAAAGAAATCATAACAGATCACCCAATCTTAAGGTACCCAGAGTTCAACAAAAAATTTAAGCTCATAACAGATGCAAGTAATTACGCCCTAGGGGCAGTATTAGTGCAAGAAGGGCACCCGATCTCTTATGCCTCAAGAACATTAAATGACCACGAAAAAAATTACTCAACGATAGAGAAGGAATTATTAGCTATCGTTTGGGGTACAAAATATTTCAGGCCTTATTTGTTTGGTAAAGAATTTGATCTCCAAACCGATCACCAACCTATTAAATGGTTACAAGCCAAGTATTCAGGTAAAGATATCAACCCACGGTTGCAAAGATGGTTAATATCACTAGGAGAATACAATATAAAAATTGACTACATAAAAGGTAGGGATAACAAGGTTGCCGATTTTTTAAGTAGAATAAACAGGGACACGAATGAAATAAATGCAATTGAGTTCAATTATAAGTCTTCGCATAACGTACTAGACGCTGAGAATTTGAGTGTCGATTCGAGAATGTGAACATTCAAGATCATGAGATAAACGCATTAAAGGATTCAATTGAAGTTCAAACTGTGCATTCACAAGAAGAGAATTTAAATGATCATATTCCTATTCTAGAAACAATTGTAAACCGTTTCAAAACGCAAATTATCCTGAAGGAAAATAAGGAAAAAGAATACGAAGAATCATTTAAAAATAGACGAATATTTATCGAAAGACAAGATTTAGAAAATGAAAATGTCAACAATGTAGTACGAAAGTACGTAACCAAAGGCAAAATAGGCATCTATTCTGAACTCAACGACCACGAATACAATAAATTACAACAAGCTTTGATTAACATGTTTTCCGGAAATAAAGAACTAAAATTCGTAAAGTGTAGTTTCTTCGCATTAGATATTCAAGACGAAAATGAGTTAAACAAACAGATATCTCTCTTCCACAAAAACGAATTAGGGCATTCAGGAATTATAGCAACCTATGAAGGAATTAAGAGCAAAATTTATCATCCCAATTTAAAAACAACAATTCATAAAATAATTAACAATTGTGATATTTGCACATCCGCAAAATATGATAGGAATCCAATTAAAAAGCAATTCAGGTTCACTGAAACCCTTTCAACAATTAATGAGATAGTTCATGTAGATATCTATGTCAATAATAAGCACTCTTTTATAAATTTCATTGATAAGTTTTCTAAGCATGCAGTCAGTTTTTATCTAGAAGACAGGAATAATCAAACCATAATTGAAAAGCTAAGACAATTTTTATCAATCAAAGGGAAAGTAAAGAAGTTCATTTTTGATAACGAGTTCAATTCGAAAAACATAAAAGAATTTTTTACAGAAGAGAAAATCGAATATCATATAACCAAACCTAATAGCCACACCGGCAATTCAGACATCGAAAGATTTAATAATACAATAACTGAACGCATTAGGATTTTGAACTTAGAGGAAAAACTTCCAGTACGAACACAAATGCTTAAAGCAGTAAAATTTTACAATAGTTCTTATCACTCAACGATTAAGGCAACCCCTCTTGAAGTGCAAGAAAATAAGATAGATAGTAAAACTATTGAAAACAGATTAGAATCTAGGAAAGAAAAGGTGTTAGAAAAACGCAATATAAATAGGGAAAATTACGAGGAAAAACGAGAAGAAGGCTTTATAAAGAATTATAAATCCTTAAGACACAAATACGAACCTAAGTTTAGAAAACACAAACTTAAAAATATTCACGAAAGTAATATTAAAAGACCCTTAAAATTTTCAGATCAAAACGGTCATTCTATGGATACTGTTCCTGATTATCCCAGCCAGTCAACAGACAATGGTAATTGAGAGGATAGATTCTGAACTAGGCTACGCTGAAGTAAAAACCGATGACGTCGAGCTAGTAAACAAATTCGATATAATTTTGCATATGATTTATCCTAATGAATTAACAAAATTAGTCAATAATTTAGAAACAACAATTAACCTCCTTGACTTAGGAACCAACAAAGACATTGCGATCGCTCAAATCCAAAGCATCAAAAATAAAATTAAAACAATAATTCCACATAGATCCAAAAGAGGCTTAATAAATTTCGTTGGTACTGTGATGCATTGGCTATATGGAACAATGGACGATGATGATAGACAAGACATACAGAACCACTTAAACACTATCGATCAAAATAATCATAATACTATTAAAACCGTTAATCAACAAATTAAAATAAATACCAACTTCAACGAAACCCTGAAACTTATTAAGAATACCATCGAATCAGATCGCTCGAAAATAACTGATAAATTGAATAAAATAACCATGAAAGAGAGGAAAATTGTGGCAGAAGGTTTATTCTTGGAACTAATGTTTAAATTAAATCTAATTAAAGCACATATTGAGCATATTCAGGAAAACATTGCATCAGCTAGGTTAGGCATACTACATCCGAACATACTAACAGATGACGAAATTAACACATACAATATAGACTTCAAAAAACTCTCAAATATCAGACTAGGAGTAGCCAAGTACTTGAACGATTCAATCATTTTTGCAATTAAAATTCCTGCCCAAACTTTAACGCTTAGTAAAAAACTGTTTATACCAATCACAAATTCTAAAAGTAAGCAAATCGACCAAGAAATGGAATATACAATTGAAGTCAATAGCAAAATATATATATTTCAGGAAGGAAAATCAATTAAAGAATTAAAATTAAGCAAAAACTGCATAGTCAAGAATAATTGTAAAATGATTAATAAAGAAGATGAAGAGTTCATAGAATTAGAGAACAATATTATAATCCTAAACAACATGAAACAAAGAAAATTAAATAGTACCTGTGATGAAAGAAATGTAACTCTTAAAGGAAATTACTTTATAACTTTCAATAACTGTACCATTCAAATTGACGATAAAAAATACAGTAGTAAAGTAAATAAGTTCATAGACAAATTTGTAATTCCCAAACACGAAAATTTAACTTTTGTAAACAATGAAGTAACATTTGAGGAAATCATATTCAATCAAGAAGATAACATAAAAGAGATTAGAGAGCTAAAATACCATAAGTACGTTAACTACGGATTAGGGTCTCTTACGTCTATAATAATGATTGTTATCATAGTATTCATAATCTATTGGTACTGCAAACAAAAGAAATTTAAAGTTAAAGTTATTAACAAGATTCAGGAGAATAAAAAGGCTAGTGGGGAAGGAGTTACGTTATCGGATCTCCGTAACCCAGAAAATAAAAATTTTGACCAAAGTAAGAATTATAGCCTAGACATAAAAAGAAGCACAGAATTCATGGATAAAATAAATGTACGAACCTGAACTTCTATTTTATGTCTGCATCTTTTGTACAAACCTGTAATTAACGGAAACTATGTAATTGAATTCAACAATTGTTCAATAGAAATAGGTAAGAAAATATTTGAAAATATGAAAAGAAAACACACTATGTATGTATATGGAGGTATAATACGTTTCCTGTTTGTAATTGCTGTCTCCATCGTTATAATTTTGAAAAAAAAGAGATAATGTTTTAAAGTTAAAAATATCATAAGGACTCAGGAGAGTCTTAAATTTAACAGGGGAGGAGTTACATCAGCAAAAATTAGCTGTAACCCTGAAAATTATCAAATTATTCATTCACCCAAAGTGAATGAAGTTAAATCAGCAAAAATTAACTGTAATCCTAAAAATGATCAAGTTATCCACTCACCTGAAATGAAACGTGACAAGAGATCACATTTCATTTCATATAAGATTTGATATAATAAAAACTTCCACATTCCCACAGAAACTTACCTGAAAAGGAAATATGTCAGCAAAATTATAACGACATGAGAAGTAAAAATTTCAAAAGCTTAAGGTAACACGATAAAAATAAATTCTTAGTTTAGTCAGTCTTAAGACCGTCGCGAAGCTAAAATGTCGAATTACTTTATTGAATAAAGCAATTTGCAATTTTCTAACTAGTTCTGGTGTTTTTATTTTTTCTCCTAAGAGATCTAAAGAATAAATTTAACTCGCACGCCTTGCTTTTCATAGAGTCGGTCAATGAATCAAAGAATTTGTAATTATTCCTAATTATTTGTAATTATTATGATGAACTTACTGTAATTTGTAATTATTTCGCAAAGAAATAATTTTTTACTTTTTGTTACAACAATTTTAACGAAAATAGTTTTTAAGAACACCAAATTTTTAAGAAATTTTTTTATGAATATTTTTCTCTTTAACCAGCCTCTTTGGTATGTAAAGCGACAGAATTGATCATCAATATTGAGTCAGTTCTGGAACAAGTAAGGAAAATTATAAGAAATGTTGGAAATGAAAAATAAAATTTAAACAATCACGATATCACTTTTGTTGAAATTTTAAAGCTATTCTCACAAACTTAAAAAAGTGAGAATATAAGAATAAAGGCGTAATCCAAGAATAGGGAGAAAAATATCTGAGTATTATTTGTTAGTTTAACTTTAATTTTCCTTGAACGATTTATTATTGCTTAAATATCATAAATATAAAGAATATATTTCATGGGAAGTTTATTTGAGTGAATTATTAATATCATATTTAAGGGGACTTTTCTTTTCAAAGAGTACAAAATATTCACAAGTACACAATGTACGAAATAAACACATGACCCGAGCAAATTTTCAAAAAATTTTAATAACTTAGAATTGCGAAAAATTCCGAACCAAACCGTTCAACTCGAGCGAAGTAAGAAAAATAAATAGTGATATTTAGTTTACCGAAATATCGGTGTGACAGTGTAGTGATACAGCTGTCTAGATCGGTGTTTTTATTTAAAAATTTTTGTTGGATTTACATCTAGTGTTCGGTTTTTTCGAAGGCGTCCAGCAGCTAAAGAAAAGCTAACCCTTTGGTGCTGCTGTTGACGAAGAGCCAACGGAATTTAGCTTTTCTTTATTTGAAACGCCGATCGCGTTAAGAAATATTTTAATATTTTCTTACTTCGCTCGAGTTGAACGGTTTAGTTCGGAATTTTTTGCAATTCCAAGTAATTAAAATTTTTTACAAAATATTCGATTTTTTTTTACATAAAAGTCTTCCTTAACATCACAGAAATACTGCTCTAAATCCGTTTTAAGAAATTTACGCGTTTTATATGCAAAAATTATGTTCCAAAAACTTTAAGTGCGTTTTTCTCAAAATCATGTTTTTTGAATTGTCTCCACATTTTTCTTGAAAACTACTAAACGAATTTTAATAATCCAAAAACCATTCGATTCCTTATAAAAAATACTAGTAACTAAACCTTTAAAAATATTATGTTACAAACCCCTATTTTTTATGCAGGGGTAGTTTGCCCTCAAAATATGGATTTTTTTTCATTTGTTTGTTTGTTTGTTTTCAATGTTTATAAAATGATAATGATATTAAAAATAAAATGTTTTTTAGGTTTTGTTACTAGTATTTAGTCTTATGAATAAAACCCCGTTTTAATTTTTACTCCATCTGTTACGGGAAGCCCAAAAACTGTGGAGCCGTTTAGAAAGTATCTTTTGGAAGACGCCCTCTGCAAGGGTCAAAATGTACTAAAACTGCAAAAAAATAATTTTTTATATTCTAAATATATTTTCTAAAAATGCACAAAAGGAATCAGTTCAATAAATATAATAGGCTTTCACAAAAAAAAAAACAATTAAAAAGTGTATTTGTTTCCAATTATGAAAAGAAAAGTGCCCTGTATTAAATAAATAATAATAATTGGTACACTTTTTAAATAGAATTAACCCTTCTAACTCAGAAGGCGCACTTCTCAGGCAGAAGCCTAGAATTAATTGACCTATTCGCCAGAATATACAATATATTGAGGCGAATTAGGCTCCCACACCAGCATGCAAAAAACATTAGTAAACAAAAACTAAAACACGCCCACAAGCAACAATCAGTGGTGCACGGACAAAAGAGAACGCTTTAGCAAATCCTTCGTAAGAGTCAGGTCAAAAACAGGACACATATTCACGGTTCTCATATATATAGGCTCATACAAACCATAGTTAGACCGAGAATGAACAACATGCAGTAAAGGCAATCTCTTTAAGCTATACGTGGTATGCCTATAAGAAACCAAACTTACGAGAGTGCGAGAATCTATGTTCAAGTTCAAAAGCTGGTGAAGGAAGACTAGGTCAGCAACTCTACGTCGTTTCTCCAACGAGTGCATATTAAGAAACTGGAGGCGATCCGCATAAGGAGGAAGCCTGAGTGGATCACTCCACGGGAGGTCCCTTAGTCCCTTAGAATGAACAGCATAGCAGGGAGACCAAACCTGAAATGCATACTCGAAAATTGGTCTAACCAAAGAAAAAAATAAGTGAATTAGGGTCTGTCGATCAGAAAACTCCCTTGATCACCGCTTAACAAAACTGAATTACTCCGAGATACGATATGATTTATGTGCAGAGTGAAATCGAGTTTTTTATCTAGCTTTACACCAAGACGGACTCCACATGACGGATAGTAATTTCCGCAAAGGTATCATCAAAGACGAGCTGTTTGATGTTCCTAGAAAATGACATAACTTCACATTTATCCAAGTTAAGCTGCAGGCCATTATATCCACACCAGTTCTTGAATGTATTAAAATCATCCTGAATGCAAGAAGAATCATAAATTTTTATAACGCATGAGAAAATCTTCATATCATCTGCGTAGATTAAAACTTTGGAGTGCTTAATCAGAGGAACAATGTCGTCAATGGCAAGAAAGAAAAGCAACGGCCCAAGATGGCTACCCTGCGGTACGCCGGATGTAGCCCTTATGATTCTGGATAAAGTATTACGGGAGGATACTCGGTATGTTCTATCTTCTTCAGTTTCAGCATAATCACAGAATGAGGGAGCTTATCAAATGCCTTGCGAAAGTCGGTGTAGACGCAGTCAGTCTGGAGACCTTGTTGGAAGGCAGAGATAATGTGGGTTGAAATTCAAGCAGGTTAGTTGTCGTCGACCTACCCGGCTGAAAGCCCTGTTGATTAGAGGAGATTATCCCCTTACACTGCCCAACAAGCTGTGAATATATAACAGATTCAAACAACTTGGGTATGCAGGAAAGCTTCGCGTTATTTAGTTTCTATGCCCCTTTTTATAAAGAGGAATTATAAAGGTGCTCTTCTGAAGAGATTTGTTGAAAATGAGCTCCAGTGGAGTGAATAAGCCTTCAGAACAGATCTCAAGAATGCAGGTGGAACACCATCAAAAAATTCAAATTACTGAGTGTTGGTAGTCGTGAAATTATATTAGAGGGAGTATCCAAATAAATAAATTAAAGTAATAACAGCCCTTTTTTTATATAATTCAAAATGTATAGAACTCAAAAACCACATTAGGTAAAAACATTGAAACAAAAATAACTTAAGTATACAAGTTATTAAGCTTTACATAAATAACATGTGATTAAGTGCGGGTTATTTTATTATAGCATCTGTTTAACAAAATAAAGCCCACTTAAACACATGATATTTGTTAAAAGCTGGTAACTAGGTGGTGGGGCGAGATCACAAATAGTTGGAAGGAAAGGGTGAATTAAAAACGATCTATCGAACTAGCCGACAGTTCACCCAAATGAGAGTTCCTTCGAACTACGACAGAAGTTTACGAACGAGACAACTGTGTATCTATGATATGGCCCTACTTTTAATCGTTGGTCGTAGTCGGACGTGTTTTTCTGTTTGCTCCGCTGCTCGTTTTTACTTTGTCGATCTTTGATTACGTTTGATTACATTGTTTAGTTGTTTGGGGGTCTGCTCATTTGCGACTCTTTTTTCCTTTTTATCGCTCTGGAGTTGCGTTTTTTAAGTGATTTTCTGTGTTTGTGTTTCTGGTTCAAGTGTGATTTTTTCCCACTTGCTTGCTGGTTTCAGCTTGGTGGGCCGTTCGTTTTCGAATTTGATTCTTTCGGTGTTTGTTAACCGTTCTCGGATCTGTGTGTGAAATCTGTTAATCGATTGATTTCTTGCCTTCTGTGTTTGTGCCGTCATCTGAACATTGTTGCTCATTTTCGGTTATTGTTCCAGTTTGGATTTCTTTACTGTATTTTGTTTTGCGCCAGCAACTGTACATCTTTGTTTTGTTTTTCAGTTGTTTTCGTAACTTTTTGCGCTCAATTTCTTTGTCGTTGTGATTTGAGTGATTTTGCTTCCCAGCTTTGGTGTGATTTTTCACACCTACTTGTTGATTCCAGCTCTGTGGGCAGTTAATTTTTTGAAAAATTTTGGTTCTTATCTGTGTCAATAGTCTGTTTTCGGATTCGTGGTGCGATCTGTTAACCGTTTTATTTTATTTTGTCTCCACCTACGTTTGCAGTGACAAATTTATATCGTTGTTTATTTATTGGTTCATTGTTTTTTGGTTGTGGATTTTTGTACTGCATTTTTGCGCCGACAGCTGTACATCTTCATTTACTGCTCCGTTTTTTTGTTGTTTTGTTTTTCGCACTTGGTGTTTTTGTTGTCGCGGCACCGTCTTGCTGCTTTTGCTGCTGTGCGTTTTTTACTTGAGCGTTTTTCTATTTTTGTTTGTCTGCATTTGGTTATGTTTATTGATGTTTCTAAGCTTTTGCAGCTTTGTGTCATACGGGTGATTACAGGTTTCCTGCTTATTTGTGTTGAAAACTCTTGGCTCGTTGGTCTCTGTCTGTTTGGTTTTGCGTTTTCGTTTGCCGAGTTCCTCACCATTCAGTTCACCTTTCCTTGGCTTTTCCATCTTTTTCTTCGCTGCTCTGGCCGTTTTTATTTCTTATTTGCTGTGCGGCTTTTAATTTTAATTTTAATTTTAATCTTTTTAAACCCTTTATTTCTTCGTCGTTTTTGCTGCTTATTTCGTTCTGCTCTTGTCTGTCCTGCTGGTGTTTTGTTTCTTTTCGTCGGTTCTTGCTGCTTGCTTGCTTCTGGTTCTTTTTCATCTCGTCCACCAACTTACTTTAATCTTATTCCAGATTTTTTTGTTTCGAGTTATTTGCTTGTTCCTGTTGATTCTGTTTCGTCGCTATTTTATATTTTTCTGTTCTGCTTTATTGCTTGTTTATTCATTTATTACAATATCCTGTTTCCGTGTTTTCCTCGCTATTTGCTGCTTGCTTTCAATCTTTTTAGTTACGTCCCTCGAACTATTCTAATCGTATTTTTTGTTTTTTACTTCTATTTATTTGGTGTTGTTTTTACTTTTTGTCTTGTTTTTCTGCAATTCGTTGGCTCATCGTCCTCTCTGACTTTTACTTTCTTTTGACCCTATTTTATTTTATCTCATTTTTGCTTGCGTATTATTTACTGGCCGTCTGTCTATTTATTTATTTCTCTCTGTTTCATTCTTATCTCTTTTTCTTGTGCCTACTCGTTTCTTTCGTTTCTGTTCTTTATACTT
This sequence comes from Leptarthrus brevirostris, assembly GCA_964036015.1. Classification (NCBI taxonomy): domain Eukaryota; kingdom Metazoa; phylum Arthropoda; class Insecta; order Diptera; family Asilidae; genus Leptarthrus; species Leptarthrus brevirostris. Next base: position 144,361,059 of record OZ038371.1, read on the forward strand.
TTTCATTGCGTCCTGTATTCTGAACCTAGTATTTCTATTTATTCGTTCTTGTCTTGCTTTTATCTTGTTTTTTACAATTCGTTAGTCCATTGCCCTCTCTGACTTTTACTTTATTTTATTTTATTTCATTTAGACTTGCGTATTATTTATTGGCTGTTTGTCTATTTATTTATTTTTCTCTGTTTCATTCTTATTTTTGTTCTTTTTTTTTTTTTTTTTTTTACCTACTCGTTTCTTTCGTGTCTGTACCTATTATTTATATTTATTCGGTCCTGTCTGCTTTTTTCTTGTCTTCTACAATTCGTTAGCTCATTGTCCTCTCTGACTTTTGCTTTTTTGACCTTTATTTATTTTATTTCATTTTAACTTGTGTATTATTTATTTATTTTTATTTTACTGACTCTTACTTTTTTGACCATTATTTATTTTATTCTCATTTATTTTTCTCCGTTTCATTTTTGTTTCATTTATTTATTTATTTTTATTTGTTCTTGTCTCTATTTCGACCATGGTTGTCTGCGGTTCCTGTTCGGGTGAGATAGTCCTTGATGCTGTTGCTTGCGATGGCGTCTGTGGCCTGACTTTCCATCAGGACTGCTTGAAGCGCGGTACCCGATCCTCGCGCCCCTCGACATGTAGTGAATGCTGTGACATCAAACCTTGCCATGTGTTGAGGCTTGTCAGGAGCATGATGGAGGCCCTATCTGGCGACTTGTCTCTTGTCGCTGACAAGGTTGGATCCTTCGCGAATCGCTGGGGGAGCTTGGAAATATTGTCTGATGACGCTACCTCTCTGGCGGCCAAGATGGATAGATTGATTGGTTCTGTGGACTCTATCGTGTCCAATTCGGGTGTTCTTTTGGAGAAGTCGCATGAGATTTCCTCCCGCATATCGTTATTGTCGGGTTCTCTGGACGATGTGCACGCGGCGATTGCAAGCCCCTGCCCCTGCCCAGTTCCTCTTGCGGGTACCTCTTCGATCACCCCAATATTTGACGATATTCGTCGCGGGGTCAAACAGGTGAAGTGTGATCTCGGTGCTTGGTCCTCGGTCGTTTCCGCCAACTCCGAGCTGCTGGGTTCCATTGCCTCGGATGTTAAGTTATTATCTACGCGGTTCTTGATCCCTCCTAATCCCTCTCCCCCGGACGCGTCCCGCATTAGTCCTCAGCACACCTCTCCTCACCTTCCCATTGGTTGCCCTTCCCCTGCAGTCGTGAGTGCCGCCTCTCCACTTGTTATTCCTGAGCTGCACGGAGTTGTTTCCAACGGTCTAATGCCTGACCCTGTTCACCTTGAAGACTGCACCGCACCCACACTAAACCGTACCAGACGCCAGCCTTCTAATGTTTCTCGGGCACCCCGCAGGCGTAAGCACCGCAACGGTGCCGCTACTGGTCAGCCCGCTGTTGCTGTTGTCGTGGAGTCTCAAGACATGGTCCCCTCTCATAATTCGGGGGTGAGTGGCCTTCCACCTTCTCAGTCTGAGGTTCTTGTTGACCCCGCCTTGCTGTCTGAACCTCTGAACAACGGCCCCATGGATCGCCCTTCGCGGGCTGGAGTGGGCGACTGTTCACCTTTTCGTCCTGCTGTCACCGCACTTAGACCAGCACAGCGGCCTAAATGTATCTTTGTATCCAGGGTCCACCGGGATACTCTTGAGGACGATATTGTCAACCATATCTCTCTTCAAGCGGGCGTTCCTTGTGATATGGTTGCCTGTAGACGAATCAGTCCTGCCAGCGGCCGTTCATACACGGCTTCCTTCAAGGTGTTTGTCCCAGAGAGCGCCTTCCTGGCGGTTATCTCTCCAAGTATATGGCCCTCCGGTGCTATCGTTCGTGAGTTCATCCCGAAGCCCCGTGCGGCTCCGACTTCGCAGCCAAAAAACTTGCCAGGCGGGTCTCCTTCCATTATGCCAACGTGACCGGGTTGCGCTCTAAAACCGCGAAGCTTTTCTCCTCCTCCTTTGCGTCCAATGCTGACATTATCTGCCTGACTGAGACCTGGCTGTGTGCCGGAATTTCTGACTCTGAATTGTTCGGCCCTGAGTTCCAGGTCTTTCGTCGGGATCGACACTTATCTGACCCATGTTCACCTGTTGGTGGTGGAGTTCTGTGCGCAGTTAGGGGGGGTCTCCCGTGCTCGGTCGTGGACATTTCGGCCTCCCGCGATCTTGAGCTCTTATGCGTGGTTCTAAAATTTCCCACCAGAAGCTTATTTGTCCTAACTGCATATGTTCCCCCTTGTTCACCCTCCACTGTGTATGAGCTGCTTGCGGCGTCTGTCGACAGTTTGTCAGACTCCATGCTTCCCTCGGACGACCTTTTACTCTGTGGCGACTTTAACTTGTCCTGCATTGGTTGGGCACGTTCTCCTGACGCTGATGGTCTCTTACCCTCGTTCACGTCTGCTCCCCAATTTGCTTTATCCTTTCTGGATTCTGTAGCCGCTTCTAACCTGGCTCAATGCTGTGACATTACTAATGATTCGGGCAGATTTCTGGACCTTGTGTTCTCGTCTGACCCTGACTGTACGACTGTTATGAGATGCCTGACCCCCTTGGTTCCTGAATCAAGTCACCACCCAGCGCTTCTGATTGTCATGTGTTTCGACACCGCTGACACGTTTCCCTCCCTATTAGGTGACCTCTATTTTAACTTCAAACGGGCTGATTTCATGCCCATGAATAACTGGCTTCTTTCTTGTGATTGGTCGAGCGTGCTGGGTCAGTGTGATGTCGACCTGGCTGTGAGCGCTTTTTACGATGTCCTTTACGCTTGTTTTACCCGATTTGTCCCCATCGGCACTTCTCGATCGGGTTCACCACATTTGTTTCGTCCCTGGCTTGACGGTACCTCACGACACCTGAGGAACTTAAAGAGCAAAGCTTGGAAGAGGTTTTGTGCTTCTGGATGCCACGATGACTACTTGGTTTATTCTGATCTCTGCCAGCGTTTCTCCGCTCGGATACAGGACTCCTACGCCGAGTATTTGTCTAACATGAGAGCCACGCTGCGTTACGACCCTAAACAGTTCTGGAGGTTCATCAATTCGAAACGTAATTGTGACGCTTATCCTTCCTCCTTGAGGTACCATGACTGTGAGAGCGATGACTCGTTTACAATTGCTAATTTCCTCGCGGAATTTTTCCGAACTTCTTTCTGTGATTCCACCTGTGATATATCCACCTCTGACTTCGACCATTTGACGCGGCTCCCGCCTACTTCCCTTGAGTCTAAGGACTTAGTATTTGACGACGCATGTGTTGCTGAACATCTATCTAATTTGGCAGACGGCGTCTCGAGTGGTCCCGATGGTATTCCCGCTTGCTTCTTGAAGAAATGCCAACTACCTCTAGCTGGTATCCTCTGTTATCTCTTCAATTTGTCCTTGCGTTCTGGTCGCTTCCCCGAACTTTGGAAGACCTCGGTTTTGATCCCGCTCCATAAGAAAGGAAGCAAATCTGATGTTTCCAACTATCGACCGATTGCCAGTCTGTGCCATACTGCGAAGGTCTTTGAGTCTCTCGTCAGCGACATACTCCGATTTCATTGCAGTCCTTTTTTGCGGTCTTTCCAGCATGGCTTCCTTAAGGGTAAATCGACGACTACGAACCTTCTTGAATTCGTTAACCATTCTCTGCCGATCATCGAAGCGGGGAAGCAGGTGGACTGCGTATTTACGGATTTTAGTAAGGCCTTCGATAGGATTGACCATGGAATCCTAATCTATAAACTGTCTATTCTTGGGTTTCCTCATGGCTTCGTGGATTGGCTGTCCTCTTACCTGTCTGGTCGTACGCAGCGGGTCCTATTCCGTGGTGCTCTTTCCAACCAAATCATTGTCACCTCCGGAGTGCCTCAGGGTAGTATTCTTGGCCCCCTCCTGTTCATCATATATATTAATGATGTTTCGCTTCTGCTATCCCATAGCAAAATTTTGTGTTATGCAGACGATGCCAAGATTTTTCGCACTGTTACCCGCGAAACAGACTGTGGTCTCCTGAACTCTGACTTGGCTTCGTTCTGTGATTGGTGTTCACGCAACCGCCTTCCGTTAAACACAGACAAGTGCACCGTTATGACCTTTTCCCGTAGAAGATCTCCTTTCCTCTTCGACTACACTGTCGATGGTGTTGTCTTGGGTAGGGTGGACAGGATGAAGGACTTGGGCGTGGTCCTTAACTATCGTCTTTCTTTCGAGGATCATGTGGACTCGATCGTTGCTAAGGCTAGTTCGATGCTGGGTTTTGTTAAAAGATGGTCTAAGGAGCTTGATGATCCCTACCTAACCAAACTTCTCTACTGCACCTTTGTTAGGCCATTTTTGGAATACGCTAGCCCTGTGTGGTCCCCCTACTTTGCCGTGCACGTCAACCGCGTCGAGGCAGTGCAGCGTAGATTCCTTAGGTTTGCTCTCCGCGGACTTCCCTGGATTAATCCTCTGCTTCTCCCCTCCTACACCGATCGTTTGTGTCTGATTTCTCTCGACCCCCTCGAAAAGAGGCGCAATATTGCCAAAATAGTATTTCTGTTTGATATATTGCAGGGAACGATAAACTCACCTGAACTACTGGAGGCGGTTAATATCTCGATCCCGCAACGCTCCTTAAGAAATCGAGAGTTCCTGCACGTCCCTGGTCATCGAACTCTATATGGGATGCACGAGCCCATCACGTCGATGTCTCGCCTCTTCAATCAACATTTCACCAACTTCGACATGGGCTTCTCTAGGTTACGGCTGAAGGGCTTACTCAGGCAGTGCCTAAGCTGATGTGGGTGATTTGAAAATTGTTGACTGCTGCCCCATAGTTATTTTTAGTTTTTTAGTTTTAGTTTAATAATTTATATATATATTGCTGTAATAGTCATTTTGGATGAATCTGTATTGAACAAATAAACAAATAAACAAATAAACAAATGGCCCAATGAAAATTCTCTATAAAATTCCTACTGACCATGCAGGTAGGTAAGTTTGAAGCCGTCGATGTTTTGAGGGATAACATGCTGTGACATTACAATTGCGGGTTCGAGTCCTGCCATAGCAAGTTCAAGCCAGAGGGTTTGATTTGAACCTTCTATATGATTCATGTAAGTTTATTTCTTAAGTATCGACACAATGAAAGTTTAGTTTGTTCACGACTTTCAAATTAAGGCCAGTCAACATTATGTATTATAACAAATAATAATGAAAAAATTCCTTGTTATATAAAATTATAAAACATTTTTCTTGCAAAATATATATATATATATATATATATATATATATATATATATATATATATATATATATATATATATATATACGGGGTGTTTGGAATAAGGTGTACCAAAATAACTAGGGTGATAGATCTCACTCTAGTACAAAATATTATACGGCAGGAGCGATCTCAATCGTTTGGGAGTGACAGAGTGATTCATAAATTCTAATTTTTCATGGTATGCATATCACTTTTTTTGTTTTTATCTTTTGATCTACTCAACTCAGCGACATTAAGCAAACCCCAAGCGGCTACTTCCATAATTACCTTTTCAACAATGTGATGGTTATCAACAATGTCTACCATTGCAGGTATAATCACTACAAAAGTGAAAAAGTTGTTTTAATTCCTTAAAGTTCAGCATTTTCCAAAATTTTCTTTAAAATTCATGTAATTTATACATTTTTATAAAATTGCCCATCTGTCGTTAGAACTTATCGGAGAATATTATAAAAATCTTCAATTAAAAGAAATTAAATTCATCCGAGCTCTAAAATAGTTTTTATTGAATTCAAAAGGTATTACAATTAACGTTGTTATGTTAGCAAAGCTCTTCGAAATGTAGTCCGTAACTTTCGATGTATGCCAATAACATGCTTCTAATTCCCTCTTTAAGGTGTATTGTAGCCAACCTATCCCGTATTTTAGTCACTACTAAATAATTTATCTTTATCGGTAACAGACTTTGAATAAACTTCATTCTTTATTGCTTTTAATAAAAAAACGTTCAATGGAATCAGATCTGGAAATCCAGAAGGCCAAGGAATCGATACATCTCATCCAATCTAGCGATAAGGAAATTTTTTATTTAATATTGCCTCACAATGTTGGCAATATACATTTAGGCTCCGTCGTGTTGGTAAAACATTGCCCTAACATTATCCAGAGGGTTGTCATCTAGTAGATTTAGTAGTGTATTTCCCAAAATGTCCTTTTAAGTTTGGCTTTTAGGCAACTGCGGCAAAGTGAGTGGTCCTATTAAATGCATGCCGATGATACCAGCCCAAATATTAGGTCAGAATTTGAGGCCTACTTGTCCCTTATGGGTTAATATCTGTTCCGGTTTGGAAGTTGTGGATGTTGGTGATACCATCCCCGTCCACAGAATTCGGCCCAGAAACTCGCGCTCTCCATATGGCATTGCCGAAGGCAATTGCACCTACTCTACTGAATGAGTAACCCTCCAAACTTTAACTAAAGACTTATCGTCTTGCGAATTGTCTCGGGCTCGTTTCGTCGGCAGAATCTTCCTAAAATTCCATACTGTTTATAGTCACACTTCCGGTATCTTTTAAACTTCGGAAAGTCCACGAAAATAGGCCTCTTTAGGGTGCACGTCTCGAATTTCCTTACATATTGTAGTACAGCCACTTTTTCCTTTCGGTCTACTACATAATAAATATAAATTACATCCTCTTATTCATAAAATAAATTTTTCCATTTTTTTAATAACTTTAGCTAAAAATACCCCTACTGTTACTTTTTTGTTTTTCAACTATAATCGATACTCTTGACTGACCAAATTTAACAGTAAAATTTCCATCAGGTATAGGCAATGGAACGCCACGATACCGTTGTTCTAGTCCTTTCTCTACCAGGACATATTGTACATTTTTATAAAGGTAATGAGATAGGCAATAAAAATAAAAAAGAGGTGTATTAATTACATGAACTTGGGAGAAAAGTTGGAAAAATTCTTAATTTTCGGTAATTTCAAAATTTATTTATCACTTCTGGAAGTAACTGTAATTGCAATGGTAGGAGTTAGATCAGCATTGTTGAATTTTGGAAGGGTCGTTGCGATAGTAGATCTTTAGCGTTTGTTTGATGTCGCCGCGTTTAGTAGGAGTTTATGAATAACCCTTTTGTTTTATGGGCTACACCAAGGGAAACAAAAGCACGCATCAATTGTAAAATATATGAATTTCATATCAATTTGTTGGGACTTTTTTTTATACAAATTTGCTAAATTTGTGAGATATTCAACTTGCAAAGTTCTCCTTTTATTGAGAAATATTAAATGTGTACAGCACAGTCAGACGAAAACAGCCAAAGTCTCAAGGATTCATTTTAATCGATCAGAATGGGAGAGAAAAGAAGACAAATGCGAAAATATTTATCAAACACTAATTAATTGTCCAAACATTAATCAAAGGACGTCAAAATTTATAACCAAACGATACTTGAGACGAAACACAATAAAAGCACTAAAATTGACTACCGCGGCATAATGATAATATCATACTTGAAGAAGGATAATGCGGTTGCTGTAGTAGTCCCTAAAATCAGGAAAATTCCTTAAAAGACTGGGAAAAATTGTTGGCATTGATCCAATAAAGGCCGAAGTTAAGCGAAAATTTAGTTTCAGACATCTTTTCATATCCTCCCACCCGTAGTGGTCCGCATACATGCTGAAATTGGTATTTAACAGAGCGAATAAACGCAGGATATCAGGACAATGGTGGCAAATCTCCTGCAGGAATGAACCTGTTGCGCCTAGTGAGCCCCATTGGGAAAGTGAACTAGTTAGATGAAGTGGACGGCAGAATGCATGAAGACAAAAAGATGAAAATCTTCTCAGTTCTTGAAGTTGAATTGAAATTCATTACTCCGTGTGTGGATGCCCTCGAAGAGCAAGTGGTTGCAAGTAGTTGTAGTGTTCTTAATTGGATAATCTTATTCTAGGAAAAGGTAATACCTGTAGTTAAGTCCCACTATCGCTGCAGTTTATGACAAGTATAATTTTATTCATTAATGAACTCCAGAATGTCCATTTTATCTCTAACACAATTTTAAAATATCCTTCTTAGAGATTACATGTTCCGAACTATGAATTTTAAAGTAGTCATTAATGTGAGATAAATTTTTTTTAGTGCGAGTGAAATTAATTTCTTCCGTAATATTCGCTTAAGGGGGTAGCCAGGTTTCAATGACCTCTTTTTTCAACTACATTTTTTTAACATTAATCTTTATTTGACATTTACAAATTTTTAGTATGTTTTCTAACATGTTAATAACTTCCAAAAAAAATTTTATTTTCATTAACATCCGGTTAATTTATGGCCGATCTGATGACGCCATGTTAAGAAACGGTTGCCATGATTTCTCAACTTTGGGTTATCTAAAACACAAAACAAAAATTGATTATAAAAGAGCACATAAATAGCTATATCCTGAACCTCAGTTATGGAAAAAAATTCATAAATAAACAAATAGTGCAAGTTTTTGTCATTTTTTCTTTTTTTTCTACATCTTTTAAGCAAGAACTGTTTCATATTGTTATTAAATATTATTTGAAAATCAAGACCGAGGTTCATGCGATTGCTAAGCTTTTTCTGAATATTTAAAAAAAAATTGAATGAAATTGTCCTAGTAGATCGACTGGAATCGTGGCGACAACCCAAAAAAAATGTGTTTTGGGATAAACGCGTTTAAAAGATAAAGTGCGAAAAACACGTCTCATCGTCGAAATATGGGAATCAAATTATCTCACTTTTAATCAGCAATGCCTGCTCCGTATAATATTCCTTCTTCGTCCTCAAAATGCTCGTTCTCGCGGGATCTATCTGCTCTCATCTGTGTACGATGTTCTTTTGAGGCCTCGCAACTGCGGTTTGTAAGATGCGAGCGCAACTGCCGATTGTAAGATGCGAGCGCTCGAGGCTTGGCGGCGTGATTCATTTTTCGGCCACTTCTGATACGCTATGAGATCAAAAGTCGTTTTTATCTTATTTCTGAGGTTATAGAGTGACTAAATATTGAGAAAAAAAAAGTTCAATTTTTTGAAAATTTCAAACCTGGCTACCCCCTTAAGCTCTGACCATACATGTAATTATTTGGCGAATTCTATATGAAGCTAAAGAATATTGTTTACTGTTAACGTTAAGTGTAAGGACAATACTTTAAAGGATTGTAAATTACTCATGATCTATTTTTTTCACTAATATCGATGATGCTTTACCTTTTATCATTGGTAAAGTAAACGCGTCCCCTTGCCAAGAATGGGGTGGGAGAGGATTCTTCCCTTTATTCGAGGAACGATTGCTGTTTATACAATTTAATATGAATTCCGAAATCGGAAGGAGCTTATAAATGTTTTTAGTTAGTTTACACACACTCAGTTGTTTTTTTATATTCAAAGTCAAGGGCGGGGGAGGGGCGTTCTGCAACCCAATTAAATCCGTGGGCACTTTGTATTTTTTTAATCTTATGTCAGGATCAGCAACGTACCAACTGTCATTTATTTTCTTAGTGCTAAAAGCATTCAATTTTTTACCGACAACTCCATTTTCAATTTTCGCAGGAAAGCATCAGTCCCATTGACCAGTTTGCTAAGTTCGTCTTCATTACCAGCAATTTCATAGAATTATATCATGGGAAAATGCCACTGATAATATTTTTTTATTTGTATCACTTAAATGCATACCTTCCATGCCTTCTAGTTTTTCTAGAAGCGGCTCCATAACTATATTCAAGATTAAAGGGGACAATAGGTCTCATTGTTTTATTCCACGTTTAATTTTAATTCTTATTTCCTCATTATTAACGATTATTGTTGTACTTGTATCGGCGTAGGATCTCATAATAGATTTTAAAATTGGGTCCGAAAGATTTTTATTTTTAAGTACCCACTCGATAGCCTTGTGCTGCAACGTATCAAAGGCTTTCGTAATATCGAGTTGGGCTATCGCAAAACCTTTCTCACTTTTTCCTGTGCTTATTAGCTCCGCTAGCACTCTCGTGTTATCGAAGGACCCCGACTCGGCTGTAAAACCCTTCTGTCTGTTCGACTTTTCCGCAGTATTTCCTACTATATTTATGAATTGGATGTGAGATTATTAAACTTTTCAAATTCTTAGAAGAATCTGTAAATTGGGGTCATTTATGTTGATTTTGGTATGCTTTAAGGGACTTAATCATTGGGTATGCAGTTTTTGAACAATATTTCTCGAATTTCCTATCATATCATGTAGCTCCTAAAAATCCTTTTAGTTGTTTTTCTGTTTTTGGTATTTACAAATCCTGTATAGTTTTTATTTTTTCGAGGTTAAGTTTAGTTCCTTCTGCTGTCAAAATATGTCCTACAAACACTGAGCTTTTTTTTTTTAAAAAAGCTACACTTAGCTATCTATATTTTTAAATTATGTTCTTGAAGCCTTGAAAACTCTTTATTTAGTGATTTTCCATGCCCTTCCAAGGTTGTAGAAAAAACAAGAATGTCAACAATATATACCACACAGATTTGGTTAATGTATTTTCGAAGAATTTCATTCATTACGCGCTGCAACGTAGCGCGGGCATTCTTTAGATCAAACGGTATACGTACATATTCTTAAAGCCCAGCTTGAGTAACGAATCCAGTTTTTTCAATATTTCTTTCTAGCATTGTGCTGAAATATTTCGCCTTGCCTAGCTTCTTCTTGGCTTCTTCTTGGTATATTTATTTTTAGTTTTGCGCTGAAATATTTCGGGATATTTGTCATCGATTGTAACTTGATTTACCCACCTGTAGTCCACTACAATTTGAAATTGTTGTGCTTCCGAATTATCTTTTTTTTGTATTACTATTACCGCTGAATTATACATATTAGCTTTTTCTCATTAAAGACAGCCGGTGCGCTCAGGTAGCGTGAGATTCTTGTTCACTAAAACATCTCTCCGGGGAGTAGCCAAAGCAGACCACATATAAGTGGGCCCCTTTTCGTCCCCTCCTAGTCTCCTTTAATAGTGGCAACTGAATTATCCAGTTATCCCATGGTAACCGCTACTCTCGGATCCCTGGGTCAATGCTAGAATCCTAGCCTATCTGCAGGAATCCATGTTGTTCCAACGTCTTCAGGTTTCCTTCGTGATCCATGCGTTAATTATAATCGTTACCCCTTCTCTACCCACGGGAGTGAAAGTTTCAGTCCAGAGCCAGGACAAGTAACCTCCACCGGATTAACCAATGCTTACCCTTTAAACGATAGGTCTACATCTCCTACTCGTGTGTGTACCTGAGGAAGTGCTAATTCTTTTGCAAATGACACCTTCTTCCAGGTTTTGTTTGCTATCTGATTAATAAAGTGGTACTTAGACGGTAGAATTTTATTTTCAATTAATATGCTAATGGTGGATACTGTATCTATTAATGCTAAATATTTAATCTCCTCGTATTGTTACGGTTATAACAATTTTATTGTGATTCGAGGATAATTTAAAAAAAAAGTGTCATCGATAGTATTCGTTTCAACTCTACTTCTTCATTAGAAACGCCGGTCGTGTTAAGAAATTCTTTTATTTCTTACGTTGCTCGAGTTAAACAAGTGTCGTTTTGATTTTTAGTTTAAAAATTCACTCGGGTCAGGTGTATATTTCCTGCACATTTTGTGCATTTTTGAATCTACTTATAGTGTCTATTTTCATAGGTTCCGCTCTCTATGGCCATTATGCCGAAACTGTTGTGTTCTAATAGTTATTATGATTGAATCTTGGTTGCTAGTTATTATTTCTATTCTTATTTGTTATATTTTGATAATAATTGCTTGGTTTATAGTTTACATGTGAGTTGTGATTATGTTGTTGGGTATGCATTCTCTTTTCACTATACCAATGTTCACTGTATTTAATGACATCTCTACTAATTAAACTTACATTTAAATTACATCGGTCTTGGCCAATGAAGTTGTTAACAATTTCTTGAATTTCAGATAAATGATTTTTTATCATTATTGCATAAGACAATGAAACAGACAATGATACCGACTTTTTGCACTAACATAACACTAAACCTTTGAATCATTATTTCATCATCATCATCAAATGCTGCATATCGGGTTATATCTTCTGCAATCTGTCTTAATTTAAAATCTTGGTTATAAATACTATACTCTTTTAAACAAACAATTTCTTTGGTTATTGTCAGCTAAACCTTAGATGCTCTATTATACTTCCTTAATCGTTGCTTGCATTCGTTCCAATTTACTTAAGGTTGGACATTTAAAAAATTAGTCGCTCTTCCTTGCACATTTTCGTTGTAAATTATTCAGAATAGTCGTCTGCTTCCAGTTCTTCTTGGTAGTCCGATAATTTGCAACGGAGTCAATGAAGGATGATAATGTTCCTACTTCTCCCAAAAATTCTGGAAGGTAACGAATTTCCTTTTCGATTCTTCCTATCCAGTTTTTAGAAGCAGTTAAAGCCACTATGTACTGCTTGATGGGATTGTTTTGATTAGCCAAGTTGCGTTTTTGATCAAAAAGTACTTTTCTACTGCGTAAGTCATTAAGTTAGGTTTGGGCTTACTTTGTATCTAACTTTTAGATAAGAAAATTTGGTCATTAACTTATAACTGTTAACTTATTGATTTCTAACAATTCGTATCACTGGATCCCTTTTCTTTCGATAGAAATCCTACCGACTGCGCTACTTATGTAATGGGTAATTACTTACGCACAAAAAAAAAGAATTAAATCCGACAATTAATTAAGTAAAACTTTCTTGAGTAACTTCTTTAAACATTTTAGTCCGTCTTTAACAGCGTTGTAAACTAAAACTGAAACTTACCTTAACTATCTTCTTACAGAACTACCGCTCAACAAATTATTAGAATACCGAAATGTTTATTAGACACTTTCCACGATTTACAGCTTATCTGTTTCCAGACGCTGAGGTATATATAAAACCTAGGAATCATAATTACTAACCTTAGTAACTCCGAAAAATATGGATTCTCACACTAATATCGGTCGGTTTCGATTATTCACATTTCACATTTCACTCTCTTCCCACCGCCATCCATGTTATTTAACGGCATCGGGAGTGTCATTATGTACATCGTACTGACCCCGGAAAGTATGAATTCGACACTAATATAGCTTTTTTCGGGTTTTTTGTACATCTCACCCCCCCCCCCCCCCATCTCGCTTTCATTCCTAGTAAGCTAAACTACGGGAAAGACTGACTTTTCCCGTAAAAGTTTTACCGAAATAGGACTAGCCGTTTACGACATTAGCCCGGGTGGTTTTCGAAAATATGTACATGGTACTATATTTTCATCCCCATCCATAGGGATCTCTTATGGATCTCTTATCATTAATCATGATAATTCATAAGGCTAGAGAATTGAGCTTACACTTCTATGTGACAGAAAGAGAAAAAAGCAATTGAAAATTAAAAATCAAAAAACGAAAGGCAACTACGCATTACTAATGCAAATTGTACTGTAAGATTAGCAAAAAAGCAATTCTTATTAATAAAAAATACTGAAAGTAATGGATAATCATATATGCATAGTATGTATGTGCAATTCATTGAAATCTACTAAGTTTAACTAACTATTAACTGGCACCACATACTCTTCTAGTCTCAGTAGGAAGAACATTCCACATTCTAATACCTTATACAAAAAATTGGCGCTTAGTTATTCTATAACAAAATTATGGTATTATTAAGGAAGTAGTTCTTCGTGATTCAGTAAAGCTAATTTTTTAAAAAAGAGACTTCCTTGTCCTATTTTAAATAATGTTGCACAAAAACAGAGTAGTACGAAACTCAATATATTTTAGTAAAGGGTACCCAATGATTGAGAGGACACATGATCAAAGCGTCTAATATTATATATATATAACGCACTGCAGAATTGAAATCCATATTAAGTTTTCTTTGTGAGTTAGAGTTCAGCCGACAAAAAATCTCACATCCATAAATAAACAAGGGCAATAGCAGTGCTTTGCCCAACATCGTCCTGGTTTCAAGTGGCGTAAAAGGTGCAGATAACCAGTGCCGTCGAAGAGCTCCATATATTTAAATTACATGATGAGACCAAGATAGCGTTTTGTTAAAGATAATTCCTAAATTCCTTGTAGGGTATTACAATGCAATTTAGAAAGAGTTTAGGAAAATCCGTTGTACCAATGCAGTCTCGATAGAACCCCCCATCGTACCATAAGTACCCTAAACTATGCCTCCGAGATTACTTTTTTTTTTGTGGGAGAGGTGAAAATCTTCCAGAAGACACCAGATAGCCCGTGCCCTCCGGTAGTGTCAGATTCTTACTAACTAAAAACACTTCTCTGGGGATTAGCCGAAAGAGACCACATAACCGGGTCTCTTTTCGTCCCCTCCCAGTCACCCTTAATGGGGGCAACTGAGTATCCAGTTATCCCACTGTCGCCACTAACCTCGGTTTCCTGGAATACTGCTAGAATCCTAGCCTATCCGCATAAATCCATGTTTTCCTACCGTATGCAGTGTTCCTTCTTGGTCCATGCGTTAGTTAAAACCTTCACCCCTTCACTGTCTACGGCATTGAAGGGTTCCAGGCCGTAACGCTTTAGTCCTGCGCCAGGACAAGGAACCCCCTCCGGATTAACCGCAGCTAACCCTTCGGAAGGCAGATCTACATTTTCCACTGGTGTGCGTAACGCGGAGATAGCCAATTCGTTAGAGTCTCCCGTCTCTGCACCGCCGCACCTGAGGAAGTGCCAGTTATTATTATGCCAATGGCACCCTCTTCCAGGACTGCTACAGCAGTTTCAGCCGGCGGGGGCGAGCCAGCCTCCATAGCCGCCACAGTTCCTCAGAAAGGTAATTTTCGCAAAGTTGCTACTGTTGTATTGTGGGTACCGTGGGTATAGCCAACCTGTTGGGGTCTCCCATACAATCCACCTCCACTCCCACAGAGGCACCCAAGAAAACGCCATTTGCGACCCAATTATCCTGGGGCCCTCCAGAGGGGACGACGACACTGCAGACTCCCTTGGAGTTAGGGGGATTTTTTCCATAGGTTATCTTCTCCCGTATTAGTTACTTGCCTACATTCTAGGATGCATTGCCCGGTTGCTACCACTTGGAGGTGTAACTAACAACCCCGAGATTACTTAATTCTCCCGTGAAAGTCCCATTGAAATCAGATTAGCCGGTTTACAACTTAAGCCCGGAGAAATAGACAGACAGACAAAAGTTGTATAAATAATTATTTGAGCTTACAAAATGATAATTATTTTGAAATCACAAGTGCCTCTTTGTGATTTCAAAATAATTGTCATTTTGTAAGCTCAAATGGTGAAAAGCTAGTAAATTATTTATACAACTTGTGTCTGTCTGTCTATTTCTCCGGGCTCTCCAATTTTATATAGAATAGAAGAACAAGGTTATCTAAGAACAAATTAACTATAGTAATAAATGTGAGTCAGCCTGCTTTTAGAAATACTTTCAAAAATGAAACACTCCTTGGCTCTAATTATTGTGTTTTTTACCTCTTACTATTTTAATCTCATGAAAGCATATACCTCTTCGTAGTTATTAATTTCCTCTACGTCGAAATTTTCCTTGAGCTTATATAAACATTGTTTGATGAATTTGTCAATAATGTAACTACTTTCAATACTTAACCGTCTACAAGATACATACTTGAAGAAAGCACCAAGTGAATAGAACTATGTACGTATATTTTTTATACACCAACCGTGTACTCGTGCAGTCCAGATATACGATGGACTTATTATTATTGTTACAAGGATCAACAGGCTTGATTCTTAAAGGTGGATTAGATGCCTGAACTAATTAGGTTTAATAATTAATTAGATGTCCAATCCACCATTGCCATAATTATGTGTTCCCTCATAACAAATTCGCAGTTGAATCATATAATTACATTTTATCATTAAATTAGGGAGAAATGTGCATGTGTTTTCAGGCAACTAGAGGAATGAAAGTTTGCTGTCAGAAGCAAATTTAATTTGGAAATGTCAAAAGTGCGGAGTGCAGAAAAAGTTTTCAGCGGGTGTTTTTTCAGTATTAAGGTTTCTGACAAGGATAAATTATTCCTGTAAATTGAAATTAATTGAAAATATGCGTTGGGATGAAAATTATGTGGGAGTGCAATTGTGTGTTTTTGTACAGTTTTTTTTTTTTGATATGTTTGACGAAAGATATTAAATAAATTTTTCTTTCATTATAAATGGTACAGGTGCAAGATTGATGTATTCTATTATAGTTATTATTATTGGACAGGGCTCTTAATCATTAGAGTTGCACAGTCATTGTCTGAGTTCTTGCGATATCTTGAATGTGTAGGATAACATCGATAAATGCAGGGGGCTTGAGTGCACCCACTAGCCTACACAGTATTTTTGAAGACATTACACACTGGAACACGGACATTGCACTTATACAGGAGACGAATTTTTCACAAGACACATTTACACGTCCAGAACAAAATTCCAACTTACACAAGGGTTACACAGTTTTTGCCACAGAAACGCCCCGCAGAGGTTCCGTTGTGGTAATCGCTGTGTCCCACAGCTTTACACTGATATCTCCTGTATACACAGACATCTACCCAGGTTTCGCGTCTTCCTTGGATTTTGTGTTAGGGGACAAAACGATAAGGGTAGTAAACGTGTACCTGCCGCAAGACCAGGATACTGCAAGACAGATATTGAACTCAATCCTGCTGCATATTACGAACTTCGGTGGTGAGGTTATGCTTGGGGGGGGGGGGGGGACTTCTACTGCACAATAGATTCTTCAATCGATCGTCATTCTAGAGTTAAATTCAACTCGGTAAACGCCGGGCGATTGTCAGATATAGCAACTATGTGAATGTCTACCGTTGGCTTAATACAACGACTAGGTCATACAGAAGGGTTTCCCGAAATGTCCAGGGTAGCTTTTCGGGTTCGAGGACTTCAGACTTTAGTCCCGGTCGTCGATATCTTGCAACACTGGTACAGATATACTATAAGTAACGCGAGAAAGCTCCATAGCGCAATAGGGTAAAGACCCTTTCAATCGCAGCGTAATTTTCGTGCGATCGCCGCAAAAGTCTTCGCAAGATTAGGAGAAGGGCAATTGTGTAGAGCAGCAGCAGACTTCGGACGTGGACGACCCCAGGGTTGCTATTTTAGAAGTGAGACTTCAAAGGGCAGAGAAAAGCTTAGTGAAGATGAGCGAGATGCTGGTCAACAGAAAAACATTCATCGGGACATCAAGGTCACAGTTTGAAACCTCAGGGGATTCTGCAAGAAGGCTTTGGAGGGGCTGAGGTCGATACCACAGACATTAAAGGCGAAGCTGGAGAAAGTGGTACTCCAAAAACGGCCACATCGATACAGGAGCGGACGGCTGCCAAGTTAACTGAGAGGGGCACGCAAACCAGTCCGGTATTGCAAACTCCCAAAGGAGGTAAAAGGCAGCAGAAACTGGTGGAACAAATGACAACTGGGGAACCATCACCGAAAAAGCCAAGAAGCGAGAGGCGGAGCTACCTTTTTGTGCGGCCTTAAGTTGGTTCGTAAAAAAATATGTGTTGTGTATATGAGGGTTCCCCCTGTGAACCTAACGGTTAACGTGATATAAGAGCAAACTAAATTTCTGTCGAGAAGAGTTTCAAAAAATATCGAAAAACATATCCTATAATTCCTAGATAGGCAATCTTTAAATCTCAATGGCATTGTATTACCGTCGATTTTATCAATTCTTTTAAAAAATCCAGGCAGATGTACCGTCCCGAGTTCTCCAAAAATTTCGGTTCTTAATTAAAAATTAGTTATTAATTGTCCACGTCCTATTCTTCGTGATGTTTAACCCTTTCAAGGTAAGTTTAACACTAGGTTTACGGGAACTTACGAAAAGAATTATTATTATTTTTTCCAATTTATGCTGTTTTTTGTGGATGGAATGTTACGAATATATACTCAAATATTTTCCTTTCAGTTCTTCAATTACAAAATTCCAATGATGTATACCTATTTCTCCAGACACATGTATGACGGGTAAGCTAATTTAATAGTTAATTGAAATAACCGGGCTTTTTTCTGAGACGTGTTGTCCTTATTACATTAAGTTCAGAAAAAAATTATTGATACATATGAATGGGTTTTTTAATTTCAAAAGCTTCAAAGCTGGGATATGACTAGAATATACGGTCGGTATCAGCCAAAGTAAAATCCACTTTTATTATTTTTTCTGTGATTATGTTTGTTAGCTTTTTTCAAGTTTTTATCATGTTATTTCGGTTATAAAGGGGTTCAATTATTACCTTTTTTTAAAAATTGTTCCAAAACTACTTTCGTGCCATAAATCTATCCTGGTGTTAAATTTTAACCTGTTCTTACTACTACTTTAAAGGTTAAGAACCTGTAACGGGCTAATAGACCAACCAACAAGTTGTTTTTTTGCTTTTTCAGTTACGGAACCTAGGCGGCACACAATTCGATTATATTTTTTTTATGCCAATAGGTCGTAATACACCAAAATGGGTTACAAAATACTTCAGTGTAATATTTACAATTCCAAAAACAAAAGTGATTTATACAAATTTTTTTTCGTTTCATAAAAATCTAACTTTTATTTTAATAATAATTACGTAGGCTAACATAGTATGAAAATTGGTATTTGAAAAATTATATTGCACCAGCAGCATGATGAAACCTTTTCGAAATCAGGGTCAAAGATAGCCCTCGTTGCCCTAAGGAGCCTATCGTATCTCCTTTGAAGAGATGGTATTTGTCATTACTCCTTGACTGTATGCAATAGTGTGTAATTAAAAAAAAAATACTAGTTACGTGTGCCCGGCGTTGCTCTGACTTTTAATAAATAAGTGTCGCTTCCGATTATTTTTACATGTCACTCCCTTCTAACACAAACATTTTAGGATGCTAGATGTGCCTTAACCACATAGTATCCAACGGCAATTAGAGTGTGATTGGTCATCTCATTGATCCCGAAAACTATGAATTCTTACGTTAATATCGTCCGTTTTGGATTATTTGGACATGTAACGCTCTTATCACCCTTATATCTAGAGGGCATCGGGAGTGTCGACAATAAGATCGGTCATTTCGATTACTTGCACATGTCATCCCCGCCACTATCTGCGCTCATCGTATCCTAAAATTAACCTAAGAAAATACTGAACCTTCCAGTGCAAGTCCCGTGGAAGTCGGGTTAGCTGTTTTCGAGATTAGCCCGTATCGTTTTCGATTATCTGTACGTGCCCCCCCCCCACCGCATAGATTCGACACCAATTTCGGCCGTTTTGATTATTATATGAGCATGATAAATGTCATCCCTCTTCCCTCGCCTGGTGACATACGTAGCGTAAAATATACCTATGAAATTACTGAATCTTACCGTGAAAGTAATATCGAAATCAGATTAAAGATTATTAGCTGAATGACGCGCTGCACGGGTTTATGATATCCGAATCTTTTCAATTTCATTTCGCTCTTCACGTTGCTGTGCAGTCCGATTAGACTGGTTTCTAGCATTTCGAGTTCTTCGACCCGAATTGCTCCGCCCTCGTCTTAAAGGCGGCATAAGTCTTGAATTGAATATAAATGGAAACAGACACTAAATAAACCAATCAACCAAAGATAAATCGAGGAACTTGTTTATCGATTGAGAAGCGAAGATTTAAAAAGAAAATAACACGCACTAATTGAGAATCTACTGAAAAAAGTAAAACTGTATATCGTAGGAAGGGAAATTGTCAAGTCTACGGATGCATTCAAGTAGTTTATAGTAATTTTAAGATTGCGTTTATACTTATTAAGTTACTAATTAAATTTTAATTGTTTTTTCTTTATATTATAGTTTGGAACTCTCTTGTTTAATTTGAATAAAAGGAAATATTTAGTCAATGAATCGAAAGTCGATTTTAGGGTATCTGAGATCGATTCACTCGATCGATTCATTGTTGAAATCGATCTGTACGACCCCAAAAAATCGATTCTTCGATTAATCGATCTCAGATCGCCATTATTAGAATTGGCAGCTGGGAACAATTTGAATGTGATAAAGAAAAATGTGGTTGTGCAATTTTTCCAATTTTTTCTCTTCATAAGAACCTTTCTTGGATTTCAACGAATATTAAAAAAAAATATTCCGAATGGGTCCAGACGTTCTCGAGTTTTGCGCTTAGTTTATTTATTTATTTATTTACAATCTTTCATCAAAATGCTGATTACTACAAGAGAAAACAAAAGAAAAAAAATAAGAACAATACATTAAAAAACTAAATAAGAACAATATAATAAACTATATAAAATTAAAGATAACAAGAGAATACTATATATGAATAGAATATGAAAATACTAAAGTGTATAAATGATATATAAAAAGCATAAAGTAGATAAATTGAAAAGCAAAAAGTGAAAAGCAAAAAGTAACCTCAACAAAGCTGACTCCTCACTTGATTACGCGATAGATGAAAATCAATGCGATCGAAAGAAGAATTAAAAAATCGCGACATCGACGTCATAGGCTCATTTAGTCCATAATTCGTGCGATGAAAAGGTAATTGAAGAAAGTCGTCATTCCTCAAAACAAGCGGAGAGAACAGGAGAGTCTATAGACCCCCTAATGCAGTCGAAAGCAAAAAGGATTCTTGCGTTACGTCGCCTCTTTTCAAGTGTATGCAGGAGTTCAAGTCTATCAACATAAGGAGGCAATATACGGGAGTTATTCCATGGAAGGCCACGAAGAGCGAACCTAACAAACCTCCGTTGAACAGCTTCAATGCGATTGATATGTGTCTTATATAACGGCGACCAGACTGGAGAGGCATATTCCAGGATAGGCCTGACAAAAGTGCAATATAAGAGCTTTGTAATGTAAGGGTCATCAAATTCCTTTGACCACCTCTTCACGAAAACAAGAGTCATATTAGCCTTGTTGACTATGGCATCAAAATGATCCTCGAAAGAAAAATGGGAATTGAGCCAGACACCTAGGTCCTTAGTATTAGTAACTCTTGTTAAAGGACAGCCCTCTATGGAAAAGTTAAATTGAAAGGGGACCTTTTTCGTGAGATGTACACTTTCCGATGTTTAGGGGAAGGTCATTAATGGAACACCAATTCTGAAAGGCGTCCAAGTCAAAATTTAAAAGAAGGCAATCAGCATTGCCAGACACAATGCGAAATAACTTAGCGCCGTCGGCATAACAAAGAATATTTCAGTGAGACAGAATCGTAGATACGTCATTGATAAAAATTATAAATAACAATAGCCCGAGGTCTTTCCACGCTTTCGGAAAAAATACCGCAGCGAATTGAGAGATTAAATAAGTAACACAGAATAGGAGCAAGAACTGAACAACATCTTTTCACGAGTGCGGCGGGGATACCGTCAGGACCAATTGAAAAACTATCAGTCAAAGTAGAGATTTTCTTCAAAATCGTAACTTCGTCAAGTAAAAGGTCTTTGGATTCGAGAGAAGTCGGTGGAAACCTCGTCAAATGGGTAAAATCCTTAAAGCTAACATCACAGGTATCGTCCAAAAACGCAGTTTTAAAAAAGTCAGCAAAAAGGTTTGCTATCGTCAGGGGGTCATTGCTTTCACTGTCTCCGAAAGAAATAGAAGATGGATAGCCATCAGAATTTCGCTTCAAGTTCACGAACTTCCAAAATCGCTTAGGATCGACTCGTAGGGATGCTTTCATTCTGTGAATATAATTATTGTAAGAAGACACTAAGTCAGACAAAAAGCTACATAGTCAGCGTCGCTCCTAGAGGAACAAAACCTCTTGCAGGCTTTACATTTGACATTTCTTAAATGTTTTAAGGAACTATCGAACCAAGGCTGGTTAGATCGTAAGTTATTCGATTTAGAAATAGGGACACAGTAAGTAAAACAGATAGACAATAAATTATAAAAAGAACTTACAGCCACATTAATATCTCGTTCATTGAGGACGCTACTCTAATCACAAGCTGAGAGCCAGTTGTTAATTACGGAGAAGTCAGCCTTGCTGAAGTTATAACAAACGTCATCTGGCACACAAGAAGCTATCACAACTGGATCAGTGAAAAAAGTAATATGAATCGCAGGGTGATGATTCGATTCAGGAACAATAGGCACCAAGCATCGTCTTATCGATGTATTAGCAGGATCAGTAGAAAAAACGAGGTCGAGGAACGTTCCGTGACTGTTGGAAACGCTGCAAGTCTGCGATAAACCAGAAGAAGCAAGGCCATCTACAAAAGAAAGAGCAAACTGACTGGCAGACCGAAAAGAAGGAACCAAGTCATCACTCGAGTGAGAGAGCTCCCAGCCAACGTCAGGCAGGTTAAAGTCCCCAAAAGCAACAATTCGTCGGTAGGCATCAGGGCGTGTGAGAGGTCATCCAGGCAGGAGGCAAATCTTTCATTAACATTAGATGGAGAACCTGGAGGAATATAGGCGGTCGAAATGAACAATGTTTTACCAGGCAGTCTAACAGCGACACATAAAACCTGCAATTCTTCGGAGTTCGGGATGTCAACCAGTCTGCATGGAACATCACGACGCACAGCGCAGAGAACACCGCCTCCAACGGGCGCATTAGCCAAATCAGCGAAACGATCACGGCGAAAAACAATGTACTCAGAGATGAACAGCTCCGCATCCAAAATTCCCTGACACAGCCACGTTTCCGTCAAACAAATTACATTGAAGCAGAGATTGCAGGAGCCATTAAAGAGCCTAGCCTAGGAACACATTTACCCATTCATGTTTATTTATATAGATAGATTAAAGGAATATACTTTACTTTATACTTCATATTACTAAATGGATTTTTGCTTTTTTTATTCTCCCTAATAAAGCACTTCGGTGGATAAGTAAAATTAAATCCCTTCTAGCTTAAACTCATTTTACGTATAAAATTTTTTTTGTGATTTTTCATATTAAACCTTCAGATTTTTGATTCTCTTTGTTGCATCTGTACGTTTATCTTTAAGAAAAATATAATTGCTGTAAATACATACATAACTTTCAAAGCACCACTCACTTCAAGGTATGGCTTTATGTGATTGGATAGATTTCATCGTTTTAGTTCCTTTATGAAAAGCACTGCGGAAACCTTAAACGCTTTCCAAAAGGTAATTTAACTTTTCCCTAGGTGTACGTTTCTCTCTGAGGCTAAAAATTTCACTCAATCGTAACATAGAAATTTGTAGCCCCCTTTGTTATACAAGTACAATCTATGTTCAATTGTATCACTGATAAAATGTTTCAAAGGCAGCAATATTTCTAAGAAGTTTTAACTCACAATACATTTCTTAACAACTTTCTAAGTTCTGTCCAAGCCATTCAATATCCCTCTCATTGTTGAACAAAGGTCCTTACAATTGCAGCATTATCTGTTTTCTGCTGATTTACCTATTCTGAGAATATTTTCCTGGCTGTTAATGGAATTCAATAGAAATTCGGTTATATTTCAGTAAAATAGAAAATTCTTCTCCCGTATAAGAATTGTGTACAATGCACGAATCGTTAGAAATATCTAACTTTTGTAATTTTTTTTCATTTCAGTAATGTTTGTTCAAAATTATATTTACGTCGTAAAGTTTTCTCTGAAATGACTAAAAACTAATATTTTGTAAGATTAATTTAAAATATGGTTTGTGTTACATTTAAAATATAATCTGCGAGTACATTGGTTAGTTTGTAAATATCCCAGTTTGATGATTGAAGTTTATACCGTATATCGGGCATTCTATAAGTATTAACTTTGTATGCGTAAGATCGCCATATTCCTGTAGATTTGTACTACTGATTTTCACCAAAAGGATTTTGTCGAAGGATGAAAATAATTGCATTTTGATCAGAAACATCATTTGAAGTCAACGGCAACAGAAAGCTGCCTAGTACCATTTAAAAGCGCTCCAATATTGCTAACATGTTAAGCCAAAAGATTTTAAAAGTATATAACTACATTTATTAATTTTCCTAGGAATTTAGAAATATTTGAATAAAACAATAGCAAAGCACAAACATTTTAAAGATTACAGACTAAGTTATTATACAGGGTTTACATAAGGTGTGCCAAAATAAGTGGAATGAAAGATCTCACTTATCCAAACATAAAATTATATGGCACTATACCATTGCAGGTACAGTAACTTCCAAAAGTGAAAAAAAAGTTTTGAAATTATCAAAAATTCGGCATTTTCCAAAATTTTCTCCGAACTGCATGTATTAATCACTTCTTTTTTATTTTTATTATATTGCCGTATCCTTATAATTCCCTGGCTAACTAATTATGTTATTGCACTTCTAGGAAAGTCTTTAAATAAATAACATTTTCAAGACAAATCGTCGAAAATGTTTATTTAGTTTACATAAATCTCTAGTTTTAATTATTGCTGCAAAGTGTTATGAAAATATTAGTGTAATTTGGTTTCATTGCCGATAATAGCTGCTGTTGGCCAGAGTTCACACCCTCACGTTCTGTTTATAATATTTGACGGAAATTTTGCTATAAAAGTGGGTCAGTCAGCAGGAATACCGATCATAGCTGAAAAACAAATCAATAACTACAGGTGTGCTTAGCTAAATTATTAAAAAATGTAAAAATTTACTTTTAAGGAATAAGCGGATATAATGAAGCTGTACTGGAATATGAGAGGAGATTTCCCAACTGACCCAAAGAGGGGCATAAGACTTTCACGATCTGACACATCGGAAGATTCTGCCGACGTCGAGCAGTAAAGAATCACAGGGTAAGGCCCTGAAATGAGTCCGATGAGACGAGTAGCAAGACGATTAGGAGTGTCTTCAGTTAAAGTTTGGAGGGCAACTAATCCATCGGGGCGAAGTTCATATTACCATATTTCAGTGCAAGGACTACTGGAAGGTGATTCCCAGAGAAGAATTTTGCATTTGACTTCTGGAATGCGACATTGAGAACGGGGCGTTTCTGGACAAAATTCTATGCACAGATGAATTGTAGGTCACGAGAGTGATATTACAAAGTTCCGCCCCTCCATAACTGGTCGGATCCTAACCTACATAGCCCAATTCATCGAAACATATTTAATAGGACCACCCATTTGGCAGAAGTGCCTAAAGTTCAAATTTATGAGGACTTCTTCGGAAATACACTACTAAATATACTAGGGGACATCCCTCTGGATAATCTTAGATCAATATTTTACCAACACGATGCGGCCGCAGTGAATACTTCCAATTGAACTTTTTTTATGGACAACAATGAAGGATGAAGTTTGTTCAATGTATGCTAACAGTAGCGACGAATTAGTTAGCAGCGATGAAAATACCGAGTGGGTTGGCTGCAATACACCTTAGATAGGTTATTGACATAAATCGAAAGTGACGGAGGACATTTTGAACAGCTTTTTTCAATAAAAAGTACTTAAGGGTTAGTATGAGTGTAGCTTCTTTAAATTGCAGATTTTTATAACATTCCCCGATAGATTTTCTACTCATAAATTTGTACACCCTTTCCCTACTTGAACATGTTGTACTTTTGGGAAGGGAAAATTTATAAAAAAAATTATAATAATAAAAAACCGATATATTAATTACATGAATTTTTTTTACGATTTGTCCAGGGTCAGGGGAGAACTCTTTGATGCGTTAGCATTTCTTTGGCCGCAAGGGATTAGGGTAAGGGGAGTGAGGAAACTTGAATGTCTTGTTTTTGCATTGCTGCGAGCACCCAGAGACGGAGTGGATTATTTTAATTTCTAAATAAAAGCTCACGGGGAGACCTGGTTTCGAATCTGGGAACCATGGCATGGTGGTCGTGCCGCTCAACCAAATGATCCAAGTCCAACTCCGTCTCCAAAATTCTGTATTTTTGGTAGCTTCAAATTTCTTTTTGACATTTGGAACCTGCACCTGCAATGGTAGGAGTTCAATCCACACTTTTGAAAATTTTGGGAAAGGTCATTGGGGTACTAGCTTTTTAGCATTTGTTTTAAGTCGCTGCCTTAAGTAGAGGAAAAGATAAAAATGAAAGAGTGATTTGCATACCACGAAGAATTGGAATTAATTAATCATCCTGTAACTCCCAAACGGTTGAGATCCACCCTTCTGCCATAAAATGTTTTGTTTAATTAGGTGAGATCTATTACCACACTTATTTTGGCACACATTATGCGAAGCACCCTCTCTGTGTGCATCTAGCGAAGGGGAAGGGCTTTTTATGCTCTATTGAAAAGTTCATAATGTGTTGCCGGATTAAGATTATTCTGTTTCCTTTGTATAGAGTACACTATCCTTGTTCACGCGAGCAGCAGTTCTCGAGTACAATATCTAAAGACACTAAAAAGTCAAAAATCAAATAATTTTTTAAGCAAAGTTGAACGGATTGCACATTAAACTCTAAAGAGTACAACATAATATTAATTTTGTGTCTATTACGACATTTTGAAGTCGGTGCAAATTGAAGAAACAAAACAACTACCTAGTTTAGAATATGATGCCAACCGACGGAAAAGCCTCTCGAGAGCACATCGTCCATAGCACTGCCACGATAAGATGCCCTGCGTATGCACGAGCCTATCACTTCTATGTCACGCCTTTATATTGATGCCGCTGCCTTCATCGAGCTGGGTTGTTATAGGCGGCAACTGAAGAGCCATCTGAGGCTACTCATTTGAATAAGTTAGTTATAGTTCTTAGGCTTAAGGGGGTCCTCTACTTTCGAGGCCTGAAATTGAGCGGTTTTTTGGGGAATAAAGGATCTACTGAATACATTTAAAAAATTTTTTTTTATTTCGAAGATACATGTTTTGACTTTTTAATTTTACTTTTGAAGATGAAAAAAAATAACTGTCGCGACCTTGAAACGTTATTAATGACATTGATGTTGAAACTGCATGGGTCCCGCTTAAGCAAAGTTGTGGCCAATTGGGTAATATGTAATCTGAAAATTGATATTCTTTATAATCATAGTTACGTTGGCTATGTTTTCCCGAGACAGATTTTTTTATTTTGCAATTTGTAAAAGTTATGCTACGATTTGTAAAAATTTCCAATTCTTACGTCATTTTTTGACCTATTAGAGGCTATAAAAATGGAACAAAATGAAATTTTGCAAATCGTACTCGGGAAAACATAGCGGTTGAAATCGGACCAATACTTTTATGAGAAGTCTTACTCGGCAGCTAAACAACACTACTTTCGGGAAAACGCGTTTAATGATAATTTACGGTGTATAACATGCTTGTAGTAACTTACGAGTTAATCTGCTATACCGGGGCCGTAGAGTTCTCCTTCCTCATCATGTTGATGTTCTTGGTTGTACACATTCTTCTCAAGAACGGACCGGTAAATTCTTTAGACAATTATTTTTAACTGGACAAGCGCCGTCGTGGCGCGCCGCGCTTAGTTTCTCGGAAACGGCCGGAGACGGGTACCTTTCTGTTCCCAGAAATATGCAAAGGAATGTGATTTTCACGAAATGCTTTCTGTGGCGTATTCTCAGATAGATATAGATTGAAATTAAAAAATAAGAATAAAATCGATTTTTTTAAACCGAAAGAGTAGAGGACCCCTTAATGATATGCACTTTCCGTAGTAGGCAGCTTTGGCGAATCTGCTGAAAATAAATAAATAAATAATTTTCGAGTCTTCCTTTAAGCTTTTAATAAAGTGGTTTCCCAGTACTTCTTGTCTATTCCTAGCAATCAAACGATCATGCCGTTCTCTACAACTGATTTTTTATTGGATTCATGAAAATTTTTGCACAAATCAATGTCGAAAACTCAAATTCTTCTCGCATGTGCCTCGGTAAGACAGTAACCGGTGTAGATCCCGACCGAAGAGAGGTTATGTAGGCAATTAGTCTTGTTTTGATCTTAGGTTTTTCATATGGTGCTTGGAATTTGACATGTTGCGGTCTCTTTCCATCTTCTTCTCGTAACATCTAACAGCCCATCATTGAGAGATTTGGCACACAGTGTTGTTGGAGGAAGTATTTCTTTCGCTTCCTAAAAATACAATTACCTAACCATAATCAAAAATTTTATATAAAACTACTTAAATATTTTAACTCACGACACCATATCATATCAATAATTCTCATTGCATGTAGATAGTTATTTTTCTAGTTTTATTTGCTCCGAGATCGTGTAATAGATAAAAAATTAAGCATATATGTTATACACCCTTAACTCCCCTGTTCCAGTTACACCGAAGCCCTCGAACACGTCCATTCCAACCGTTAACCCAACCAATACTGTTTTGAGTTCCGTATGTCCAGCGCACCCACCTAACCATGCACTCCCAACTTCTTCCGCGTGCCCTCCTAACCTCAAGCCAACTTCTTCCGACCACTCCACCACCTCTGCTCCGATTCCCGTCTGTCCCGCCTCTCCTCTATATATGCCAAACCTTGCACCCGCTACTTCCTCCGCATGCCCACCTAATTCCATGCCGTCATCCTCCTACACTGTCGCCCCGTCTCAAACAACTTCTACCTCCGTTAACCCGCCCATTCCGCTAGCCAAAACTCCTTCATCCGAACATCATTCATTTATCGATCCCCTTCTCCCACCTACAGTTAAATTGACTTTGCGTTCTGCTGATTCTAGCGATGGACGATACCTCTTGTCCCGTTTACGGGACCGTCGCATTTATGACAACGTACGTCTATTTCTAGCCTATCTCCACGACAAACCGAACTCCGTCTGTGTTGAAGGTAAAACCAGCACCAACGTCATGTTAAGTATACAACAAGAAGGCCTGCCCACAGACCCATCAGTCTTACTCCAACTTTTCACTAAATACCATGAATCATTCAATATACCTTCCCATAAGGTTTCAGACGATCTATCCACCTATGCTGCGTACGTCAGTTCTCGCCGTATTTCCCATCTTCAAAAAAGTCGTAACGACTCCTTAAACTACTTTCGTTCCTAACCCCCTAGATTTCCCTATTTCTGACTTCCCCTCTATTGCACCCGCGGTTTCCGATCAACATCCTTTCCCCCAGCTTGTCGGTCTATTACCAGAACGTAAGAGGACTTCGTACAAAAACAACAAATATTTTCCTTAACTCTCACAAATTCCCGCACGATATCTTTGCCTTAACTGAAACCAACCTAACCACAGGAATTCTCGACAACGAACTATTCCCTCCAAACTATACCATTTTCCATGTTGACGGTTGTGTAGGCACCAATGAGCCACCAGGTCGCGGGGTTCTCATAGCTGCTCACAACCGTTATGATGCCACCCTGCTAAAGACCTCCGACTATACAATATCAGAATTTGTATGCATAAAAATAGCACTAAATAAGTGCCTTCTGTACATCCTCTGTTGTTACATTCGTCCGAGTCCATAATCGAAGCGATCGATACCCTGTTTGAGAACGCTAACGCGTCCGATGAATTTATTTTATTGGGTGAATTTAACCTCCCCCGTATCCAATGGTCATTGTCCGAGGACTGTTCTCACTTTGTCCCCCTTAACGCATCTTCGGCCAAAGAAGCCTTCTTTACCGATCAGCTCTCCGTTTCAGGTCTCTTTCAAGTAAGCGGAGTCAGGAACTTCCTGGACAGATAATTAGACTTAATCTTTTCTTCAGACCCAGTTAACTCGGCTGTCGCGGAAAGCAACCATCTTCTCTCCTCCCTCGACCGTCACCATCCTCCTCTGTTCATCGTTTTCTCCTACGAGCACCCTCATGCCGTTTCAGGCTCCGAGTCTTCTTTATCCTTCAATTTTCGTAAAGGCGACTTTGACAAATTAAATCACTTACTCCTCAACTCTAATATTGGGGATATCCCTTAACATCTCCCAGTTGACGTTGCTTTAGAGGCGTTCTATTCGGAAATATACGCTTGTCTTACACAATCTGTCCCTCTTCTTCCTCGTAAAAACTAACGTTGGCAAACTTTTCTTCTAACCCAGGCTGAGTCTGACTATTCTTCCTATCTATCTGCTTATACCTCTTTTTCTGAACGTTGTGATACCCTCTACCATGAGTACCTCCAACGGATGGAAACTAGCCTCATATCCAACCCCAAGAGTTTTTATAGCTTTATTAATTCTAAGAAGAAATCCAATGGTTACCCTTCCACTCTAAAGCTCGAGAATACCTCTTCATCTGATCCTAAGGTTATCGCTAACCTCTTTGCACACTTTTTCAGTAAATCTTTCAGCGACAATTCTCTACAACCCGACCTTAACTATTTTGCATTCATGGACAAATGCACTCAAACGTCGTTTTCATCTTTTGACCCTGATCCTGAACTAATCGCCGCCAGTATTAATAGGCTTGAGGACGACTTTCACCCTGGTCCTGATGGCATTCCGGCCATCGTTCTGAAAAAGTGTGCCATGCATCTAGTCCAACCCCTTACTTTGCTTTTTCATCTCTCAGTCACTCAAGGTGTTTTCCCTCAATTATGGAAAAATTCGTATATTATTCCCATCTTCAAAAAAGGTTGTAAGAACGATGTGTCCAACTACAGACCCATAGCTAAATTAGCATCCATACCTAAACTATTCGAAAAATTGGTCTATGATTCCATGTTCTTCCACTCTAAGTCTATCTTCTCACTCTCCCAGTATGGCTTCCTCAAAGGTAGATCTACAACCACCAACCTTACTGACTTCGTCTCTAAAACCCTATGTGCCCTGGAAAACGGTAAAGATGTTGATGTTATCGCCACCGATTTTAGTAAAGCCTTCGACAAGATCTCCCATAACGTTATCTTGTTCAAACTTGATCGCCTAGGCTTCCCCCCCAGATTCATCTCCTGGATTTGATCCTACCTCAACAACCGTCAGTACAACATTCTTTTCAGTTCATCCATTTCTAACCCTATTGTCGCTCGTTCCGGCGTCCCTCAGGGCAGCCACCTAAGTCCATTGATTTTTATCCTCACAATAAATGATGTTGAATGTGTCGTCAAACACTCAGAGTTGTCCATTTATGCCGATGACATGAAAATAATCAAACATATCTCCTCCACTACCGACTCTCTTCTCCTGCAAGAAGACCTGGATTCATTCATCACATGGTGCATGAAAAACTTTCTAGAGCTCAATGTCTCCAAATGCCAGTCCGTCTCTTATTCCCGCAAGCGTCTTACCACCACCCCGAGAGTCTATATGTTAACCAACGTACCAGTCCCTATCGTTACCTCTTTGTGTGACTTAGGAATAATCTGTGATAGTGAACTCAATTTCCGTTCCCACATTGACAGCATAATTAACAGAGCTAACTCCGCACTAGGGTTTGTGAAGCGCTGGTCTAGAGAGTTCTCCAATCCTTATGTTTCCAAATCTCTCTACGTCTCCTTCGTTAGACCTCTCCTTGAATATGCCATCCAGGTATGGTCCCCTACACAAACAAATCACATCAATAGGATTGAATCTGTCCAGCGTAGGTTTATTCGCTTCGCTCTACGTGATCTTCCGTGGGTTGACAGATTGAACCTTCCTCCCTATGAAAACCGTCTGAAACTGATCGACTTACAACCTCTAAGCAAACGTCGTGATGTTTCCGACATTCTCTTCATTTATCAATTATTAACTGGTGCCATAGACTGCCCCTCAATCCTGCAATCTTTACCCAGCTGTACCAATCCCCGTAACCTTAGGTCCACTCCCCTTTTCCGACTCGACCGCCATCGCACAAACTACGGTCAAAGCGAGCCAATTACAAGGATGTTACGAAAAGTCAACGACCTTTCCTCTTTTGACTTCCATCTGAGTAAATCATCCCTCCACAAAGCCTTATATCTTGACCCCGCCCATCTTGATCCTGATCGCCTACTCTAATTCTTCATCCTTACGCCTTGTGCCAGTAATCAATATATATAGCTCATATTGTAGCTTATACTTTTTATTTATTTATTCTTAATTATTCATTTATTATAGTCTGTAGAATTAGTATTAAGTTATAGCTTGTATTTTTTTTTATTTTATTTTTTATGCAATAGCTTGTATTAAGCTTAAATAAATAAATATTGTTAGCGCTTTTTGTGTAGTTGATTAAATTCTTTTTGACCTGCTTTATACGCTCAAATATTGACTGTCACGTGCTCGGAAATAAGGTTACTGTTTAATAGTTATTTCTGGTAGCCGTTATTCACATGTCTATCGTAGTTTTGAATATCTATACTAGCCGTCTTAATTAAATATATTATAGATATTGTAGTGCATGCTCTACGCCTTGCTTCTTCTACAGTTGCACTACTGGGCATACAACTGTTCTTCAACACTTCCTAGTTTCCAACTGTTAATATTTTTAGGAATCCTGGCGACCTTGTGGTTTCGTTCTATGCGGAACCTATGCCGAATGTCAAATGTTATTGCTCTGTGGTTCGTAACGTAACCTCATCTACCACTCTACAATTAGGCACTCTATCCAGAAGATTTGTGTTACAGAAGGACAAATCGATTCGTCTGGTATCGACGGAAGTCGGTTCCGTTCCCCTGTTTAGGTAAGCCAAATTACTGGTAAATGCATATTAGAGTAAGTCGTCCTCTCTGTTTTTATCGTTGGTACTACCCCAGACAGTGTTATGGCCGTTAGAATCGTGGGCAGAGAAGGTCGCAGAGTAGGGCTTAAGATCAATTCAGCTAAAACCCAACTTATGAGATTGGACTCCAGGAGACAACATGAAATTTAGAGCAGCAAATAGAGTAAGTGGATAAATTTTGCTATCTCATAAACATAGTTACAGCAGACGGCGGAGCTGAATCATCAATAAGGCAATAACAACCGAATCTTCGAGTCGAACATAAGATCTGGTCTGTTTAACATGAAAGGTAACATGTGAAATAACATTTAAGCTACAAGACTTTGTCAACCGGTATCTCCGGCGCATCCTTAATATCCATTGGCCGGAGGCTATATTACCAAGGAGTACTTGAACAGACCTACAGTCCAAGACGGGATAGGCAACAGTATTCGCAGACGAAAGTGGCAATGGATAGGCCACACACTAAGAAAATAGCCACACCTCATAGCACAGCAGGCTCTAGATTGGAATCCACATGGAATCCAAGGAAAAGGCCAATTTCGATAATAGCGTTACACATGCAGAAGGTCCGTCGAGAGGGAAGGTACCCAGATCAACAACGCCACAATTGAAGGCGTTGGCGCTGAACTGGACCAGGTGAAGAGACGGTTTAATAGACGCCATATGCCCCACAATGGGTTAAAGGAACCAGAGAGATAATGAGAAAGAGAGAGTGTTCCACAAGAGTACTCACTTTCCCACTGCATTGCTATGATGTAGATTTCCAGATTGTTCTCACCCACCGCCCGCCGTTACGTGACCATCTCCCTCCCCGTATCGTCTTCCTCATAAACTGAGCATGACTGCCAGTCGCTCTACCAAAAGGATTTCCCAGCTGATCTCGGTCAATTGACTGGATTTTTACACATGACCGTCTTATGACGACAATTCAGGCTATTTTCTGCTTTTTGTTAGCAAACGAATCCTCCATCAAACACCAGACTATCAGACTGATTCCGCCTGAGGTTTCGCCCCAATCTCCAATATCTCCGTTTGAATTTGTCTTTGTTGCATTTATTTTTCTTCCGCAACTCCTTTAGTATGATATCGTTGTCCGCAGGCTCCCGAATTCAACCTTATATCCCCGGCGTTTTCGGGAAGGTAGTGTATAGCCCTCAATAGGTCTTCCTCTAAAGCGCCTATTTTCACCATCTCCTGGTTATCTTCTGGGTAGATTTAACTTTCGCCTTCCACAAAGCGGACGAAATTTTATGAAATCATGTCAAAGGCAAGACAGTTTGATAAACGCCCTGCCGTTCATGCTCGGTTCACGTTTGGACTTACACCTTCCGCTAATGCTCTCAGTTGTACCGTCCCTAAATTTGTTCCTCGGAACCGTTTCGCCACGCCCAGATCTTCTTGTGATGCATTAGTTAAGAGGAATTTCTTAAATCTATCGGCCATTTGATTGACCTCCTGAATCTTCGCAAAACAATACCAGCTCTTAGTCGCTTTTTTCTTTCATGTTTCCTTTTATGCTCGAGTGTTTTAGTCTGAAGCCCAAGTAGCCCTGATTAATTGATTCTTCGGATGAAAAGACTGCAATTTCTGCTAGTCGTGTTTCGCGGAGACAGCCAACTCTATAGAGTCTACCATCTCACGACATTGATATAACATTTAAATGCTATGCTGTTGTTATTAATGTCGATTTGAGAGTCCAATTCTATTATTCTCGTAGAAGAGGTAAAAACTTTCTGGGCACTTGTTGGGAACTGCGCCTCTTAAGTTAAAGGGAAAATTATTAAAAAAAGATACATTACAATTTAAATTATTTTTATATGTGTATGAAGTATGTTAATGTGCTTTGAGATTGGAGAACCCGTCATAAAGCGTACTAAGATTAAGTATTCCAGCACCAACTAGAACCCATTTTATTAGGAACATGTTATTCACAGTAAGAGTTCCAGAAATTAATTCATATATACAATAAATTCGTGATTTAATAGCAATCCCGAAGACATTGTAATTACTCCCCAGTTGTTCATTAAAACGCAGAACTATTTAACGCAGTCTCGGATAATTCATACTATAAAATTTATATTTACCTTAGTTTGTTATGAAAGAGTTACATAAAATATATCACTTTCGTGCAGCTTTCACCACTTTCAGCTACAAATATTTCTAGTGGGCTAAATGTTCCATTGGGGGAAACGAAATACATACATCCTTACACACAGTCATACTGTACTTCCTGTTTTAATTAGAACTGCTCTTATAAAGCTTTAAAGAAACCCAGAAATGTTATCTGAATAAAGCTACAAAAAGCCTCACGTACTATCTAAGTATGTACCTATGCTAAATGAATGTAAGCTGAGGGTGCACCATGATACTTTTTGAAATTACTTGCAAATTCTGCATATTCACGTTGACTAATTTGTATGCATGCAGGGTAGCAGCTCACTAAATCCTCAGATTTTTCTCCATTACCAACTGCATATCGCGATCGCACTTGTTTATTCTGGTTTTTCGGTTAGAATAATTTAACTTTTAAATGCGTACGCGGAGGAAGTAAATGGAACCAAAATATGCAAGAGCATGGTGTCCTGAAAACGGTTCTGAGAATATCGTTAAAGAACCGCCATAAGAATGTAAAAAAAGTTTTTAAACCGGAAATATGCTCATCAACCCTTTCTCCGTAGGGAATCAAAAGTTTCCTAACTTTAGTGAAGCACGATGCAATTACCAGGATTGCATACTTATAAGGATGTACTTGGTATGTTGTTCCTCATTAAAGAGAAACTGTTGACATCTTTAAAATGGAAAAATATGTGTTTTTGCTCTGGGGTATCCCTGTTGCTTTTTTGCCCTCTTGAATTACTTACTGGTCGATATACATGCGCTCTTTAAGTGACCTTGCGGATCGATAATATCCAGAACCGAAAATAAAGGATAATAGATTCCTGAACTATGTCTTACTATTCGGAACATTTTTGGTCCAGATTAAAAATTATATACGCTACAACGACGAAATGTGTGCTGACGTTGGGAAAACGTACAAATTGTGTAAGGATTTTCGTGTTTTCAATTGATTTGATAAAGCAATTCCAATTTATCTTCAACGACTCTTTAAAAGTAATTTCGAAAACAAGTAGTTGGAATAAATTGGAGTAGGGAGAAATAAACGATGGGATATGCAACAAATTATTTAAGCACACTTTTGCTACAATAAATGCAAAAGGTACGTTTTCATTTTGCAATTGCATTTTATAGTTACCTTTGACATAAGCTTCTCCTTGATTGCAGTGTAAAACAGGAAATTTCAACAGCAGCTCTAAGCACCTATGAGATAAGCAAACAATTTTTAGAAATTGGGGTAAATAATTATGAAAGTAAGTAACACCATCATTTATGGCGGGCATAAAATTAGTTCGAAAATTAGTTATGTGGATCCCATATGAGTTGAGCAAAGCAACCTTGCAGATTAGTTTTCAATGTTCTCCTA
The DNA here is from genome assembly GCA_964036015.1 of Leptarthrus brevirostris. Lineage (NCBI taxonomy): Eukaryota > Metazoa > Arthropoda > Insecta > Diptera > Asilidae > Leptarthrus > Leptarthrus brevirostris. The sequence goes on from OZ038371.1 coordinate 144,397,022, forward strand.
CCTTCGCTTTCGCAACTAAAACGAACCTGTACAGAATATTTGATAACAGCAAATAATTTTACAAAGAGAGGCTGAAGTCAGACTTAGGACTGGACCTCAAACTGTTGCTAAACCGGAAACATGTTTTAATCGCTTGTTAAATAGGTTCGCCTTGCCATCTAATTCTCTTCAATTGTACTACTTTGAAAATACAATGAAAACTCGAAGAGATTTAATCATTATATGTACTAGCAGATTGCAATCAGTATACTAGCAGAAGCATTGCCTAATCTAATGTTAAATCCTTTAAAAATTAACAAAATTACAAACGATACCTTACAGAACCGATGATAGTCACCCTAAAAATAAAATGAATTGTTGCGTAAAAAAACAAAGTTGTGGACTGAAGTTCCAGATGGACCGACCTACTAGATCTGTTTACACGGTGGTGCAATTTGTAAAAGTTTAAAGGAAATTAAATGTTGTTTTTCTTAGGGGGGTACATACGACCTGGCATACAGAAGTTATTGTTTTTAGAGTACTTATGTATTGCTATAAATAGAACATATACTACTTACGTATAGTCAGCACAGGAGTCATGAGCAGAAGGTGCTTCAGGCAAACCTGCACCATGCCATCGGCCACAGTATAGAGGATTTTTTCTGAGCAACAATTTACCCTGGCGCTAACTAAAGAGCCCTGGGGCCAAGTCCGAGGACTCAAACCAACTCATGTAAGTTGCTTTATCACAGAGGAAAAATAGACTGCGTACGGCTATCCTGATTGACATTTCCCCACTTCTTAAATTAATTCCCAGAAACGATAAGTTATAAGTTCACCCCGTAATTTTTTAATTTTTTTTTATGTATGACTGGTTATAATTTCGAACGCGTCGACCGAGTTTGATGACTCTTTTTTGTTGGTAGAGTATGTTCCCCGATTGGTACCAACAAATCCCCGATTGGTACAAAAATCCTGTCAATGGTGTTAGGGTGGAACCTACTTTCGTATTGCTTGTACCGATTTGGATGGTTTGTTTCTTATTGTAAAGAATATGATTCCCCATTGTTAATAATGGAAAAAATTTTCCTTGGATACGGTGTAGAGGGAAGGGGGAGGGGTAGTTTTACTTTGTAACGCGTGGACTGGTTTGGTTGATTATTTCTATAGAGTATGGTACGATGTGGGGTTATAATGGAGGATGGGTGGATGTCAACTTCTTAACCCGTAGACCGACTTGAATTATTCTATTTTGTTATATAGAGGATAATCGCCCATTGCATGTGAGGATAAATTTTGATCAAGGGTGGTGGTGAATGGAGGGATAGGCCAACTTTGCAAGGTGTGAACCAATGTGGATGATTCTTCTTGTGTAGATTAGATATGTTGCTAGATTGGTATCATATTAGAATGGTGGCATGGGAAGGGAGCGCTACCCAACTTCTTAACGCATAGACTCATTTGGATGATTCTTTGTTGTATACATAATGATCTCCCATTGCTCCTATGAGAAAAACGTTGACCAAGGGTTGAGGTGGAGAAGGGGTAGCCTAATTTGTATCATGTAGCTTATGGTAAGAGTTGTAGAGTTCGTAAGACGCGGACCGATTTTGATTCTGTTGTCCATAATACGCTTCTTCATTGGTAAATAATAAAAAGTTTTACCTACAGTGCCTACGAGTATTTCCTGACTATGATGATTCTCTCATATTGCATAGAGTACGCTAGCGAACTAACGCCATGGCAAGAATTTTATATTTAAGGTAAGGGTGTGAAAGGGTAATTAATTTTGAAATATGTTGCGTGATTTAGATAATTCTGTTTGCTTTCTATAGAGTGGTAGTCCACTCTGCAACTGTTGAAATAGCCTTCCTCGCACGAGTAGTATTTATCAAGTCGCATATATAAAGGCACTAAAAAGGGAGAAATAAATAGTTTTTAAAAAAAAATTGAACCGACTTCACAAAAATCGTTAAAAACATAAAACGATTTTCAATTTTATATCCACATAGACATTTTAAAGTCTGCGTAAATTAAACGAACAAAACTACAATCGAAGATTTTATATAAATCTACCTGAACATTTCAGCTCACGGGATCATAAGGAAGGAGGATAAAATACTTTTATTGTAGTAGTTTTATTTGCTTAATTTGCACCGATTTAAAAATTTATTTTATACTTTTTAACGCTTTGTGAAGTCGGTGCAACTTTATTCTAAATTATTTTTTCCTAATATTAATATAGAATGCAAACTTACTTTCATCACTGCAGCTAGAGAAGAGCTGCTAAATCTGACTCTGGCTAGCAGGGTCCTGTCTGAGTACCTTAAGGACTGGCAAGTCTCAGATAAAGCTTCCATGACAGCATTGTTACAGTCCCCATCAAAGTCGTATGAAAGGTACCTGGTGGTGAGACGACTACTTAACACAGCTAAACGCTCTCGGATGAATACATGTTCGCGCTCACTGAATATAACAAACAAATAAGGCGTTCCAAACCTGAGTCCTATAAAAGACGATGCGAAAGCATTGAAACCTTGTCAGAGGGCGCTAAAAAATGACGCTTCAAATGGGGTAGGGTGGCTTAAGAAGCAGGATGGAACCTGCAGTTTACCGTGTGACCAGTGCGAATGGTTGCCATTGAGCCGTAGGGCTTCAAGCTTGTCTGGCTTTATTTTTGGGTGGGCAAAGGAGCGGTCTGGATTCTCATAATGTTAATTGGGTGGTTTCTATGCTAAAAGAGCAACAAGTTACATCTACTCTTAGTAAGGATCATTATTATGGAGATATCCGACCCAACTGACACTGCTTTAATTAGGTCAGCTCTGCACACGGTTACCACTTAGTGTGCTAAAGAAGGTCTCAATATTAACCCTGCTAAGGCTGTTCTTGTGCCGTTCACCATTTAGCTCTTGGCTTAATTTCGAATCATGTTCCTAACATTGAATACTCCAATGAGGTGAAATCCTTTTCAATTATGCTCGATAAAAGAATTCATTGAACCTGGTGTCACCCTAAAAAAGGCAAAAGGAGCTCTATTTGACTATCGAAGGACTTGGAGTCTCACCCGAAGATGATTTCCTGGTCATGCAATACGATCGACAAACCTTTTGTCTGTTGGATTAACGTTCAACAGTTCTTCTTGGTCTCTTGGGCTAAAGTTATACAACGGACGGCAGTCGACAAATGTCACAAGCTTGAGCAGTTTACTTATTTCTCCATAAAAGGAGCAATGAAAACCTATCCAGCAACTACACTGGAGATCGAAATTGGACTCACTCCCTTGCATGTCTCTATTACGAAATCGGTTGTAATTAGCCACATTACCAAGAAACTGCGCATTGGCAGAAACTTCCGGACTCTATTTCCTAAACGAACAGACTAGGACGGCAGCGCCTTAAGTCTGGACACTGTAAACATTAAGTGGTTTCAATTTTCATTGTATGTACAAACCTCTTTTATTTTTATCTTTTGATTGACACACAGCGAAGTCATCACACAAACGCTAAAAAAATTACTATCCCTATAGCCTTTCAAAAATTTTCAACAATTTTTATCGAACTCCTATAATTATAGGTACAGCCACTTCCAAAATGATACACATGTTTCGAAATTACCAAAGAATTACCAAGAATTTTCCAAAATTCATGTAATTAGTACACCCCCTTTTTTTATTAGATTGCCCAGCTTATTACCTTTCCGAAAAGGTGAAAAAAAGGTTTAGAAACTCCGCATCCTTAGAAATCAATGACTACTTAATTATTTTATGGCAATATATGTAGAAAATTCTTAAAAAACAAAATTTTTAAGGCAACGGGTCTAAAATATTTGCTTACGGCCGATATTAGCTTGCTAGCTAAAGTTCAGTCTAGTATGCTGACCTTCGGTTACTAACCTGATGGAAGTAATTTATCCATTTTTCCAAAATGTTTCGAAAAGAAGTTGTAGAATTTGGGAGGGGAAGATTTGATGGTGATCTTTAATTTGACCTTGAAGTTAATTTTGAAGGTTAACTAAAGGACAACTTTGATTGAATAGGAGTCCATATTTTTTATTGCATATTCGTATTCTACTGGAAAAAATACGAATGTTTTGTACGAACAATTTTAGTTATTTTTAAATTTTGCCCTAAATAATGGTTTGATGGATGGATTTGTAGGACTATTTGGGTATTTCTAAGGATAATTTTTTATTAAATGTCTCAGCAAAAAATTCACGTATAGAAAAATAGTTTTTAAAAAACAAGTTGAACCGACTTCACAAAAAGCGCTAAGAAACAAAAATAATTTTTAGTTTTATATCTATTACGACATTTTGAAGTCGGTGCAAATCAAACATTTCAAACTCAACAAAGGTACTTAATCGCTCTTTCTTATGATCCCGTGACCTGAAACCTTCAGATAGTATTGTTACCTTCGATTGTGGTTCTGTAGTTGTTTTATTTGTTAAATTTGCATCAACTTCAAAACGTCGTAACAGATATAAAATTAAAAATTATTTTATGCTTTTTAGCGCTTTTTGTGAAGTCGGTTTAACTTTCTTTTTAAAAACTATTTTACTTTTCACTTTTTAGTGTCTTTTACTCTATACAACAAAGAAAGAACCATCCAAATCGCTCCACGCCTTAAAAAGTTAGGTTTAACCCCCTACCCACCTCCATTCCACAAAAATTTTTTTTTCATGGTATCAATCAAGGAACATACTCTACCGAACAGAAAAGGAATCATCGAAATCGGTCCACGCGTTACGAAGTTACTACCCCTCGCCTCCCCCACCACCACCATAGGACCAAATTAATCTCCTATTAGCAATGGGGGATCACACTCTATACAACAGCAAAAGAACCATCCAAATCGGTCCACACGTTAAAAAGTTAGGTTCCACCCCCCACCAACATTTGTTTTCCCGTGGTATCAACCAGGGCGGATACTAAACCCAACAGAAAAAGAATTATCCAAATCGTTCCACGCGTTACGAAGTTAGACTCCTCCTCCCCTCCACCCCACCCCTCACCAAAGGACATACATTATTCTCCTATTAGCAATGTGGACCCTTATTCTCTGCTCCTTAAATTTTTGTGATTAGAGTATAAAAGCTATGTTTCTTTTGGTGGAAAGATATTTTCCCTCGGCTTGAAATAATGACTATTCTCAACCTTATAGGGATAATTAGAAGGTGTTAAAAAATTCCGTGGCCAGTCTTAAAAATCCATGCTTTAAAGCGATAACATATGACTAGAGACATTAGACCTTTCTGCTCAATGTGTAGATATTATGTATGCCTCCAAGTCGACGGTGGAGTAAGTGATAGCGTGTCGGCCTACATATACGGAGGTCTCAGGTCGGAAAGCCAACGGCGGCAACCCATGGTTGTCATCTGCTGACAACAGATTAGGATAACAATTTCACGGGGTTGCAAAGAAAATGTCAACGGTTCGGAATCCACTTTAAATGGTAGCTGCACTTGTAACAAGTTGTTTCGAATCGGGTGAAATTCTTCTCCCACCCCAACGGAGTTACGGGAGCTAAAAAAGATGTATGCCTCCAGATGTATGTTATCGTTTTATAGCATGCATTTTAAGATGCCCATCTTCAAACTGATTCCATAAGACTGTGAATCGTGACCATTTCAGGCCGATGGTAAAGGATTTTCTATTTTATATAGATTCTATCTTTTTAGTCTGCTTTCTTTATTTTAGCGTTTTTCCATAGAAAATGTTTACTTGGTTGTTTTTTTCAAATAACATACTTCCGTTCGGGTATATTTTTCATTTAATCTAAGTCCACTCTAGCACATCAATTTTAGTAGACCGCGAACTGAAATATTTGGAATGCCGACTTTGATACCTATGACGTATCCCGTTTGATTTTTCATCACTTCTTTTTTGGTATTATTACTGCACAAAATTGAAGCTAGGGCGTCCTATTATAATATGTTTACACATCTAAACGAACGCTATTTCAAAAAGTGCTTACAATACTTTTAAAAGTGAATGGTTCATTTAGTACCAGAAGAAAAGATACGTAAATCCGAATGTAAAAATATATTTTAGCACGTTTTACAATTCCTCGATGTGCTATCATTCCAGACTTTTATTTCACGGAGCACAAATAGCAAATCTAAACATTTCGGATTTAGTGGCTCCGCTTCACAATTTGCCTTGCAAACTTCTCAAGTAGCTGCTCGTAAGATTCTCATTACAACCTTTTCTTCTGGTTAGTTCTGGAAAAGTTTTCTCCAGTTGGCAATTAACCCCCGCATGCAGAATCAACACAGCATGAAGAACACCTTTTCAGGTGGAAAAGAATGAATCTCTTGTTGAGGAAGAGACGATTAATATTACCTTGCAGTGTTAGCAAGCCATTTACGTCTTCAATGAAGGCAATCAGAATGGCGGACGTAAGAAGCGCAATATGTGTATGTACATTGGCTCCTAATAGTCGGTTTTTCAGAAATATTAGATGAAATGTGTACTTTAAGTAAGCTTACATGTATAACAAAGCCCCTGGTTTTCATGTTTTGTGAATGAAACTGCGACATGTTTTTAGTACTGCGGATTTATATGTATAGTTAGTAGTAATCCCCAGTTACATCAGCTCGTACTTGCCAAAAATTCAGCGCTACCGGAATGGCTTAGTTTGGATTTAAAATGTATCTACTTTACAAAACTATACGGAATTTTATAAAAATCAAGATGTCGGATCTTATTTGAATTAACTTCAGCAAAAATTTAAAAGAAGTAACTGGGTACAGCATGTGGAGATAACAAAGACTTTCTCTATAGGTTCACAAAAGTAGTAAATGGAGTAAAAGTAGTATATGGAGCATTCCGTATTTAAGACGCAAAAGTAAGGTCTGAGATAATTCAACTAAAGGTCGAATTATATGTCAAAAAAACGTTGTATTGTAGTTTAGCAAATTTATTGCGAAACTATTCCAGAATATGAAGAATAAAACTTCCAGATCTCACACTTCCCTTCAGACCTCTTACATTTTACTCGTTCGTACAGACTGCATCATCCGCCCTAAATAGTGCGAAACTTCTGAATGTGTGAGAGTGAAACAATAACAAAGTGAAAAAAATCACGTGGAATATACCATGATTCGACGTGGAATTGCATCGAAACTCTATGTCGAAAGTAAGTTGAATTTTGTATACCGATGTCATATTAGTTTACGGGGAATTGCTACGTCAACTCCAAGTGGAACATATTGTTACGATTCCTGAAATCAAAAGAACTAACAACAACAAATCTAATTACCTGAGTTGAGACGCAAACCAGGATCAATGTCCCAAGTCGAACGCTGTCTGTTAAAATATCTCCGGCGATGACGTACAGAGGGCTTCTCCTGCAAAAAGCAAAAATTAGGAAAGAAAAGGTCAACAACCTAAAAATGTACCCACCCACGAACGTACATCCATTGACGTCATACAAGGTCAGCGGTCCTATAAATTCTGGTCCGTAACAGCTGTTCATCCTCTTTTGGTTTTTATCTGGTTCAGCAGCAGCAGCAGTATTAAGTAATCTTGAAAGAAAAAAGTAAAAGTTTTATTGTCAAGTGAACTAAAATAAATTGAATTTATCAGTGAGGTGTTAGTTTTATTTTAAACCGAAGTAAAAGTGTTAAATTCGGCAACGGACAAAAAAAACCGGGCGCAAGAAAATTTCGCCGGTAAGTGTCACTTTCATTTCTTTACTTGAGTTTTGAACTAATTTATAAGAAAATACCACTGTGTCTAAGCGAATTTTGAATCCAATCCAAACTCACAAGATCAGCAGTGTCATTAGAGAACAGTTTGCGTGAAACAACCGGCTAAGAAAAGCAACACAAACTTCGCCGCGATTATTTTCGCGACTTCGCGAAACTGACATAAATTGTTCAGTTAAATAGAACGACGGGGCTCACATTTCTGAAAAAGGTGCTAAGGGGCGAAATAAATTTCACGACACATCATTTCACGTTCGCTTCACTTAACTGAAGGAATCCGTCACATCCCAATAAACCCAGCGAGGTGTTGAGCAAATGTAAAACACCTCAACCAGGTATATCGGGATAATTTAGGACTTATTGTTCACTAATTATTCACATAAAACTAAAATTTGTTCCGCACTTTCGCACTATTTTAATCCGGAAGGAACCACTGTTGATTGTCAGCGGCACCACAGAAAATTCGTTAAAAAACCTAACAAAACAACTCCCAAATTAGATGTTCCGCGGTATCTTATCACAAACACTGCACATCAAATCCACAACAACTTTTCGACACTAATTAACCGCACTAAAATTACACATTTGACAAAAAGTAGACCGCGCACTTGACAAATTGCAAAGAAATTAACTTCAATTGAACGTAAACAACGCGAAAACATTTGTTCAGCCACTAAAAACGTAAACACTTTGATAAACCCGTCACTACTACACAATTCCAGTGACGAACACAGTGTCGGCATACACAATTTGTCAGCGTTTCAGCTAAAGTAAGCTATCCAGCGGCCATACACAGGTGCGCAACTTTCTTTAGTGTGCATGGTTAAGTTCTGCTAAGCGTCAATTCACAATTGCAAAGTTATTGCTAACGACGACTGTGAAGCTTTGCTTACCTTATCTGATAGAAATAAGAATCGTTGTCTCGGCTAAGGCGAATAATTTTCTTTGACCCGAACTTCACTAACAATTTTGTAATTTAAAACACAAAAGACGAAAATCCCTCTCGGACTGCTCGGCACTTATTCGTTTGCTAAGCGAAAAGTGTAACAATATGGAATATTTCCACCGACTTTCCATGTGACGGAATTTTCGCTGGTTAGTCGTCGAAAAAATCTTTTCGATACCATTTTATCAAAATGTATATAACAACAAAATACTCACAAGATAAATTCAAAACTATTTAAAATTTTTCCTAATTATAACTTTTTTTAATCACAAAATAATTTCCACTTGGAGTGAAACAAATATGCGTTAATTTTTAATTTTCGAAAAGAGGAAAGGAGGGTATATTTTTTCCACTAACTATCCACGGTGACTGATTTTCAGCTCGGAAGTACTGGTATTTGAAGACAGGTGTCATTGTAGAGTAAGTTGTTATTATCATCTTTTAAATAATACTATACAAAATTGCAAATTGCTTAGGTTAGTTCATTTAGACAATAGTATTAACCGTATTTGGTACTTTTCGATAAAAGGAAAACGGTTATTGTTAAATGCTGTCCATGGGCATCCTTTACCATTTTCCATAGAGATATCGGTACAACGAATTCAAACGTGTATATGATGAAGAATGTATACATAGTCCGCCCAGCAAATGTGATTATAGAGGAAATCGTTGATAATATGGGAATTAGTAGAGGTTAGAAGTGTGAACGCCGTTGAACCAGTGGATGCTGAGATTAGACACTCGTATGTTATGTTTATATTTAATATTAACCTCATAACTTAAAATAGTCGTAGCTTTCCAAGGAAAAATATTATGTAACCGCTCAATAGGTTATTTTGAATGGTAAGAGTAGCATAAAACGATGCAACTTGAAGAAAAGCAAAAGCTAATTTTGTGCATCCTGTAATGTGAGACATATGGAATTCAATATTTAACTAGCTCCATCTAGGAGACTAGTAGCACAAATCACATGCCATAACCAGAGAACACACCTTTAGGAATTTATGAACGCGTCCTTCTTCTTGCTCTGTGGTTGACACCCCTGCTTCTGCCACGGAACGGATGTGCCATCTAGCATCTTGTGATAATGAACAAGAAGAAGAAAATTTGCATTCCGTCACAAGCAAACGCGATGGTGAATAAACGAAGTGCAAGTGTCAACGAAATTTATAAACCTGTTCCTGAATTATCGAAACCATCCAGGCCCATTCAACTTTAACATCAAGTGTTTCCATTCCGTAAGTTAGATTTTTTCAATTTGCCTCTAAATTAATCACGGAAAATAATTGGGTTTAGTGCAAGCATCCTCTAAATCGCCCCGAACGAAGACACCAACAGGAAAATTAAAGAAAATCGCTTTATTTATCGCCCCGGTACAGTAACCGGAAGAAATTTAGCAGAACTGCAATTATACATAAGTGCTACATGTTCAAGTGGCTCGGCAGATTACCCCCTTTGCCACACTAGAAAGCCAGCGCAGGCTAACCTCAAAGGAGACACCACCAAAAATCTACACGGCATATCGCATTGACCATTTGGAGGAAAACTCCACGCGCAAGGGAACTCACTAGTTGATGTGCATCCCTGGGGGTTACTTAGTGGCAAAACTCCCAAATTCGAGATACTGGCAGAACGTAGGTAGTCTACCCCGGTTTTTAATAACGACGTCACCAAATAGAGGCCCCAGCAAGGCCCCAAAAAAAAGCGAAAGGAACAGCTCCAGTTTTTTTCACCACGGCGTAAGCTACTACACAAAAAAACCGAACAAAAATTTCTCTTTGCAAAACCAACAGTTCAAGTAAGATTGTTTTTTTTTCTCCTTCTTATGCAGAAGGGCATTTTAATATTTTTTATTTTTTTTAAATAAAAACTAAGTAGTGTCAGGCAGTGTCCCAGCATTACATGCGGGCTAGCACAAAATTATTGTTATAAGCATACGCATATGTTAGCTAAGTGTTTTGGGTAATATTCAAAAGCCCAGACCCTCAAGAAGGGAGTAAAAGAAAATTTTAATCTAGGCACATAAAGAATGAAATGTAGAATTTAGTGACAGAAGAAAGCTAAAAGAAAAAAAAACCATTCCCACAGTCAGAAGAAAGTTATTCCTACGACATCTCAGATACCGTGCATCAAAAATGCTAAGCAACTAAAAGAAAATTCGTGTAGGTTTTTGTGTGGAGAAGGACGTGATATTGTAAGAGTATAGTCACGCAAGAATTTGTAGTTTGATTTGGACCACTTTATCGAAGCAAGAACCCTTAGCCTTGAGAAGGCAACTAGCCTAACGCGCCGTCCATTTTTGCACTGCTCAACAATCCCATTAGTGATCTTCTTCACTTATGTCGCCACTTATTGTTTAAATTACTTCAAAACGAACCTTATATTGGCTGTAGTTTGTATTGCTTTTTTTTCACATCACACCAGAGATGCTCTTCGACGTGGTTACTGGTTTTGTCCATTTGGATACACTGAGAGGATATCATATGTATTCTATATATTTCTAACAGTAGCAATTCCATATCTGATGTTGTATACCTACACGATTTGCAAAAGCATTTGTATTCAAAATTACATGACTGACAAGATGCATGATTCCAGATCTTCGACCAGATACACAATTGTGTAAATTTAGAGTAATTAAATCGTTCTTCCAGCTTTTAGTTGTAGATTTTAAGAAAAAGTTTTGTGATATTTTTAGCTCCAAATGTTACCTGAATTGTTCAAATTAATATCAACATTATCTAGATTTGTAGAGATTTTTGAAATAATAACACAGTTCGTCCCGCACACCATTCTTTTGGTAAATTCGGCACAAATCAAAAATAAGATTGTTTAATCATGTATATATGTCTATGTACGCGTAACATTGAACTTTTGTTCTTGAATGTATAACGACATTGCGTTAGTAATAAGTAATCTGAATTCGTAGTCACGCAAAGGAGAGTGACGCATCACGTAATGATATCGCGTTTAGATCATATAATTTTTTTTACCTCGTACCGCATAACAGAAAGCTTTTTGTTGGTGGCACAATAGCGTACTTATTGCCCGCATTGAATATTTTTTTTTTGAGTATAAGGATTGAAATGTCTCTACTTGGTGAAGCATTCTCGAAACGATTTATAAGTCACTCGGTTGATATAGGAAGGTATCTACTATTCGACTGCTAATTTTATAATGAATATAGGCGTAGTAAATAATATAGGAATAATCAGTAAATGTTAATACTATCAAAAACTTAAGCTTATGGAATTATTTAGATATATTCGTTTAGTACAAATTGAATTGTTTAGACATCTAAGAAAAACAAAGGAAATTTTATGATAAAAATGAATTATATGGGCTAAAGTTAATTTTTTTTATTTCAGGAACCCTTCGTGAAGCTTCTTGTCATCCTTGCTTTCCTCATCCCTTCTCCCGCTATCCTAATGCTTTTGAGTTAATTTTTTTTGTTTCAGCACCCTTTGCAGGTTGGGCCTACACCTTAGCCAGGTGTAGGTATAGTGGTGGGTTAGAGACTGAACCATCGCATAAGGGGGTAGTTTTTTTTCTTGTTTTTGTCAAATTCAAGATGGTTCAGTACGGCTAAGGGTAATAGGTGACACCAGACCTGTTGCTCTTCCTTCTGTTGTCTGTTTCTGTGTTTTTTTTATCCTTCGTGGCAGACCTGAGAGAAGGAGTCCACAACCTTCTCTCGCCACGGGCACGCGAAATTCTGTTGTAAACGTGTGAATCGGATGTTCAAGGACTCACACCCCATACCGGCGAGCTAGGACGTGCTGCCAGCTAGCGCGTGCCACTTGAACATCCTGCGGCAACTTCACGTTGCTCATCCGCACACACATACATTACATAACATGGCGCCCAACGCGAAGCACGTCTTCCCTAGGGAAGACACTCCAGCATCTTCTGGAGGCTTTGCGCCTCTGAAGAGATGGCTTGTCAGCTTAGGCTGATCTGCTAGTCCTTCTCGGACTTAGGCAATGTTTAGCCTGAACGGCAGTCATCTCGACTTTGAATTTTTTTTGTAAAGCACCTTCGAGGTCTAGTGCCTCTGTCCTGACATGTCTTTAGTGTCCACAGGCATGTCAGTTTTATCAGATGGGACACACCATATCCAACTATGCCCTGTCCTTAGTATGAGATGACCGGTGCTAGGTGTTAGTTCGAGTACCTTGAGCGATGTCCGATGTTGCCCTGGGTATGACTAACTACCAGATCATCGGCATCTCATGCTGTTGGGAGCTGTGGAGTTTGACGAAGGCCTGTCTTAGGCAATGGCTGCCGAGTCACTCCACTAGTCGAGTATCTGGTACGGCCTCGATGCTGACCTGGTATGGCTAGTGGAAGTGCTCAGTTAGCTTGTCTAGACTCAGGATAGCTCCAGCTCCACAGGCAGGACAGATGTTGTGGGTTTTGGGAACCGCATGGTTCTAATATTCCATTTTCTTTTGAAAATTTTCCTTCTTCCCTTAATTTCTTTTATTTTCTTTGGTGAATACCGTAAATTCCTTTAGTTTTTTTTTGAAACCCCTTCCTTCTTTTTCTTTTTACTTTTCTTGATATTTTGTTTGTTGTTGAATTCTATCCTTGTGTTTGATTCCTTCCTCCTTTTTCCTCTTACCTCTCCCATCCCTAGCAGAGGGAGAAGAAGCTTCTGGGGGAACCTGAAATAATTTTGTTTTGATTGATTTTTTTTTGAGTTCTTCGATTTTGTCTTTTTTGATTTTGGTAAAGCTGACATAATTTTTTTTGAATTTGGATGATTAAAGAAAATTTTTTTTTTGAATTAGGATCTTGGCTGATTAGGTTTTATGCAGTCTCGCTTATGTTTTTTTTATTTTTGATTCTTATGCCTATATTTTTTATCTTTTTTTATCATATTTCTTACTTTTTTTGTCCTTTATTTCTTTTTCTGATTTATTTTTTTTTCTCTCGCACTCAAACTTGATTTTGTGCTGTGACCTCCTGGATTTTTTTTGCTTGCCGCCCGCAAACTTGGTTTTGTGCTGCGAACTTAGGAGTTGGACTCCCGTTCTATTAGAGAGACCTTCTGTCTCAACCTTGATTTTTTTATATAAACCTTAGGAGTTGGACTCCCGTACGAATTGCGAGACCTTCCGTCTCATCTAGAGCTTCTGTACCAGCGATTACATTGTCGACTGTAGTCCATTGCGCAAGCTATCATTTCAGGCGAACGCTTTTATAATGTTCCGTTCTCCGGTTGTAAAACCCGGCGCGGAAAATGATGGTCAAGGTGCCAAGCCTAAACAGGCACACGCTCCTTCCAGCCCGCCGAGAACGAGGAGTAAGGCGAAACAGGCTCTCGACCGAACATACGCCTTCCCAAAAGTGTCCTCAGACTCAGTTCCAGGGGTTACAGCTGTGTTGCAGCCAGATATGTCCAAACCTCCCCCAGACTTTCCCTCTAGCAGACAGTCAGCCTACCAAGAAAGGTTTCCCGATCAGTCTGTGAGCCGTGCTCAACAGATCTTCGGATCAAGCCAGTCACTGGACGGAGCCTGGTCTTTTCTTCCACCCGAACGGGCCCAGCCGTTAGAGGACCTACGCCGACTTGAGATTAGCGGACGCCCCTCGGTAAATCCACATAGCACGGAGCATGCGCGAAAGTCCGGCGATGTAAATCAACTTCGTCTCTCCCCTTGCCCAGGTAGAGAGCATCACCACCCGACAAAGGCAGTAGTTACGACTGATCAGCTGGCGACACACATGGCAGATCTCAAGAGTGAGTTGCTGGGTTTATTTAGAACAAACCTGACCCAATCCTTATTGGAAAGGTCCGGTGCCACCAGTAGTCCGCCTGGGGCCGACTACGCATGTACAGCTCCTTCGGCAAATCCTCACTGCTTCGAGGGGAACTCAGCCCCATTTGAGCGAGAAACCTCCCGAGATCGCTTAATCAATGATAATACGCGATGGCAACTCCATGATTACGAGCGAGAGCCCCCTCCGACACACCCACCTAGGCAGAGGCCCGCTCCTAGAGCTGTTGTATACCAGCCTAGACGCCCGTCTATTGTAGCTTCGTGGGGGATTCACTTTTCAGGCCGTAATCCAGCCTTCTCGGTGGAGGATTTCCTGTTCAGGTTAGAGAGATTGGCGACCAGCTCTCGCGTGGCGAATGAAGAGCTCTGTGCAAACATACATCTTTTGCTCAAGGAAGAGGCCGAACAATGGTTCTGGAACCAGTTCTGTCGCGCCTCTCCGGACTTTGACTGGGAGCTATTTAGGGTTCGCATCAGGCAAGAGTTCGGTTCGGCCGAAACAGATCTCGACCTGATGCGGACTCTGATGGAACTCCGTCAGAGTTCGGAGAGCTGCGACAGCTACCTCCGTAAGGCCTGGGCGATTGCAGGGCGCATGAGGGTGCCGCCACGTGAAGCAGACATAGTACAAATAGTCAGAGATAATTTACATCCCAAGATAGGTCAGCAGTTTTCTACGGCCACAGTAAGATCCATGGACCAACTGCAAAACTTATGCCGTATGGCTGAACGCTGGCTGCAAAGGCGCGAATTATATAGACGCTCAACCAGATCGGACGTACACGAACTTAATTTTGACATAGCCCAGGAGGCTGAGAATCCCTCTGTCTTCCCTGGGATAGGAACGGAGGAAGTGAGGCGCACTCCAGACGCTGCAAGTCATGCGACTTGTAGGAACTGTGGCGTTGTGGAACGCTCCTTTCACTCCTGTACTGAGACAAACACCTGCGTCTCCCTCCCAAGCAGTCAACATGGAGTGGAAGAAGTGAAGCGCACCCCTGAAGCTGCCGGTCGCATGACTTGCTGGAACTGTGGCGTAGTGGGACACTCATTCCATTCTTGTCTCAGTGAGACCAGGAGACTCTTTTGCTACACTTGTGGTCAACCAGGAGTAGTATCACCCAAGTGCTCCAGATGTAACCCGGAAAACGCCAGGGCGAGTGGTCGAAGCAGGGGACCCCACTCGCCGAAGATAATGATCAGCAAGGCGACATCGACGAACCCCTGAACCTCCTTACTAAGACACAATGTACACAAACTAATCCCACTCATAAAGAGAGTTCTACCCAGACAAATCCCTTCTGCCTCATGCGAGGAATGTCCTTGCATGAGAGGCAAGTTAATTATGACCTCGTAAGAGCTCGCATTTTCGCTGAGGAAGTGATTCTTCCTCTCAATCGAAGAAGACGACGATGGAAGATATTTAGAGAGAGAAAACGCGTAATGAAAAAATCTCGACAGTCGTTGGTCTCGACGGTTATCACCAGTCAAGACGACGGTCGTCCTTATGTAAAAGTCGAAATAGGCAACGAGTCCATCTTAGGTTTACTCGATAGCGGTGCCAGCGTGAGTTGCTTAGGACAAGGAGCCCTAGAGTTTGTCCAGCGCTCAGGCTTAAAACTCTCCGCATTGTCAGCCTCAGTTCGTACCGCTGACGGTACTAGCAAGTCCGTCCCCGGCACAGTCAGAACTGCTATAACTTATCGCGAACAGACAAAAATTCTTACCTTGTTCGTTGTTCCTGGCCTCAGCCAACAATTATATTTAGGAGTCGACTTCTGGCGAGCCTTTCAACTCGCACCAAATATCATATCCTCTCTCGATGTACAACCTTCTTCTTCGGTCGAGACGAACTTTCACCCCCTGAATAACTCGGACAAGGGCAAACTCGACACAGTCATTGCTCAATTCCCTTCTTTTACCGCCCTAGGTTTGGGAAAGACACACCTAGAGGAGCATATCATCGACACAGGCGATGCTTTGCCAATAAAGCAGAAGCACTATCCCATTTCTCCAGCAATCCAAAAGCTGATGTACGACGAACTCGACCGTATGTTGGAGTTAGGGGTAATTGAAGAGTCCAACAGTCCCTGGAATTCCCCAGTTGTACTTGTACGTAAACCTGGGAAGGTCAGGCTCTGTCTGGACTCTCGTAAGGTGAACCTGGTAACAAGAAAAGACGCCTACCCCCTACCCCACATCGACGGATTGCTTGGACGACTGCAGGACACGCATTTCATTTCATCCATCGACTTGAAGGACGCCTTTTGGCAAATTCCATTAGAAAAGCAGTCAAGGGAAAAGACCGCATTTACAGTGCCCGGAAGGCCTCTTTATCAATACACTGTTATGCCATTTGGCTTGTGCAATGCTCCGCAAAGAATGTGTCGATTGATGGATAAAATTATTCCTGGTCGCTTACGGGAACACGTTTTTGTGTACTTGGACGACTTACTTGTTGTATCTTCAACTTTTGAGGCCCACCTGAAAGTATTAAGAGAAGTAGCTGATTGTCTGCGCAACGCTAAGCTCACAATCAACGTCGAGAAAAGCCGCTTTTGCGTCAAGCAGGTCCGCTACTTGGGTTTCGTAATTGGAGATGGAACTCTGAAAACTGACCCCGAGAAAGTAGCAGCGGTGGCGGATTTCCCTATACCGCGCTCTGCTAAGCAAATCCGCAGATTTATCGGAATGACGGGTTGGTATCAGAGATTCATCCCCAATTATTCAACCCTAGCAGCTCCCATAACGGACTGCTTAAAGAAGAGCAAAAGCTTCTCATGGACAGATGACGCGCAGCAATCGTTCGAGAAATTAAAACAAGCTATGTGCAGCGCACCAATTCTCACTACACCTGACTTCTCAAAGAAGTTTTATCTTCAATGTGACGCTAGTACATCCGGTGTGGGTAGTGTACTATTTCAAATCGATGAGTCAGGCGCTGAAAGACCTATTGCTTACATGTCCAAAAAGCTCAACCCAGCACAGCGCAACTATAGCATTACTGAATTGGAATGTTATGCTGCTGTGCTGAGTGTGAAAAAATTTAGAGCTTATGTAGAAGGACATCCATTCACTATCATCACTGACCATGCCAGTCTGAAGTGGCTGATGAATCACTCAGACCTCTCCGGCCGATTGGCTCGATGGAGTTTAAAGCTGCAAGCTTTTGACTTTCAGATCGAGCATCGCAAGGGTGCACAGAATGTGGTCCCTGACACTTTGTCTCGAGCGCACACTGAAACGGCAGAGGAGTTGAATGTAAGTGCAGTCGACGTAGACTTAAACTCACCATACTTCTCCATGGAGGAGTATGAGCAGTTGAAAGCGACTGTACTTGCAAACCCAACACAACTCCCGGATCTCTGTGTCTCTGACAGGTACGTATACAAGAGGACCCAACCCCGAAGCGGTGACTTGATCCAGGAGGACTTAGCCTGGAAGCTTTGGATTCCATCGGGTCTGGCAGAAGGTTTGATCCGGGAGGCTCATGAGTCGCCTCAATCTGCTCATGGAGGCTTCCATAAGACGCTAAGCAGGCTCCGCGAAAAATATTACTGGCCTAACATGGTAACGCAAGTGCGCTCATACGTCTCGCAATGTCAAGTTTGTAAAGAAACCAAGTCACCTAACACCATTTTAAGACCACCTATGGGCAAGCCCTTGGAATTTCAACGTCCATTCCAATTGATTTATATTGACTTTCTTGGACCGTATCCTCGCACGAAGCAAGGCAACACAGTCATCCTGGTTGTATTAGACGGCTTTACAAAGTTCGTCTTGTTGAAGCCTATGCGGGCTGAGAGGGCAGATCTAGTATGCGCCTTCTTGGAGAAAGACGTTTTGTCTGTTTTTGGTGTTCCAGAAACCATCTTCTCGGATAATGGTCGGCAGTTTATGTCCAACACTTTCCAGAAACTGCTTAATGATTATGGGATTAAACACGTTAAGACCGCAAAATATTCCCCGCACCCGAATGCCTCCGAGCGAGTTACCAGATCCATTTTGTCCGCCATCCGTGCATATATGCAAGATGACCACAGTGCATGGGACTTACACCTCCCTGCCATAGGAAGCGCTTTACGAACGTCAGTACACCAATCTACTGGCATTAACCCTTATTATTCATTATTCGGCCATCATATGGTGCAACACGCTTCGACCTACCCATTACTGCGGCAGCTCGATCAGTTGAAGACCGGTGACATTCCCGTGTTGCCAGTAACAGACCGTCTTAGGCTAATCCGTTCCCGTTTATCAGATCACCTCCGACTAGCACACAACAAGCATGAAAGAGCCTACAACACTCGCTGTCGCGAGGTTGCTTACACTCCTGGACAAGAAGTGTATTGTAGAGTCTTCGCACAAAGCGACATGTCGAAAGGCTTTAGTGCTAAGCTGGCTAATAAGTTCGCGAAGGCAAGAATAGTCAAGCGTGTGGGACAAAGTTTATACCAGCTGGAAGATATGCAAGGCAAGTCCATCGGAACTTTCCACGCCAAAGACATCCGGCAGTGAAGGTCCCTTCATTATATATGGTCTAAATTTCAATCGTCCGTCCGTCCGAATTTTATTGTTAGTCCGTCCGTCCGCGTCCTAGACAGGAATGCCCGGCTCAGTCGGTAGAGCATGAGACTTACTTTCAGGGTCGTGGTCGTGCCACACGTTGTTTTAATCAAGCAGTGAGGAAGATATGAACTCTCCAGCTCCTCATTAGAGCTTGGAGGGGAAAGATCTGACTCTCTGTTTGAGGTGGGAGTGACCAGCTATCCTCCTTCCTCTCATTAGGGAAGGAAGCGATACTGGGAACTGCCACGGCAGCGTGCCAGCGCAAGACCCTGGGGTAGTCTCGTGCCTCCATTGAGTTCGGGTAGATCCTGTCTCACTCTTTTCAGCTCCTCTCTCATCGGACGCTAGAGCTATAGGCCTTGAGAGAGAGATCTGTGTTGTAATGTGAGACATATGGAATTCAATATTTAACTAGCTCCATCTAGGAGACTAGTAGCACAAATCACATGCCATAACCAGAGAACACACCTTTAGGAATTTATGAACGCGTCCTTCTTCTTGCTCTGTGGTTGACACCCCTGCTTCTGCCACGGAACGGATGTGCCATCTAGCATCTTGTGATAATGAACAAGAAGAAGAAAATTTGCATTCCGTCACAAGCAAACGCGATGGTGAATAAACGAAGTGCAAGTGTCAACGAAATTTATAAACCTGTTCCTGAATTATCGAAACCATCCAGGCCCATTCAACTTTAACATCAAGTGTTTCCATTCCGTAAGTTAGATTTTTTCAATTTGCCTCTAAATTAATCACGGAAAATAATTGGGTTTAGTGCAAGCATCCTCTAAATCGCCCCGAACGAAGACACCAACAGGAAAATTAAAGAAAATCGCTTTATTTATCGCCCCGGTACAGTAACCGGAAGAAATTTAGCAGAACTGCAATTATACATAAGTGCTACATGTTCAAGTGGCTCGGCAGATTACCCCCTTTGCCACACTAGAAAGCCAGCGCAGGCTAACCTCAAAGGAGACACCACCAAAAATCTACACGGCATATCGCATTGACCATTTGGAGGAAAACTCCACGCGCAAGGGAACTCACTAGTTGATGTGCATCCCTGGGGGTTACTTAGTGGCAAAACTCCCAAATTCGAGATACTGGCAGAACGTAGGTAGTCTACCCCGGTTTTTAATAACGACGTCACCAAATAGAGGCCCCAGCAAGGCCCCAAAAAAAAGCGAAAGGAACAGCTCCAGTTTTTTTCACCACGGCGTAAGCTACTACACAAAAAAACCGAACAAAAATTTCTCTTTGCAAAACCAACAGTTCAAGTAAGATTGTTTTTTTTTCTCCTTCTTATGCAGAAGGGCATTTTAATATTTTTTATTTTTTTTAAATAAAAACTAAGTAGTGTCAGGCAGTGTCCCAGCATTACATGCGGGCTAGCACAAAATTATTGTTATAAGCATACGCATATGTTAGCTAAGTGTTTTGGGTAATATTCAAAAGCCCAGACCCTCAAGAAGGGAGTAAAAGAAAATTTTAATCTAGGCACATAAAGAATGAAATGTAGAATTTAGTGACAGAAGAAAGCTAAAAGAAAAAAAAACCATTCCCACAGTCAGAAGAAAGTTATTCCTACGACATCTCAGATACCGTGCATCAAAAATGCTAAGCAACTAAAAGAAAATTCGTGTAGGTTTTTGTGTGGAGAAGGACGTGATATTGTAAGAGTATAGTCACGCAAGAATTTGTAGTTTGATTTGGACCACTTTATCGAAGCAAGAACCCTTAGCCTTGAGAAGGCAACTAGCCTAACGCGCCGTCCATTTTTGCACTGCTCAACAATCCCATTAGTGATCTTCTTCACTTATGTCGCCACTTATTGTTTAAACTAGCTGGTGCCCGCGCCTACGTCTGCGGCTATAGTGTAGATAGATAATAGTGTAGTTGGGCAGATGGGGGGGGGGGATGTTACTCTATTTAACAAAAAAAGAATTATGCAAATCGGTCCACACGTTCGGGAGATATGCTAAAGCACCTGAAGGTGAAAAGATTTGTCCCGGTAGCAACAGAATCTTAATTCAAAAGAAAAAAATTTACAAATTTGACTAAAAAAAAGTGTGAGTAGGGAGTGATTGGACTAAGAGGAGGAAAGACCCCCCTATTTAAAAAAAAAGAATTATGCAAATCGGTCCACACGTTACGAAGTTAGACAATAGCAACTATAGATGAAAACTGTTTTCCCTAAATCAAATGTAGTATATTATACTCCAAAAAAAAATTGAATAAAAGTAAAGTGTGGTGAGGGTGGGAGGGTATACAATTGAAAGAAGGGATCATACCCTATTTAACAAAAAAAGAGTTATAAAAATCGGTCCACGGGTTATAAAATTGGACTAAAGCAACTATAGTGTGAAAAATGACGCCTTGTGAAATTAACGAATGGTATGGTGCGAGCTACTACCTTTGTATCCTCCCGCCCCTTGCGAGCTACGACCTTTGTATCCTCCCGCCTCTTGCGAGCTACGACCTTTGTATCCTCCCGCCCCTTGCGAGCTTCTACTCTTATATTCTCCCGCCCTTGCGAGCTACTACTCTTGTATCCTCCCGCCCCTTGCGAGCTAAGACCTTTGTATCCTCCCGCCTCTAGCGAGCTTCAACCTTTGTATTCTCTCGCCTCTTGCGAGCTACGACCTTTGTATCCTCCCGCCTCTTGCGAGCTAGTGCCCTTGTATCCTCCCGCCCCTTGCGAGCTACTGTCTTTGTATCTTACCGCCCCTTGCGAGCTATCGCCTTTGTAGTCTATAACCCTTTGCGAGCAGTACCCTTGTACATTACCGCCGCTTGCGAGCTAGTACCTTTGTATCCTTTGTACTTATATCCACCTGAAGTATTTCACAATTTAGCTAATGCCGATTTGCATGATTTAACTTTTAAAATATATAAGGGTATTTAGTTAAACTTTTAAAACATTCCCCACAAATCAGCAATCCTTAATTAATATCAAAAGGATCACCCCCATCTGAGATAATATAATCAAATGTTGAGCAAAAGTGAAAAATCTACGATTAGTATGAAAAATTTAACCGTAGCGAAGTAAAAAAACATCCTGCATATCCCATTTACATCCTCTTTTAGATAAGGGTAGTCACCTCCGGAAGGGTGAAAATTTCTTTAACAAATTTAACTTTATTAAATTAGCGATTTTGCAATTTTACCGTTTTGGTGTGTACTTTTTGACGCAATGTATCTTTATCAACCAAATTAATTTTATAATGTAGTAAATCCAACCCCTAATCAAATGTTGAAAAATTTTTAGAAAAAGTTAAAAACTCCCGGAGATATAATAATTTTTTGAATTTTCTCAATTTGCCGACGGCATTCAATTAAATTTATAGAAAAAATAAACCTTTATAAAACTCACTGTATCAAAGATAATTCAAAATGGTTTTCATATTTGAATTCTACGCAGTAATACCTTTCATTTGATACCAATCTTGCCGGGAAAGAAGACAAAAAAAAATTTCATAATTTTCAAAAGGGATTCGTCCAGGATTTCGGCATTGAAAAGGTCCTTGCTACAGAGAAAAATTAATATCTCGCCAAATATCTAACCGATTTTGGTAATTTAAAAACCAGAATAAAGCAGAGATTGGTAGCTTTCCACTACTATAACCCGTGAACCTCCAAGGTTTCATTTGAACCCAGCAGATGGCTTCAAGTCGCTAAATCAGTGATATTATAAAAATCTCTAAAATGTCAACTAAATATATCTTGGTTTGGACGAAACTTAGTATAGCGCTTACACACCGCCTTCCCCTTAAATATACATCCACACTTTGCAGATATTGTAAAATTTTCTTAACAAAATTTAACTTTTCATTTTTTCACTGGAAATTTTTGATGCAACATTTAAATTTTCAAATCTCGATGAAATTTTAACCATACCTACGTATTTACATCCTCTTTCAAATAAAGGTAATTACT
The DNA here is from genome assembly GCA_964036015.1 of Leptarthrus brevirostris. Classification (NCBI taxonomy): domain Eukaryota; kingdom Metazoa; phylum Arthropoda; class Insecta; order Diptera; family Asilidae; genus Leptarthrus; species Leptarthrus brevirostris. Next base: position 144,419,945 of record OZ038371.1, read on the forward strand.
CCCACGAAAATTGATTTTTTTTAGCAAATTTAGCAAAAACCTCCAGTCAATCACAAATATCTCACATTGTGTCGTGTATTTTTTTTCAACTACTGTACTTATATCCACCCAATGTATCTCACAGTTTAGCTAATAGTATCCTTCACCACCTGTTGAAAGAATTACTAAAATATATCAATAAACGCCAAAGTTATTGGTACTCAAACATGTGCAACCCCCTATAAGGTGAGATTTGCTTACCTCATTTGAATAACCGGAACTGAAGCTATTTAGTTCAAAATGTTCACTAAATATAAACATCCAAGAACAAATGAGGTAAGAAATTATATCTATAATTCCTCCTCTATCGCTGCATACCAATAAACCTGCTTCGTTTTCATAATTTCCAATAGTAATTAGTAATAGTAGGTATCCAGTTCCTAGTGAAAGCAAGACCGAGTACACCGAAAAAACCATTTCATGTTGCTATTACTAATAAAGTATTATATATCGAGCTTTCACATGTATGGACACATTTTAGCCCTAATAGAGGAGAAAAGGGTAGAGTAATAAAAATCTCTTAAATTTCTATTATTAACAGCAATTGGCAATAAAGCAACTGAACTGGTCATTATGCAAAAGAGCCTCATATTTTGCTCTTTGGTTAGTAACTTCACAACCGCTGCACCGATTTGCATGATTTAACTTTTCAAATATATTAGGGTATTTAGTTAAACTTTTAATAGATCCCCCACAAATCAGCAATCCTTAATTCATATCAAAAGAATCACCCCCAACTGAGATAATATAATCAAATGTTGAGCAAAAGTGAAAAATCTACGATTAGTATAAAAAATTTAACCGCAGAGAAATAAGAAAAACATCCTCCACATCCCATTTACATCCTCTTTCAGATAAGGGTAGTCACCTCCGGATGGGTGAAAATTTCTTTAACAAATTTAACTTTATTAAGTTAGCAATTTTGCTATATTGCCGTTTTTGTCTGCATTTTTCGACCCAATTAACCTTTATCAACCAAATTAATTTTCCAATGTAGTAAATCCATCCCCTAATCAACTGTTGAAATAATAATTTAAAAAAATTAATAACTCCAGGAGATATAATTTTTTGAACTTTCTCACTTTTCCGACGGCACCTTTTATCGGCATTTTGGTCGCCTTCCGACGCTTTTCCATCGCTAGTAACTACCCTAAATATACATTTTCGATCTGGAACATGGGGGTGATTTCTCTTCTACAATCGATTACCTATCGATTGATGTAATTTTCAACTCGCTCCGACGAAAACTTCACACCACTTAACGCAAATGATTGAAAAAAGTCCTTTTTTCCGAAAAATTTGCGCAAATTTTAGCAAAATCTTTCCACCGTGTTTGCGCGAAAACTATAAGTGATGGAATGGTGTGTTGTTTGTAAAAGTTTCATAACTTTTGGAGTAGATAGTTTTAAAAAAAAGAACGGTCCGTTTTGGATCAACCCGTAGAACTTGGAGGATGGCATCCCCGCTTCAATGTTTAACGAAAAAAAGTCAGCGATAAAGTTTTTTCGATTTAAACAAAAACTGCACCAATCAATTTGTGACCGGTTAACCTTTAATTTGATACCACACATCCCTTATTTCGACTTCGGGGTTAGCCATCCCCCACCCCCACCCCCCGAAAAATTACCGCCAAAATTTTTTTTATATTTTTTCCAAATTGCTTCGATCACAAAACAACTGAAAATAATTTTCTTCTTTTCAATCGCACATCCCCAACCTAAGTTATAATTTTTTGAAAATCCATTTTGTAATAGATGAAAAAAGTCTGGTACAAAATCAAAAAAAAAATTTTTTATCTCACCCATTCGCAAGATGGTCCAGCATGTGGTGCGCCACAGTTTTTTGAAAAATTTCAAAAATATTCTACTACTACACTCTCGTGCAAAATTTTACCTCTAGTACATTTTCAAATTTTTTTTCCATTTCCAAATAGATCTTACGATTCTACGTAAAATGAATACCCACATGATAGGGTTCCGATCAATACTCCCCGAGTTATAAGCGAACATAGCACACCAACTCGCATAGGTCCTGCACTTTTTCAAAAACTCTCGAAAAAAATAGCCTATCTCACATGCGGCCATAACATCTACAGCATCCGTAAATATGAACGCATTCCGTTTGACAGTTTTTTCTATTTTGGTCCCACCAATTGCAAAAAATTATCCTTTTTTGATCCTTTTTCAAGGACTCCATCTGCAACGTTAATAACTTTGCCATATTCAATGGTAAAAATCCATTCAAACTCTTATCACATCCACGACATTCTCCCCTATCCATAAATATTTCAAACTCATCTATCCGTCACCCCGTTCTTCCGCTATAGCCCCACAAAGGTTCAACTTTAAGGCCTCGCCTACTCGAAACAATCAACCTTATGGTAAAAAAAATATACACCATTCCATCGGCAATAACCCACTTTATATTTTAGTAAAAAAAAAAAAAAAAATTTCCCCATCCAAAAATTCGATATTTCTAGAACAAATTTAAAAAATCGGGCTCCGTTACGACACAGTTTAATTCTTTCACTATCATATACCATTTACCGCATCAAAATCCATCGAACCAATTTTCTTAGACACACTGCAATAGATTTCTCTACCCGCAAACAACTCGCATTTTAAGTATTTAGACTAGCTGGTGCCCGCGCCTACGTCTGCGGCTATAGTGTAGATAGATAATAGTGGGGGTAAGCAATACGGGGGATAATGCTCTATTTAACAAAAAAAGAATTATGCAAATCGGTCTACACGTTCGGGAGATATGCTAAAGCAACTGAAGGTGAAAAGTTTTGTCCCGGTAGCAACAGAATCTTTATTCAAAAGAAAAAAATTTAAAAATTTGACTAAAAAAAAGTGTGGGTAGGGAGTGATTGGAGTAAGAGGAGGGAAGACCCTCCCTATTTAAAAAAAAAGAATTATGCAAATCGGTCCACACGTTACGAAGTTAGACAATAGCAACTATAGATGAAAACTGTTTTCCCTAAATCAAATGTAGTATATTATACTCCAAAAAAAATTGAATAAAAGTAAAGTGTGGTGAGGGTGGGAGGGTATACAATTGAAAGAAGGGATCATACCCTATTTAACAAAAAAAGAGTTATAAAAATCGGTCCACGGGTTATAAAATTGGACTAAAGCAACTATAGTGTGAAAAATGACGCCTTGTGAAATTAACGAATGGTATGGTGCGAGCTACTACCTTTGTATCCTCCCGCCCCTTGCGAGCTACGACCTTTGTATCCTCCCGCCTCTTGCGAGCTACGACCTTTGTATCCTCCCGCCCCTTGCGAGCTTCTACTCTTATATCCTCCCGCCCTTGCGAGTTACTACTCTTGTATCCTCCCGCCCCTTGCGAGCTTAAACCTTTGTATCCTCCCGCCTCTAGCGAGCTTCAACCTTTGTATTCTCTCGCCTCTTGCGAGCTACGACCTTTGTATCCTCCCGCCTCTTCCGAGCTAGTGCCCTTGTATCCTCCCGCCCCTTGCGAGCTACTGTCTTTGTATCTTACCGCCCCTTGCGAGCTATCGCCTTTGTAGTCTATCACCCTTTGCGAGCAAATACCCTTGTACATTACCGCCGCTTGCGAGCTAGTACCTTTGTATCCTTTGTACTTATATCCACCTGAAGTATTTCACAATTTAGCTAATGCCGATTTGCATGATTTAACTTTTAAAATATATAAGGGTATTTAGTTAAACTTTTAAAACATTCCCCACAAATCAGCAATCCTTAATTCATATCAAAAGGATCACCCCCATCTGAGATAATATAATCAAATGTTGAGCAAAAGTGAAAAATCTACGATTAGTATGAAAAATTTAACCGTAGCGAAGTAAAAAAAACATCCTGCATATCCCATTTACATCCTCTTTTAGATAAGGGTAGTCACCTCCGGAAGGGTGAAAATTTCTTTAACAAATTTAACTTTATTAAATTAGCGATTTTGCAATTTTACCGTATTGGTGTGTACTTTTTGACGCAATGTATCTTTATCAACCAAATTAATTTTATAATGTAGTAAATCCAACCCCTAATCAAATGTTGAAAAATTTTTAGAAAAAGTTAAAAACTCCCGGAGATATAATAATTTTTTGAATTTTCTCAATTTGCCGACGGCATTCAATTAAATTTATAGAAAAAAGAAACCTTTATAAAACTCACTGTATCAAAGATAATTCAAAATGGTTTTCATATTTGAATTCTACGCAGTAATACCTTTCATTTGATACCAATCTTGCCGGGAAAGAAGACAAAAAAAATTTCATAATTTTCAAAAGGGATTCGTCCAGGATTTCGGCATTGAAAAGGTCCTTGCTACAGAGAAAAATTAATATCTCGCCAAATACCTAACCGATTTTGGTAATTTAAAAACCAGAATAAAGCAGAGATTGGTAGCTTTCCACTACTATAACCCGTGAACCTCCAAGGTTTCATTTGAACCCAGCAGATGGCTTCAAGTCGCTAAATCAGTGATATTATAAAAATCTCTAAAATGTCAACTAAATATATCTTGGTTTGGACGAAACTTAGTATAGCGCTTACACACCGCCTTCCCCTTAAATATACATCTACACTTTGCAGATATTGTAAAATTTTCTTAACAAAATTTAACTTTTCATTTTTTCACTGGAAATTTTTGATGCAACATTTAAATTTTCAAATCTCGATGAAATTTTAACCATACCTACGTATTTACATCCCCTTTCAAATAAAGGTAATTACTCCCACGAAAATTGATTTTTTTTAGCAAATTTAGCAAAAACCTCCAGTCAATCACAAATATCTCACATTGTGTCGTGTATTTTTTTTCAACTACTGTACTTATATCCACCCAATGTATCTCACAGTTTAGCTAATAGTATCCTTCACCACCTGTTGAAAGAATTACTAAAATATATCAATAAACGCCAAAGTTATTCGTACTCAAACATGTGCAACCCCCTATAAGGTGAGATTTGCTTACCTCATTTGAATAACCGGAACTGAAGCTATTTAGTTCAAAATGTTCACTAAATATAAACATCCAAGAACAAATGAGGTAAGAAATTATATCTATAATTCCTCCTCTATCGCTGTATACCAATAAACCTGCTTCGTTTTCATAATTTCCAATAGTAATTAGTAATAGTAGGTATCCAGTTCCTAGTGAAAGCAAGACCGAGTAAAACGAAAAAACCATTTCATGTTGCTATTACTAATAAAGTATTATATATCGAGCTTTCACATGTATGGACACATTTTAGCCCTAATAGAGGAGAAAAGGGTAGAGTAATAAAAATCTCTTAAATTTCTATTATTAACAGCAATTGGCAATAAAGCAACTGAACTGGTCATTATGCAAAAGAGCCTCATATTTTGCTCTTTGGTTAGTAACTTCACAAGCGCTGCACCGATTTGCATGATTTAACTTTTCAAATATATTAGGGTATTTAGTTAAACTTTTAAGAGATCCCCCACAAATCAGCAATCCTTAATTCATATCAAAAGAATCACCCCCAACTGAGATAATATAATCAAATGTTGAGCAAAAGTGAAAAATCTACGATTAGTATAAAAAATTTAACCGCAGAGAAATAAGAAAAACATCCTCCACATCCCATTTACATCCTCTTTCAGATAAGGGTAGTCACCTCCGGATGGGTGAAAATTTCTTTAACAAATTTAACTTTATTAAGTTAGCAATTTTGCTATATTGCCGTTTTTGTCTGCATTTTTCGACCCAATTAACCTTTATCAACCAAATTAATTTTCCGATGTAGTAAATCCATCCCCTAATCAACTGTTGAAATAATAATTTAAAAAAATTAATAACTCCAGGAGATATAATTTTTTGAACTTTCTCACTTTTCCGACGGCACCTTTTATCGGCATTTTGGTCGCCTTCCGACGCTTTTCCATCGCTAGTAACTACCCTAAATATACATTTTCGATCTGGAACATGGGGGTGATTTCTCTTCTACAATCGATTACCTATCGATTGATGTAATTTTCAACTCGCTCCGACGAAAACTTCACACCACTTAACGCAAATGATTGAAAAAAGTCCTTTTTTCCGACAAATTTGTGCAAATTTTAGCAAAATCTTCCCACCGTGTTTGCGCGAAAACTATAAGTGATGGAATGGTGTGTTGTTTGTAAAAGTTTCATAACTTTTGGAGTAGATAGTTTTAAAAAAAAGAACGGTCCATTTTGGATCAACCCGTAGAACTTGGAGGATGGCATCCCCGCTTCAATGTTTAACGAAAAAAAGTCAGCGATAAAGTTTTTTCGATTTAAACAAAAACTGCACCAATCAATTTGTGACCGGTTAACCTTTAATTTGATACCACACATCCCTTATTTCGACTTCGGGGTTAGCCATCCCCCACCCCCACCCCCCGAAAAATTACCACCAAAATTTTTTTTATATTTTTTCCAAATTGCTTCGATCACAAAACAAATGAAAATAATTTTCTTCTTTTCAATCTCACATCCCCAACCTAAGTTATAATTTTTTGAAAATCCATTTTGTAATAGATGAAAAAAGTCTGGTACGAAATGAAAAAAAAATTTTTTGATCTCACCCATTCGCAAGATGGTCCAGCATGTGGTGCGCCCCAGTTTTTTGAAAAATTTCAAAAATATTCTACTACTACACTCTCGTGCAAAATTTTACCTCTAGTACATTTTCAAATTTTTTTTCCATTTCCGAATAGATCTTACGATTCTACGTAAAATGAATACCCACATGATGGGGTTCCGACCAATACTCCCCGAGTTATAAACGAACATAGCACACCAACTCGCATAGGTCCCGCACTTTTTCAAAAACTCTCGAAAAAAATAGCCTATCTCACATGCGGTCATAACATCTACAACATCCGTAAATATGAACGGATTCCGTTTGACAGTTTTTTCTATTTTGGTCCCACCAATTGCAAAAAATTATCCTTTTTTGATCCTTTTTCAAGGACTCCATCTGCAACGTTAATAACTTTGCCATATTCAATGGTAAAAATCCATTCAAACTCTTATCACATCCACGACATTCTCCCCTATCCATAAATATCTCAAACTCATCTATCCGTCACCCCGTTCTTCCGCTATAGCCCCACAAAGGTTCAACTTTAAGGCCTCGCCTACTCGAAACAATCAACCTTATGGTAAAAAATATATACACCATTCCATCGGCAATAACCCACTTTATATTTTAGTAAAAAAAAAAAAAAAAATTTTCCCCATCCAAAAATTCGATATTTCTAGAACAAATTTAAAAAATCGGGCTCCGTTACGACACAGTTTAATTCTTTCACTATCATATACCATTTACCGCATCAAAATCCATCGAACCAATTTTCTTAGACACACTGCAATAGATTTCTCTACCCGCAACCAACTCGCATTTTAAGTATTTAGACTAGCTGGTGCCCGCGCCTACGTCTGCGGCTATAGTGTAGATAGATAATAGTGGGGGTAAGCAATACGGGGGATAATGCTCTATTTAACAAAAAAAGAATGATGCAAATCGGTCCACACGTTACGAAGTTAGACAATAGCAACTATAGATGAAAACTGTTTTCCCTAAATCATATGCTACATTTGAAAAAAAAATTGAATAAAAGTAAAGTGTGGTGAGGGTGGGAGGGTATACAATTGAAAGAAGGGATCATACCCTATTTAACAAAAAAAGAGTTATAAAAATCGGTCCACGGGTTATAAAATTGGACTAAAGCAACTATAGTGTGAAAAATGACGCCTTGTGAAATTAACGAAAGGTATGGTGCGAGCTACTACCTTTGTATCCTCCCGCCCCTTGCGAGCTACGACCTTTGTATCCTCCCGCCTCTTGCGAGCTACGACCTTTGTATCCTCCCGCCCCTTGCGAGCTTCTACTCTTATATTCTCCCGCCCTTGCGAGCTACTACTCTTGTATCCTCCCGCCCCTTGCGAGCTAAGACCTTTGTATCCTCCCGCCTCTAGCGAGCTTCAACCTTTGTATTCTCTCGCCTCTTGCGAGCTACGACCTTTGTATCCTCCCGCCTCTTGCGAGCTAGTGCCCTTGTATCCTCCCGCCCCTTGCGAGCTACTGTCTTTGTATCTTACCGCCCCTTGCGAGCTATCGCCTTTGTAGTCTATCACCCTTTGCGAGCAAATACCCTTGTACATTACCGCCGCTTGCGAGCTAGTACCTTTGTATCCTTTGTACTTATATCCACCTGAAGTATTTCACAATTTAGCTAATGCCATTCTTAACCAACTGTTAAAAGAATTACTAAAATATATCAATAAACGCCAAAGTTATTGGTGAGGTTTGTATACCTCATTTGAATAACCGGAAGTGAAGTTATTTAGTTCAAAATGTTAACTAAATGTAAACATCCAAGAACAAATGAGGTAAGAAATTATATCTATAATTCCTCCTCTATCGCTATATACCAATAAAATTGCTTCGTTTTCATAATTTCCAATAGTAATTAGTAAAAGTAGTTACCCAGTTCCTAGTGAAAGCAAGAGAGAGTACACCGAAAAAACCATTTCATGTTGCTCTTTGGTTAGTAATTTAATACCGGCTGCGCCGATTTGCATGATTTAACTTTTAAAATATATAAGGGTATTTAGTTAAACTTTTAAAACATCCCCCACAAATCAGCAATCCTTAATTCATATCAAAAGAATCACCCCCAACTGAGATAATATAATCAAATGTTGAGCAAAAGTGAAAAATCTACGATTAGTATGAAAAATTTAACCGTAGCGAAGTAAAAAAACATCCTGCATATCCCATTTACATCCTCTTTTAGATAAGGGTAGTCACCTCCGTATGGGTGAAAATTGCTTTAACAAATTTAACTTTATTAAATTAGCGATTTTGCAATTTTGCCGATTTTGTGTGTACTTTTTTACGCAATGTATCTTTATCAACCAAATTAATTTTATAATGTAGTAAATCCAACCCCTAATCAAATGTTGAAAAAAATTTAGAAAAAAGTTAAAAAATCCCGGATATATAATAATTTTTTGAATTTTCTCAATTTGCCGACGGCATTCAATAAAATTTATACAAAAAAGAAACCTTTATAAAACTCACTGTATCAAAGATAATTCGAAATGGTTTTCATATTTGAATTCTACGCAGTAATACCTTTCATTTGATACCAAACTTACCGGGAACGAAGACAAAAAAAAATTCATAATTTTCCCAAGGGATTCGTCCAGGATTTCGGCATTGAAAAGGTCCTTGCTACATTTGAAAATTAATATCTCGCCAAATACTTAACCGATTTTGGTCATTTAAAAACCAGAATAAAGCAGAGATTGGTAGCTTTCCACTACTATAACCCGGGAACCTCGAAGGTTTCATTTCTACCCACAAGATAGATTCAAGTTGCTAAATCAGTGATATTATAAAAATCTCTAAAATATTAACTTAATATATCCTGATTTGGACAAAACTTAGTACACCGCTTAAACACCGCCTTCCCCTTAAATATACATCCACACTTTGCAGATATTGTAAAATTTTCTTAACAAAATTTAACTTTTCATTTTTTCACTGGAAATTTTTGATGCAACATTTAAATTTTCAAATCTCGATGAAATTTTAACCATACCTACGTATTTACATCCCCTTTCAAATAAAGGTAATTACTCCCACGAAAATTGATTTTTTTGTTAACAAATTTAGCAAAAACCTCCAGTCAATCACAAATATCTCACATTGTGTCGTGTATTTTTTTTCAACTACTGTACTTATATCCACCCAATGTATCTCACAGTTTAGCTAATAGTATCCTTCACCACCTGCTGAAAGAATTACTAAAATATATCAATAAACGCCAAAGTTATTCGTACTCAAACATGTGCAACCCCCTATAAGGTGAGATTTGCTTACCTCATTTGAATAACCGGAACTGAAGCTATTTAGTTCAAAATGTTCACTAAATATAAACATCCAAGAACAAATGAGGTAAGAAATTATATCTATAATTCCTCCTCTATCGCTGCATACCAATAAACCTGCTTCGTTTTCATAATTTCCAATAGTAATTAGTAATAGTAGGTATCCAGTTCCTAGTGAAAGCAAGACCGAGTACACCGAAAAAACCATTTCATGTTGCTATTACTAATAAAGTATTATATATCGAGCTTTCACATGTATGGACACATTTTAGCCCTAATAGAGGAGAAAAGGGTAGAGTAATAAAAATCTCTTAAATTTCTATTATTAACAGCAATTGGCAATAAAGCAACTGAACTGGTCATTATGCAAAAGAGTCTCATATTTTGCTCTTTGGTTAGTAACTTCACAACCGCTGCACCGATTTGCATGATTTAACTTTTCAAATATATTAGGGTATTTAGTTAAACTTTTAATAGATCCCCCACAAATCAGCAATCCTTAATTCATATCAAAAGAATCACCCCCAACTGAGATAATATAATCAAATGTTGAGCAAAAGTGAAAAATCTACGATTAGTATAAAAAATTTAACCGCAGAGAAATAAGAAAAACATCCTCCACATCCCATTTACATCCTCTTTCAGATAAGGGTAGTCACCTCCGGATGGGTGAAAATTTCTTTAACAAATTTAACTTTATTAAGTTAGCAATTTTGCTATATTGCCGTTTTTGTCTGCATTTTTCGACCCAATTAACTTTTATCAACCAAATTAATTTTCCGATGTACGAAATCCATCCCCTAATAAACTCTTGAAATAATAATTTAAAAAAATTATTAACTCCAGGAGATATAATTTTTTGAACTTTCTCACTTTTCCGACGGCACCTTTTATCGGCATTTTGGTCGCCTTCCGACGCTTTTCCATCGCTAGTAACTACCCTAAATATACATTTTCGATCTGGAACATGGGGGTGATTTCTCTTCTACAATCGATTACCTATCGATTGATGTAATTTTCAACTCGCTCCGACGAAAACTTCACACCACTTAACGCAAATGATTGAAAAAAGTCCTTTTTTCCGACAAATTTGTGCAAATTTTAGCAAAATCTTCCCACCGTGTTTGCGCGAAAACTATAAGTGATGGAATGGTGTGTTGTTTGTAAAAGTTTCATAACTTTTGGAGTAGATAGTTTAAAAAAAAAGAACGGTCCATTTTGGATCAACCCGTAGAACTTGGAGGATGGCATCCCCGCTTCAATGTTTAACGAAAAAAAGTCAGCGATAAAGTTTTTTCGATTTAAACAAAAACTGCACCAATCAATTTGTGACCGGTTAACCTTTAATTTGATACCACACATCCCTTATTTCGACTTCGGGGTTAGCCATCCCCCACCCCCACCCCCCGAAAAATTACCACCAAAATTTTTTTTATCTTTTTTCCAAATTGCTTCGATCACAAAACAAATGAAAATAATTTTCTTCTTTTCAATCGCACATCCCCAACCTAAGTTATAATATTTTGAAAATCCATTTTGTAATAGATGAAAAAAGTCTGGTACAAAATCAAAAAAAAATTTTTTTATCTCACCCATTCGCAAGATGGTCCAGCATGTGGTGCGCCACAGTTTTTTGAAAAATTTCAAAAATATTCTACTACTACACTCTCGTGCAAAAATTTTCCTCTAGTACATTTTCAATTTTTTTTTCCATTTCCGAATAGATCTTACGATTCTACGTAAAATGAATACCCACATGATGGGGTTCCGACCAATACTCCCCGAGTTATAAACGAACATAGCACACCAACTCGCATTGGTCCCGCACTTTTTCAAAAACTCTCGAAAAAAATAGCCTATCTCACATGCGGTCATAACATCTACAACATCCGTAAATATGAACGGATTCCGTTTGACAGTTTTTTCTATTTTGGTCCCACCAATTGCAAAAAATTATCCTTTTTTGATCCTTTTTCAAGGACTCCATCTGCAGCGTTAATAACTTTGCCATATTCAATGGTAAAAATCCATTCAAACTCTTATCACATCCACGACATTCTCACCTATCCATAAATATCTCAAACTCATCTATCCGTCACCCCGTTCTTCCGCTATAGCCCCACAAAGGTTCAACTTTAAGGCCTCGCCTACTCGAAACAATCAACCTTATGGTAAAAAATATATACACCATTCCATCGGCAATAACCCACTTTATATTTTAGTAAAAAAAAAAAAAAAAATTTTCCCCATCCAAATATTCGATATTTCGAGAACAAATTTAAAAAATCGGGCTCCGTTACGACACAGTTTAATTCTTTCACTATCATATACCATTTACCGCATCAAAATCCATCGAACCAATTTTCTTAGACACACTGCAATAGATTTCTCTACCCGCAACCAACTCGCATTTTAAGTATTTAGACTAGCTGGTGCCCGCGCCTACGTCTGCGGCTATAGTGTAGATAGATAATAGTGTCGTTGGGCAGATGGGGGGGGGGGATGTTACTCTATTTAACAAAAAAAGAATTATGCAAATCGGTCCACACGTTCGGGAGATATGCTAAAGCACCTGAAGGTGAAAAGTTTTGTCCCGGTAGCAACAGAATCTTAATTCAAAAGAAAAAAATTTAAAAATTTGACTAAAAAAAAGTGTGGGTAGGGAGTGATTGGAGTAAGAGGAGGAAAGACCCCCCTATTTAAAAAAAAAGAATTATGCAAATCGGTCCACACGTTACGAAGTTAGACAATAGCAACTATAGATGAAAACTGTTTTCCCTAAATCAAATGTAGTATATTATACTCCAAAAAAAAATTGAATAAAAGTAAAGTGTGGTGAGGGTGGGAGGGTATACAATTGAAAGAAGGGATCATACCCTATTTAACACAAAAAGAGTTATAAAAATCGGTCCACGTATCGGTCCAATGTATCTCACAGTTTAGCTAATAGTATCCTTCACCACCTGCTGAAAGAATTACTAAAATATATCAATAAACGCCAAAGTTATTCGTACTCAAACATGTGCAACCCCCTATAAGGTGAGATTTGCTTACCTCATTTGAATAACCGGAACTGAAGCTATTTAGTTCAAAATGTTCACTAAATATAAACATCCAAGAACAAATGAGGTAAGAAATTATATCTATAATTCCTCCTCTATCGCTGCATACCAATAAACCTGCTTCGTTTTCATAATTTCCAATAGTAATTAGTAATAGTAGGTATCCAGTTCCTAGTGAAAGCAAGACCGAGTACACCGAAAAAACCATTTCATGTTGCTATTACTAATAAAGTATTATATATCGAGCTTTCACATGTATGGACACATTTTAGCCCTAATAGAGGAGAAAAGGGTAGAGTAATAAAAATCTCTTAAATTTCTATTATTAACAGCAATTGGCAATAAAGCAACTGAACTGGTCATTATGCAAAAGAGTCTCATATTTTGCTCTTTGGTTAGTAACTTCACAACCGCTGCACCGATTTGCATGATTTAACTTTTCAAATATATTAGGGTATTTAGTTAAACTTTTAATAGATCCCCCACAAATCAGCAATCCTTAATTCATATCAAAAGAATCACCCCCAACTGAGATAATATAATCAAATGTTGAGCAAAAGTGAAAAATCTACGATTAGTATAAAAAATTTAACCGCAGAGAAATAAGAAAAACATCCTCCACATCCCATTTACATCCTCTTTCAGATAAGGGTAGTCACCTCCGGATGGGTGAAAATTTCTTTAACAAATTTAACTTTATTAAGTTAGCAATTTTGCTATATTGCCGTTTTTGTCTGCATTTTTCGACCCAATTAACTTTTATCAACCAAATTAATTTTCCGATGTACGAAATCCATCCCCTAATAAACTCTTGAAATAATAATTTAAAAAAATTATTAACTCCAGGAGATATAATTTTTTGAACTTTCTCACTTTTCCGACGGCACCTTTTATCGGCATTTTGGTCGCCTTCCGACGCTTTTCCATCGCTAGTAACTACCCTAAATATACATTTTCGATCTGGAACATGGGGGTGATTTCTCTTCTACAATCGATTACCTATCGATTGATGTAATTTTCAACTCGCTCCGACGAAAACTTCACACCACTTAACGCAAATGATTGAAAAAAGTCCTTTTTTCCGACAAATTTGTGCAAATTTTAGCAAAATCTTCCCACCGTGTTTGCGCGAAAACTATAAGTGATGGAATGGTGTGTTGTTTGTAAAAGTTTCATAACTTTTGGAGTAGATAGTTTAAAAAAAAAGAACGGTCCATTTTGGATCAACCCGTAGAACTTGGAGGATGGCATCCCCGCTTCAATGTTTAACGAAAAAAAGTCAGCGATAAAGTTTTTTCGATTTAAACAAAAACTGCACCAATCAATTTGTGACCGGTTAACCTTTAATTTGATACCACACATCCCTTATTTCGACTTCGGGGTTAGCCATCCCCCACCCCCACCCCCCGAAAAATTACCACCAAAATTTTTTTTATCTTTTTTCCAAATTGCTTCGATCACAAAACAAATGAAAATAATTTTCTTCTTTTCAATCGCACATCCCCAACCTAAGTTATAATATTTTGAAAATCCATTTTGTAATAGATGAAAAAAGTCTGGTACAAAATCAAAAAAAAATTTTTTTATCTCACCCATTCGCAAGATGGTCCAGCATGTGGTGCGCCACAGTTTTTTGAAAAATTTCAAAAATATTCTACTACTACACTCTCGTGCAAAAATTTTCCTCTAGTACATTTTCAATTTTTTTTTCCATTTCCGAATAGATCTTACGATTCTACGTAAAATGAATACCCACATGATGGGGTTCCGACCAATACTCCCCGAGTTATAAACGAACATAGCACACCAACTCGCATTGGTCCCGCACTTTTTCAAAAACTCTCGAAAAAAATAGCCTATCTCACATGCGGTCATAACATCTACAACATCCGTAAATATGAACGGATTCCGTTTGACAGTTTTTTCTATTTTGGTCCCACCAATTGCAAAAAATTATCCTTTTTTGATCCTTTTTCAAGGACTCCATCTGCAGCGTTAATAACTTTGCCATATTCAATGGTAAAAATCCATTCAAACTCTTATCACATCCACGACATTCTCACCTATCCATAAATATCTCAAACTCATCTATCCGTCACCCCGTTCTTCCGCTATAGCCCCACAAAGGTTCAACTTTAAGGCCTCGCCTACTCGAAACAATCAACCTTATGGTAAAAAATATATACACCATTCCATCGGCAATAACCCACTTTATATTTTAGTAAAAAAAAAAAAAAAATTTTCCCCATCCAAATATTCGATATTTCGAGAACAAATTTAAAAAATCGGGCTCCGTTACGACACAGTTTAATTCTTTCACTATCATATACCATTTACCGCATCAAAATCCATCGAACCAATTTTCTTAGACACACTGCAATAGATTTCTCTACCCGCAACCAACTCGCATTTTAAGTATTTAGACTAGCTGGTGCCCGCGCCTACGTCTGCGGCTATAGTGTAGATAGATAATAGTGGGGGTAAGCAATACGGGGGATAATGCTCTATTTAACAAAAAAAGAATTATGCAAATCGGTCTACACGTTCGGGAGATATGCTAAAGCAACTGAAGGTGAAAAGTTTTGTCCCGGTAGCAACAGAATCTTTATTCAAAAGAAAAAAATTTAAAAATTTGACTAAAAAAAAGTGTGGGTAGGGAGTGATTGGAGTAAGAGGAGGGAAGACCCCCCCTATTTAAAAAAAAAGAATTATGCAAATCGGTCCACACGTTACGAAGTTAGACAATAGCAACTATAGATGAAAACTGTTTTCCCTAAATCAAATGTAGTATATTATACTCCAAAAAAAAATTTAATAAAAGTAAAGTGTGGTGAGGGTGGGAGGGTATACAATTGAAAGAAGGGATCATACCCTATTTAACAAAAAAAGAGTTATAAAAATCGGTCCACGGGTTATAAAATTGGACTAAAGCAACTATAGTGTGAAAAATGACGCCTTGTGAAATTAACGAATGGTATGGTGCGAGCTACTACCTTTGTATCCTCCCGCCCCTTGCGAGCTACGACCTTTGTATCCTCCCGCCTCTTGCGAGCTACGACCTTTGTATCCTCCCGCCCCTTGCGAGCTTCTACTCTTATATCCTCCCGCCCTTGCGAGCTACTACTCTTGTATCCTCCCGCCCCTTGCGAGGTAAGACCTTTGTGTCCTCCCGCCTCTAGCGAGCTTCAACCTTTATATTTTCTCGCCTCTTGCGAGCTACGACCTTTGTATCCTCCCGCCTCTTGCGAGCTAGTGCCCTTGTATCCTCCCGCCCCTTGCGAGCTACCGTCTTTGTATCTTACCGCCCCTTGCGAGCTATCGCCTTTGTAGTCTATCACCCTTTGCGAGCAAATACCCTTGTACATTACCGCCGCTTGCGAGCTAGTACCTTTGTATCCTTTGTACTTATATCCACCTGAAGTATTTCACAATTTAGCTAATGCCATTCTTAACCAACTGTTAAAAGAATTACTAAAATATATCAATAAACGCCAAAGTTATTGGTGAGGTTTGTATACCTCATTTGAATAACCGGAAGTGAAGTTATTTAGTTCAAAATGTTAACTAAATGTAAACATTTAAAAACAAATGAGGTAAGAAATTATATCTATAATTCCTCCTCTATCGCTATATACCAATAAAATTGCTTCGTTTTCATAATTTCCAATAGTAATTAGTAATAGTAGTTACCCAGTTCCTAGTGAAAGCAAGAGAGAGTACACCGAAAAAACCATTTCATGTTGCTCTTTGGTTAGTAATTTAATACCGGCTGCGCCAATTTGCATGATTTAACTTTTAAAATATATAAGGGTATTTAGTTAAACTTTTAAAACATCCCCCACAAATCAGCAATCCTTAATTCATATCAAAAGAATCACCCCCAACTGAGATAATATAATCAAATGTTGAGCAAAAGTGAAAAATCTACGATTAGTATGAAAAATTTAACCGTAGCGAAGTAAGAAAACGTCCTGCATATCCCATTTACATCCTCTTTTAGATAAGGGTAGTCACCTCCGGAAGGGTGAAAATTTCTCTAACAAATTTAACTTTATTAAATTAGCGATTTTGCAATTTTACCGTTTTGGTGTGTACTTTTTGACGCAATGTATCTTTATCAACCAAATTAATTTTATAATGTAGTAAATCCAACCCCTAATCAAATGTTGAAAAATTTTTAGAAAAAGTTAAAAACTCCCGGAGATATAATAATTTTTTGAATTTTCTCAATTTGCCGACGGCATTCAATTAAATTTATAGAAAAAAGAAACCTTTATAAAACTCACTGTATCAAAGATAATTCAAAATGGTTTTCATATTTGAATTCTACGCAGTAATACCTTTCATTTGATACCAATCTTGCCGGGAAAGAAGACAAAAAAAAATTTCATAATTTTCAAAAGGGATTCGTCCAGGATTTCGGCATTGAAAAGGTCCTTGCTACAGAGAAAAATTAATATCTCGCCAAATACCTAACCGATTTTGGTAATTTAAAAACCAGAATAAAGCAGAGATTGGTAGCTTTCCACTACTATAACCCGTGAACCTCCAAGGTTTCATTTGAACCCAGCAGATGGCTTCAAGTCGCTAAATCAGTGATATTATAAAAATCTCTAAAATGTCAACTAAATATATCTTGGTTTGGACGAAACTTAGTATAGCGCTTACACACCGCCTTCCCCTTAAATATACATCCACACTTTGCAGATATTGTAAAATTTTCTTAACAAAATTTAACTTTTCATTTTTTCACTGGAAATTTTTGATGCAACATTTAAATTTTCAAATCTCGATGAAATTTTAACCATACCTACGTATTTACATCCCCTTTCAAATAAAGGTAATTACTCCTACGAAAATTGATTTTTTTTAGCAAATTTAGCAAAAACCTCCAGTCAATCACAAATATCTCACATTGTGTCGTGTATTTTTTTTCCAACTACTGTACTTATATCCACCCAATGTATCTCACAGTTTAGCTAATAGTATCCTTCACCAACTGTTGAAAGAATTACTAAAATATATCAATAAACGCCAAAGTTATTCGTACTCAAACATGTGCAACCCCCTATAAGGTGAGATTTGCTTACCTCATTTGAATAACCGGAACTGAAGCTATTTAGTTCAAAATGTTCACTAAATATAAACATCCAAGAACAAATGAGGTAAGAAATTATATCTATAATTCCTCCTCTATCGCTGCATACCAATAAACCTGCTTCGTTTTCATAATTTCCAATAGTAATTAGTAATAGTAGGTATCCAGTTCCTAGTGAAAGCAAGACCGAGTACACCGAAAAACCATTTCATGTTGCTATTACTAATAAAGTATTATATATCAAGCTTTCACATGTATGGACACATTTTAGCCCTAATAGAGGAGAAAAGGGTAGAGTAATAAAAATCTCTTAAATTTCTATTATTAACAGCAATTGGCAATAAAGCAACTGAACTGGTCATTATGCAAAAGAGCCTCATATTTTGCTCTTTGGTTAGTAACTTCACAACCGCTGCACCGATTTGCATGATTTAACTTTTCAAATATATTAGGGTATTTAGTTAAACTTTTAAGAGATCCGCCACAAATCAGCAATCCTTAATTCATATCAAAAGAATCACCCCCAACTGAGATAATATAATCAAATGTTGAGCAAAAGTGAAAAATCTACGATTAGTATAAAAAATTTAACCGCAGAGAAATAAGAAAAACATCCTCCACATCCCATTTACATCCTCTTTCAGATAAGGGTAGTCACCTCCGGATGGGTGAAAATTTCTTTAACAAATTTAACTTTATTAAGTTAGCAATTTTGCTATATTGCCGTTTTTGTCTGCATTTTTCGACCCAATTAACCTTTATCAACCAAATTAATTTTCCGATGTAGTAAATCCATCCCCTAATCAACTGTTGAAATAATAATTTAAAAAAATTAATAACTCCAGGAGATATAATTTTTTGAACTTTCTCACTTTTCCGACGGCACCTTTTATCGGCATTTTGGTCGCCTTCCGACGCTTTTCCATCGCTAGTAACTACCCTAAATATACATTTTCGATCTGGAACATGGGGGTGATTTCTCTTCTACAATCGATTACCTATCGATTGATGTAATTTTCAACTCGCTCCGACGAAAACTTCACACCACTTAACGCAAATGATTGAAAAAAGTCCTTTTTTCCGAAAAATTTGCGCAAATTTTAGCAAAATCTTCCCACCGTGTTTGCGCGAAAACTATAAGTGATGGAATGGTGTGTTGTTTGTAAAAGTTTCATAACTTTTGGAGTAGATAGTTTTAAAAAAAAGAACGGTCCGTTTTGGATCAACCCGTAGAACTTGGAGGATGGCATCCCCGCTTCAATGTTTAACGAAAAAAAGTCAGCGATAAAGTTTTTTCGATTTAAACAAAAACTGCACCAATCAATTTGTGACCGGTTTACCTTTAATTTGATACCACACATCCCTTATTTCGACTTCGGGGTTAGCCATCCCCCACCCCCACCCCCCGAAAAATTACTACCAAAATTTTTTTTATATTTTTTCCAAATTGCTTCGATCACAAAACAAATGAAAATAATTGTCTTCTTTTCAATCGCACATCCCCACCCTAAGTTATAATTTTTTGAAAATCCATTTTGTAATAGATGAAAAAAGTCTGGTACAAAATCAAAAAAAAATTTTTTTATCTCACCCATTCGCAAGATGGTCCAGCATGTGGTGCGCCACAGTTTTTTGAAAAATTTCAAAAATATTCTACTACTACACTCTCGTGCAAAAATTTTCCTCTAGTACATTTTCAATTTTTTTTTCCATTTCCGAATAGATCTTACGATTCTACGTAAAATGAATACCCACATGATGGGGTTCCGACCAATACTCCCCGAGTTATAAACGAACATAGCACACCAACTCGCATAGGTCCCGCACTTTTTCAAAAACTCTCGAAAAAAATAGCCTATCTCACATGCGGCCATAACATCTACAGCATCCGTAAATATGAACGGATTCCGTTTGACAGTTTTTTCTATTTTGGTCCCACCAATTGCAAAAAATTATCCTTTTTTGATCCTTTTTCAAGGACTCCATCTGCAACGTTAATAACTTTGCCATATTCAATGGTAAAAATCCATTCAAACTCTTATCACATTCACGACATTCTCCCCTATCCATAAATATCTCAAACTCATCTATCCGTCACCCCGTTCTTCCGCTATAGCCCCACAACGGTTCAACTTTAAGGCCTCGCCTACTCGAAACAATCAACCTTATGGTAAAAAATATATACACCATACCATCGGCAATAACCCACTTTATATTTTAGTAAAAAAAAAAAAAAAAAATTTCCCCATCCAAATATTCGATATTTCTAGAACAAATTTAAAAAATCGGGCTCCGTTACGACACAGTTTAATTCTTTCACTATCATATACCATTTACCGCATCAAAATCCATCGAACCAATTCTCTTAGACACACTGCAATAGATTTCTCTACCCGCAACCAACTCGCATTTTAAGTATTTAGAAGACTAGCTGGTGCCCGCGCCTACGTCTGCGGCTATAGTGTAGATAGATAATAGTGTCGTTGGGCAGATGGGGGGGGGGGGATGTTACTCTATTTAACAAAAAAAGAATTATGCAAATCGGTCCACACGTTCGGGAGATATGCTAAAGCACCTGAAGGTGAAAAGTTTTGTCCCGGTAGCAACAGAATCTTAATTCAAAAGAAAAAAATTTAAAAATTTGACTAAAAAAAAGTGTGGGTAGGGAGTGATTGGAGTAAGAGGAGGAAAGACCCCCCTATTTAAAAAAAAAGAATTATGCAAATCGGTCCACACGTTACGAAGTTAGACAATAGCAACTATAGATGAAAACTGTTTTCCCTAAATCAAATGTAGTATATTATACTCCAAAAAAAAATTGAATAAAAGTAAAGTGTGGTGAGGGTGGGAGGGTATACAATTGAAAGAAGGGATCATACCCTATTTAACACAAAAAGAGTTATAAAAATCGGTCCACGGGTTATAAAATTGGGCTAAAGCAACTATAGTGTGAAAAATGACGCCTTGTGAAATTAACGAATGGTATGGTGCGAGCTACTACCTTTGTATCCTCCCGCCCCTTGCGAGCTACGACCTTTGTATCCTCCCGCCTCTTGCGAGCTACGACCTTTGTATCCTCCCGCCCCTTGCGAGCTTCTACTCTTATATTCTCCCGCCCTTGCGAGCTACTACTCTTGTATCCTCCCGCCCCTTGCGAGCTAAGACCTTTGTATCCTCCCGCCTCTAGCGAGCTTCAACCTTTGTATTCTCTCGCCTCTTGCGAGCTACGACCTTTGTATCCTCCCGCCTCTTGCGAGCTAGTGCCCTTGTATCCTCCCGCCCCTTGCGAGCTACTGTCTTTGTATCTTACCGCCCCTTGCGAGCTATCGCCTTTGTAGTCTATCACCCTTTGCGAGCAAATACCCTTGTACATTACCGCCGCTTGCGAGCTAGTACCTTTGTATCCTTTGTACTTATATCCACCTGAAGTATTTCACAATTTAGCTAATGCCATTCTTAACCAACTGTTAAAAGAATTACTAAAATATATCAATAAACGCCAAAGTTATTGGTGAGGTTTGTATACCTCATTTGAATAACCGGAAGTGAAGTTATTTAGTTCAAAATGTTAACTAAATGTAAACATTTAAAAACAAATGAGGTAAGAAATTATATCTATAATTCCTCCTCTATCGCTATATACCAATAAAATTGCTTCGTTTTCATAATTTCCAATAGTAATTAGTAATAGTAGTTACCCAGTTCCTAGTGAAAGCAAGAGAGAGTACACCGAAAAAACCATTTCATGTTGCTCTTTGGTTAGTATATAAGGGTATTTAGTTAAACTTTTAAAACATCCCCCACAAATCAGCAATCCTTAATTCATATCAAAAGAATCACCCCCAACTGAGATAATATAATCAAATGTTGAGCAAAAGTGAAAAATCTACGATTAGTATGAAAAATTTAACCGTAGCGAAGTAAAAAAACATCCTGCATATCCCATTTACATCCTCTTTTAGATAAGGGTAGTCACCTCCGGAAGGGTGAAAATTTCTTTAACAAATTTAACTTTATTAAATTAGCGATTTTGCAATTTTACCGTTTTGGTGTGTACTTTTTGACGCAATGTATCTTTATCAACCAAATTAATTTTATAATGTAGTAAATCCAACCCCTAATCAAATGTTGAAAAATTGTTAGAAAAAGTTAAAAACTCCCGGAGATATAATAATTTTTTGAATTTTCTCAATTTGCCGACGGCATTCAATTAAATTTATAGAAAAAATAAACCTTTATAAAACTCACTGTATCAAAGATAATTCAAAATGGTTTTCATATTTGAATTCTACGCAGTAATACCTTTCATTTGATACCAATCTTGCCGGGAAAGAAGACAAAAAAAAATTTCATAATTTTCAAAAGGGATTCGTCCAGGATTTCGGCATTGAAAAGGTTCTTGCTACAGAGAAAAATTAATATCTCGCCAAATATCTAACCGATTTTGGTAATTTAAAAACCAGAATAAAGCAGAGATTGGTAGCTTTCCACTACTATAACCCGTGAACCTCCAAGGTTTCATTTGAACCCAGCAGATGGCTTCAAGTCGCTAAATCAGTGATATTATAAAAATCTCTAAAATGTCAACTAAATATATCTTGGTTTGGACGAAACTTAGTATAGCGCTTACACACCGCCTTCCCCTTTAATATACATCCACACTTTGCAGATATTGTAAAATTTTCTTAACAAAATTTAACTTTTCATTTTTTCACTGGAAATTTTTGATGCAACATTTAAATTTTCAAATCTCGATGAAATTTTAACCATACCTACGTATTTACATCCCCTTTCAAATAAAGGTAATTACTCCCACGAAAATTGATTTTTTTTAGCAAATTTAGCAAAAACCTCCAGTCAATCACAAATATCTCACATTGTGTCGTGTATTTTTTTTCAACTACTGTACTTATATCCACCCAATGTATCTCACAGTTTAGCTAATAGTATCCTTCACCACCTGTTGAAAGAATTACTAAAATATATCAATAAACGCCAAAGTTATTCGTACTCAAACATGTGCAACCCCCTATAAGGTGAGATTTGCTTACCTCATTTGAATAACCGGAACTGAAGCTATTTAGTTCAAAATGTTCACTAAATATAAACATCCAAGAACAAATGAGGTAAGAAATTATATCTATAATTCCTCCTCTATCGCTGCATACCAATAAACCTGCTTCGTTTTCATAATTTCCAATAGTAATTAGTAATAGTAGGTATCCAGTTCCTAGTGAAAGCAAGACCGAGTACAACGAAAAAACCATTTCATGTTGCTATTACTAATAAAGTATTATATATCGAGCTTTCACATGTATGGACACATTTTAGCCCTAATAGAGGAGAAAAGGGTAGAGTAATAAAAATCTCTTAAATTTCTATTATTAACAGCAATTGGCAATAAAGCAACTGAACTGGTCATTATGCAAAATAGCCTCATATTTTGCTCTTTGGTTAGTAACTTCACAACCGCTGCACCGATTTGCATGATTTAACTTTTCAAATATATTAGGGTATTTAGTTAAACTTTTAAGAGATCCCCCACAAATCAGCAACCCTTAATTCATATCAAAAGAATCACCCCCAACTGAGATAATATAATCAAATGTTGAGCAAAAGTGAAAAATCTACGATTAGTATAAAAAATTTAACCGCAGAGAAATAAGAAAAACATCCTCCACATCCCATTTACATCCTCTTTCAGATAAGGGTAGTCACCTCCGGATGGGTGAAAATTTCTTTAACAAATTTAACTTTATTAAGTTAGCAATTTTGCTATATTGCCGTTTTTGTCTGCATTTTTCGACCCAATTAACCTTTATCAACCAAATTATTTTTTCAATGTAGTAAATCCATCCCCTAATCCAGTTTTGAAATAATAATTAAAAAAAATTAATAACTCCAGGAGATATAATTTTTTGAACTTTCTCACTTTTCCGACGGCACCTTTTATCGGCATTTTGGTCGCCTTCCGACGCTTTTCCAGCGCTAGTAACTACCCTAAATATACATTTTCGATCTGGAACATGGGGGTGATTTCTCTTCTACAATCGATTACCTATCGATTGATGTAATTTTCAACTCGCTCCGACGAAAACTTCACACCACTTAACGCAAATGATTGAAAAAAGTCCTTTTTTCCGAAAAATTTGTGCAAATTTTAGCAAAATCTTCCCACCGTGTTTGCGCGAAAACTATAAGTGATGGAATGGTGTGTTGTTTGTAAAAGTTTCATAACTTTTGGAGTAGATAGTTTTAAAAAAAAGAACGGTCCATTTTGGATCAACCCGTAGAACTTGGAGGATGGCATCCCCGCTTCAATGTTTAACGAAAA
Organism: Leptarthrus brevirostris; assembly: GCA_964036015.1. NCBI lineage: Eukaryota > Metazoa > Arthropoda > Insecta > Diptera > Asilidae > Leptarthrus > Leptarthrus brevirostris. The sequence continues at coordinate 144,444,359 of OZ038371.1, forward strand.
AAAGTCAGCGATAAAGTTTTTTCGATTTAAACAAAAACTGCACCAATCAATTTGTGACCGGTTTACCTTTAATTTGATACCACATATCCCTTATTTCGACTTCGGGGTTAGCCATCCCCCACCCCCACCCCCCGAAAAATTACTACCAAAATTTTTTTTATATTTTTTCCAAATTGCTTCGATCACAAAACAAATGAAAATAATTGTCTTCTTTTCAATCGCACATCCCCACCCTAAGTTATAATTTTTTGAAAATCCATTTTGTAATAGATGAAAAAAGTCTGGTACAAAATCAAAAAAAAATTTTTTTATCTCACCCATTCGCAAGATGGTCCAGCAGTTGGTGCGCCACAGTTTTTTGAAAAATTTCAAAAATATTCTACTACCACACTCTCGTGCAAAATTTTACCTCTAGTACATTTTCAAATTTTTTTTCCATTACCAAATAGATCTTACGATTCTACGTAAAATGAATACCCACATGATAGGGTTCCGATCAATACTCCCCGAGTTATAAACGAACATAGCACACCAACTCGCATAGGTCCTGCACTTTTTCAAAAACTCTCGAAAAAAATAGCCTATCTCACATGCGGTCATAACATCTACAACATCCGTAAATATGAACGGATTCCGTTTGACAGTTTTTTCTATTTTGGTCCCACCAATTGCAAAAAATTATCCTTTTTTGATCCTTTTTCAAGGACTCCATCTGCAACGTTAATAACTTTGCCATATTCAATGGTAAAAATCTATTCAAACTCTTATCACATCCACGACATTCTCCCCTATCCATAAATATCTCAAACTCATCTATCCGTCACCCCGTTCTACCGCTATAGCCCCACAAAGGTTCAACTTTAAGGCCTCGCCTACTCGAAACAATCAACCTTATGGTAAAAAATATATACACCATTCCATCGGCAATAACCCACTTTATATTTTAGTAAAAAAAAAAAAAAAAATTTTCCCCATCCAAAAATTCGATATTTCTAGAACAAATTTAAAAAATCGGGCTCCGTTACGACACAGTTTAATTCTTTCACTATCATATACCATTTACCGCATCAAAATCCATCGAACCAATTCTCTTAGACACACTGCAATAGATTTCTCTACCCGCAACCAACTCGCATTTTAAGTATTTAGACTAGCTGGTGCCCGCGCCTACGTCTGCGGCTATAGTGTAGATAGATAATAGTGGGGGTAAGCAATACGGGGGATAATGCTCTATTTAACAAAAAAAGAATTATGCAAATCGGTTTACACGTTCGGGAGATATGCTAAAGCACCTGAAGGTGAAAAGTTTTGTCCCGGTAGCAACAGAATCTTTATTCAAAAGAAAAAAATTTAAAAATTTGACTAAAAAAAAGTGTGGGTAGGGAGTGATTGGAGTAAGAGGAGGGAAGACCCCCCCTATTTAAAAAAAAAGAATTATGCAAATCGGTCCACACGTTACGAAGTTAGACAATAGCAACTATAGATGAAAACTGTTTTCCCTAAATCAAATGTAGTATATTATACTCCAAAAAAAAATTGAATAAAAGTAAAGTGTGGTGAGGGTGGGAGGGTATACAATTGAAAGAAGGGATCATACCCTATTTAACAAAAAAAGAGTTATAAAAATCGGTCCACGGGTTATAAAATTGGACTAAAGCAACTATAGTGTGAAAAATGACGCCTTGTGAAATTAACGAATGGTATGGTGCGAGCTACTACCTTTGTATCCTCCCGCCCCTTGCGAGCTACGACCTTTGTATCCTCCCGCCTCTTGCGAGCTACGACCTTTGTATCCTCCCGCCCCTTGCGAGCTTCTACTCTTATATCCTCCCGCCCTTGCGAGTTACTACTCTTGTATCCTCCCGCCCCTTGCGAGCTAACACCTTTGTATCCTCCTGCCTCTAGCGAGCTTCAACCTTTGTATTCTCTCGCCTCTTGCGAGCTACGACCTTTGTATCCTCCCGCCTCTTGCGAGCTAGTGCCCTTGTATCCTCCCGCCCCTTGCGAGCTACTGTCTTTGTATCTTACCGCCCCTTGCGAGCTATCGCCTTTGTAGTCTATCACCCTTTGCGAGCAAATACCCTTGTACATTACCGCCGCTTGCGAGCTAGTACCTTTGTATCCTTTGTACTTATATCCACCTGAAGTATTTCACAATTTAGCTAATGCCGATTTGCATGATTTAACTTTTAAAATATATAAGGGTATTTAGTTAAACTTTTAAAACATTCCCCACAAATCAGCAATCCTTAATTCATATCAAAAGGATCACCCCCATCTGAGATAATATAATCAAATGTTGAGCAAAAGTGAAAAATCTACGATTAGTATGAAAAATTTAACCGTAGCAAAGTAAAAAAACATCCTGCATATCCCATTTACATCCTCTTTTAGATAAGGGTAGTCACCTCCGGAAGGGTGAAAATTTCTTTAACAAATTTAACTTTATTAAATTAGCGATTTTGCAATTTTACCGTTTTGGTGTGTACTTTTTGACGCAATGTATCTTTATCAACCAAATTAATTTTATAATGTAGTAAATCCAACCCAATCAAATGTTGAAAAATTTTTAGAAAAAGTTAAAAACTCCCGGAGATATAATAATTTTTTGAATTTTCTCAATTTGCCGACGGCATTCAATTAAATTTATAGAAAAAAGAAACCTTTATAAAACTCACTGTATCAAAGATAATTCAAAATGGTTTTCATATTTGAATTCTACGCAGTAATACCTTTCATTTGATACCAATCTTGCCGGGAAAGAAGACAAAAAAAAATTTCATAATTTTCAAAAGGGATTCGTCCAGGATTTCGGCATTGAAAAGGTCCTTGCTACAGAGAAAAATTAATATCTCGCCAAATACCTAACCGATTTTGTTAATTTAAAAACCAGAATAAAGCAGAGATTGGTAGCTTTCCACTACTATAACCCGTGAACCTCCAAGGTTTCATTTGAACCCAGCAGATGGCTTCAAGTCGCTAAATCAGTGATATTATAAAAATCTCTAAAATGTCAACTAAATATATCTTGGTTTGGACGAAACTTAGTATAGCGCTTACACACCGCCTTCCCCTTAAATATACATCCACACTTTGCAGATATTGTAAAATTTTCTTAACAAAATTTAACTTTTCATTTTTTCACTGGAAATTTTTGATGCAACATTTAAATTTTCAAATCTCGATGAAATTTTAACCATACCTACGTATTTACATCCCCTTTCAAATAAAGGTAATTACTCCCACGAAAATTGATTTTTTTTTAGCAAATTTAGCAAAAACCTCCAGTCAATCACAAATATCTCACATTGTGTCGTGTATTTTTTTTCAACTACTGTACTTATATCCACCCAATGTATCTCACAGTTTAGCTAATAGTATCCTTCACCACCTGTTGAAAGAATTACTAAAATATATCAATAAACGCCAAAGTTATTCGTACTCAAACATGTGCAACCCCCTATAAGGTGAGATTTGCTTACCTCATTTGAATAACCGGAACTGAAGCTATTTAGTTCAAAATGTTCACTAAATATAAACATCCAAGAACAAATGAGGTAAGAAATTATATCTATAATTCCTCCTCTATCGCTGCATACCAATAAACCTGCTTCGTTTTCATAATTTCCAATAGTAATTAGTAATAGTAGGTATCCAGTTCCTAGTGAAAGCAAGACCGAGTACACCGAAAAAACCATTTCATGTTGCTATTACTAATAAAGTATTATATATCGAGCTTTCACATGTATGGACACATTTTAGCCCTAATAGAGGAGAAAAGGGTAGAGTAATAAAAATCTCTTAAATTTCTATTATTAACAGCAATTGGCAATAAAGCAACTGAACTGGTCATTATGCAAAAGAGCCTCATATTTTGCTCTTTGGTTAGTAACTTCACAACCGCTGCACCGATTTGCATGATTTAACTTTTAAAATATATAAGGGTATTTAGTTAAACTTTTAAAACATTCCCCACAAATCAGCAATCCTTAATTCATATCAAAAGAATCACCCCCAACTGAGATAATATAATCAAATGTTGAGCAAAAGTGAAAAATCTACGATTAGTATAAAAAATTTAACCGCAGAGAAATAAGAAAAACATCCTCCACATCCCATTTACATCCTCTTTCAGATAAGGGTAGTCACCTCCGGATGGGTAAAAATTTCTTTAACAAATTTAACTTTATTAAGTTAGCAATTTTGCTATATTGCCGTTTTTGTCTGCATTTTTCGACCCAATTAACCTTTATCAACCAAATTAATTTTCCGATGTAGTAAATCCATCCCCTAATCAACTGTTGAAATAATAATTTAAAAAAATTAATAACTCCAGGAGATATAATTTTTTGAACTTTCTCACTTTTCCGACGGCACCTTTTATCGGCATTTTGGTCGCCTTCCGACGCTTTTCCATCGCTAGTAACTACCCTAAATATACATTTTCGATCTGGAACATGGGGGTGATTTCTCTTCTACAATCGATTACCTATCGATTGATGTAATTTTCAACTCGCTCCGACGAAAACTTCACACCACTTAACGCAAATGATTGAAAAAAGTCCTTTTTTCCGACAAATTTGTGCAAATTTTAGCAAAATCTTCCCACCGTGTTTGCGCGAAAACTATAAGTGATGGAATGGTGTGTTGTTTGTAAAAGTTTCATAACTTTTGGAGTAGATAGTTTTAAAAAAAAGAACGGTCCGTTTTGGATCAACCCGTAGAACTTGGAGGATGGCATCCCCGCTTCAATGTTTAACGAAAAAAAGTCAGCGATAAAGTTTTTTCGATTTAAACAAAAACTGCACCAATCAATTTGTGACCGGTTAACCTTTAATTTGATACCACACATCCCTTATTTCGACTTCGGGGTTAGCCATCCCCCACCCCCACCCCCCGAAAAATTACCACCAAAATTTTTTTTATATTTTTTCCAAATTGCTTCGATCACAAAACAAATGAAAATAATTTTCTTCTTTTCAATCGCACATCCCCAACCTAAGTTATAATTTTTTGAAAATCCATTTTGTAATAGATGAAAAAAGTCTGGTACAAAATGAAAAAAAAATTTTTTTATCTCACCCATTCGCAAGATGGTCCAGCATGTGGTGCGCCACAGTTTTTTGAAAAATTTCAAAAATATTTTACTACTACACTCTCGTGCAAAAAATTTCCTCTAGTACATTTTCAATTTTTTTTTCCATTTCCGAATAGATCTTACGATTCTACGTAAAATGAATACCCACATGATGGGGTTCCGACCAATACTCCCCGAGTTATAAACGAACATAGCACACCAACTCGCATAGGTCCCGCACTTTTTCAAAAACTCTCGAAAAAAATAGCCTATCTCACATGCGGCCATAACATCTACAGCATCCGTAAATATGAACGCATTCCGTTTGACAGTTTTTTCTATTTTGGTCCCACCAATTGCAAAAAATTATCCTTTTTTGATCCTTTTTCAAGGACTCCATCTGCAACGTTAATAACTTTGCCATATTCAATGGTAAAAATCCATTCAAACTCTTATCACATCCACGACATTCTCCCCTATCCATAAATATCTCAAACTCATCTATCCGTCACCCCGTTCTTCCGCTATAGCCCCACAAAGGTTCAACTTTAAGGCCTCGCCTACTCGAAACAATCAACCTTATGGTAAAAAAAATATACACCATTCCATCGGCAATAACCCACTTTATATTTTAGTAAAAAAAAAAAAAAAAAATTTCCCCATCCAAATATTCGATATTTCGAGAACAAATTTAAAAAATCGGGCTCCGTTACGACACAGTTTAATTCTTTTCCTATCATATACCATTTACCGCATCAAAATCCATCGAACCAATTCTCTTAGACACACTGCAATAGATTTCTCTACCCGCAACCAACTCGCATTTTAAGTATTTAGACTAGCTGGTGCCCGCGCCTACGTCTGCGGCTATAGTGTAGATAGATAATAGTGGGGGTAAGCAATACGGGGGATAATGCTCTATTTAACAAAAAAAGAATTATGCAAATCGGTCTACACGTTCGGGAGATATGCTAAAGCAACTGAAGGTGAAAAGTTTTGTCCCGGTAGCAACAGAATCTTTATTCAAAAGAAAAAAATTTAAAAATTTGACTAAAAAAAAGTGTGGGTAGGGAGTGATTGGAGTAAGAGGAGGGAAGACCCTCCCTATTTAAAAAAAAAGAATTATGCAAATCGGTCCACACGTTACGAAGTTAGACAATAGCAACTATAGATGAAAACTGTTTTCCCTAAATCAAATGTAGTATATTATACTCCAAAAAAAATTGAATAAAAGTAAAGTGTGGTGAGGGTGGGAGGGTATACAATTGAAAGAAGGGATCATACCCTATTTAACAAAAAAAGAGTTATAAAAATCGGTCCACGGGTTATAAAATTGGACTAAAGCAACTATAGTGTGAAAAATGACGCCTTGTGAAATTAACGAATGGTATGGTGCGAGCTACTACCTTTGTATCCTCCCGCCCCTTGCGAGCTACGACCTTTGTATCCTCCCGCCTCTTGCGAGCTACGACCTTTGTATCCTCCCGCCCCTTGCGAGCTTCTACTCTTATATCCTCCCGCCCTTGCGAGTTACTACTCTTGTATCCTCCCGCCCCTTGCGAGCTAAAACCTTTGTATCCTCCCGCCTCTAGCGAGCTTCAACCTTTGTATTCTCTCGCCTCTTGCGAGCTACGACCTTTGTATCCTCCCGCCTCTTCCGAGCTAGTGCCCTTGTATCCTCCCGCCCCTTGCGAGCTACTGTCTTTGTATCTTACCGCCCCTTGCGAGCTATCGCCTTTGTAGTCTATCACCCTTTGCGAGCAAATACCCTTGTACATTACCGCCGCTTGCGAGCTAGTACCTTTGTATCCTTTGTACTTATATCCACCTGAAGTATTTCACAATTTAGCTAATGCCGATTTGCATGATTTAACTTTTAAAATATATAAGGGTATTTAGTTAAACTTTTAAAACATTCCCCACAAATCAGCAATCCTTAATTCATATCAAAAGGATCACCCCCATCTGAGATAATATAATCAAATGTTGAGCAAAAGTGAAAAATCTACGATTAGTATGAAAAATTTAACCGTAGCGAAGTAAAAAAAACATCCTGCATATCCCATTTACATCCTCTTTTAGATAAGGGTAGTCACCTCCGGAAGGGTGAAAATTTCTTTAACAAATTTAACTTTATTAAATTAGCGATTTTGCAATTTTACCGTATTGGTGTGTACTTTTTGACGCAATGTATCTTTATCAACCAAATTAATTTTATAATGTAGTAAATCCAACCCCTAATCAAATGTTGAAAAATTTTTAGAAAAAGTTAAAAACTCCCGGAGATATAATAATTTTTTGAATTTTCTCAATTTGCCGACGGCATTCAATTAAATTTATAGAAAAAAGAAACCTTTATAAAACTCACTGTATCAAAGATAATTCAAAATGGTTTTCATATTTGAATTCTACGCAGTAATACCTTTCATTTGATACCAATATTGCCGGGAAAGAAGACAAAAAAAATTTCATAATTTTCAAAAGGGATTCGTCCAGGATTTCGGCATTGAAAAGGTCCTTGCTACAGAGAAAAATTAATATCTCGCCAAATACCTAACCGATTTTGGTAATTTAAAAACCAGAATAAAGCAGAGATTGGTAGCTTTCCACTACTATAACCCGTGAACCTCCAAGGTTTCATTTGAACCCAGCAGATGGCTTCAAGTCGCTAAATCAGTGATATTATAAAAATCTCTAAAATGTCAACTAAATATATCTTGGTTTGGACGAAACTTAGTATAGCGCTTACACACCGCCTTCCCCTTAAATATACATCTACACTTTGCAGATATTGTAAAATTTTCTTAACAAAATTTAACTTTTCATTTTTTCACTGGAAATTTTTGATGCAACATTTAAATTTTCAAATCTCGATGAAATTTTAACCATACCTACGTATTTACATCCCCTTTCAAATAAAGGTAATTACTCCCACGAAAATTGATTTTTTTTAGCAAATTTAGCAAAAACCTCCAGTCAATCACAAATATCTCACATTGTGTCGTGTATTTTTTTTCAACTACTGTACTTATATCCACCCAATGTATCTCACAGTTTAGCTAATAGTATCCTTCACCACCTGTTGAAAGAATTACTAAAATATATCAATAAACGCCAAAGTTATTCGTACTCAAACATGTGCAACCCCCTATAAGGTGAGATTTGCTTACCTCATTTGAATAACCGGAACTGAAGCTATTTAGTTCAAAATGTTCACTAAATATAAACATCCAAGAACAAATGAGGTAAGAAATTATATCTATAATTCCTCCTCTATCGCTGTATACCAATAAACCTGCTTCGTTTTCATAATTTCCAATAGTAATTAGTAATAGTAGGTATCCAGTTCCTAGTGAAAGCAAGACCGAGTAAAACGAAAAAACCATTTCATGTTGCTATTACTAATAAAGTATTATATATCGAGCTTTCACATGTATGGACACATTTTAGCCCTAATAGAGGAGAAAAGGGTAGAGTAATAAAAATCTCTTAAATTTCTATTATTAACAGCAATTGGCAATAAAGCAACTGAACTGGTCATTATGCAAAAGAGCCTCATATTTTGCTCTTTGGTTAGTAACTTCACAAGCGCTGCACCGATTTGCATGATTTAACTTTTCAAATATATTAGGGTATTTAGTTAAACTTTTAAGAGATCCCCCACAAATCAGCAATCCTTAATTCATATCAAAAGAATCACCCCCAACTGAGATAATATAATCAAATGTTGAGCAAAAGTGAAAAATCTACGATTAGTATAAAAAATTTAACCGCAGAGAAATAAGAAAAACATCCTCCACATCCCATTTACATCCTCTTTCAGATAAGGGTAGTCACCTCCGGATGGGTGAAAATTTCTTTAACAAATTTAACTTTATTAAGTTAGCAATTTTGCTATATTGCCGTTTTTGTCTGCATTTTTCGACCCAATTAACCTTTATCAACCAAATTAATTTTCCGATGTAGTAAATCCATCCCCTAATCAACTGTTGAAATAATAATTTAAAAAAATTAATAACTCCAGGAGATATAATTTTTTGAACTTTCTCACTTTTCCGACGGCACCTTTTATCGGCATTTTGGTCGCCTTCCGACGCTTTTCCATCGCTAGTAACTACCCTAAATATACATTTTCGATCTGGAACATGGGGGTGATTTCTCTTCTACAATCGATTACCTATCGATTGATGTAATTTTCAACTCGCTCCGACGAAAACTTCACACCACTTAACGCAAATGATTGAAAAAAGTCCTTTTTTCCGACAAATTTGTGCAAATTTTAGCAAAATCTTCCCACCGTGTTTGCGCGAAAACTATAAGTGATGGAATGGTGTGTTGTTTGTAAAAGTTTCATAACTTTTGGAGTAGATAGTTTTAAAAAAAAGAACGGTCCATTTTGGATCAACCCGTAGAACTTGGAGGATGGCATCCCCGCTTCAATGTTTAACGAAAAAAAGTCAGCGATAAAGTTTTTTCGATTTAAACAAAAACTGCACCAATCAATTTGTGACCGGTTAACCTTTAATTTGATACCACACATCCCTTATTTCGACTTCGGGGTTAGCCATCCCCCACCCCCACCCCCCGAAAAATTACCACCAAAATTTTTTTTATATTTTTTCCAAATTGCTTCGATCACAAAACAAATGAAAATAATTTTCTTCTTTTCAATCTCACATCCCCAACCTAAGTTATAATTTTTTGAAAATCCATTTTGTAATAGATGAAAAAAGTCTGGTACGAAATGAAAAAAAAATTTTTTGATCTCACCCATTCGCAAGATGGTCCAGCATGTGGTGCGCCCCAGTTTTTTGAAAAATTTCAAAAATATTCTACTACTACACTCTCGTGCAAAATTTTACCTCTAGTACATTTTCAAATTTTTTTTCCATTTCCGAATAGATCTTACGATTCTACGTAAAATGAATACCCACATGATGGGGTTCCGACCAATACTCCCCGAGTTATAAACGAACATAGCACACCAACTCGCATAGGTCCCGCACTTTTTCAAAAACTCTCGAAAAAAATAGCCTATCTCACATGCGGTCATAACATCTACAACATCCGTAAATATGAACGGATTCCGTTTGACAGTTTTTTCTATTTTGGTCCCACCAATTGCAAAAAATTATCCTTTTTTGATCCTTTTTCAAGGACTCCATCTGCAACGTTAATAACTTTGCCATATTCAATGGTAAAAATCCATTCAAACTCTTATCACATCCACGACATTCTCCCCTATCCATAAATATCTCAAACTCATCTATCCGTCACCCCGTTCTTCCGCTATAGCCCCACAAAGGTTCAACTTTAAGGCCTCGCCTACTCGAAACAATCAACCTTATGGTAAAAAATATATACACCATTCCATCGGCAATAACCCACTTTATATTTTAGTAAAAAAAAAAAAAAAAATTTTCCCCATCCAAAAATTCGATATTTCTAGAACAAATTTAAAAAATCGGGCTCCGTTACGACACAGTTTAATTCTTTCACTATCATATACCATTTACCGCATCAAAATCCATCGAACCAATTTTCTTAGACACACTGCAATAGATTTCTCTACCCGCAACCAACTCGCATTTTAAGTATTTAGATTACTTCAAAACGAACCTTATATTGGCTGTAGTTTGTATTGCTTTTTTTTCACATCACACCAGAGATGCTCTTCGACGTGGTTACTGGTTTTGTCCATTTGGATACACTGAGAGGATATCATATGTATTCTATATATTTCTAACAGTAGCAATTCCATATCTGATGTTGTATACCTACACGATTTGCAAAAGCATTTGTATTCAAAATTACATGACTGACAAGATGCATGATTCCAGATCTTCGACCAGATACACAATTGTGTAAATTTAGAGTAATTAAATCGTTCTTCCAGCTTTTAGTTGTAGATTTTAAGAAAAAGTTTTGTGATATTTTTAGCTCCAAATGTTACCTGAATTGTTCAAATTAATATCAACATTATCTAGATTTGTAGAGATTTTTGAAATAATAACACAGTTCGTCCCGCACACCATTCTTTTGGTAAATTCGGCACAAATCAAAAATAAGATTGTTTAATCATGTATATATGTCTATGTACGCGTAACATTGAACTTTTGTTCTTGAATGTATAACGACATTGCGTTAGTAATAAGTAATCTGAATTCGTAGTCACGCAAAGGAGAGTGACGCATCACGTAATGATATCGCGTTTAGATCATATAATTTTTTTTACCTCGTACCGCATAACAGAAAGCTTTTTGTTGGTGGCACAATAGCGTACTTATTGCCCGCATTGAATATTTTTTTTTTGAGTATAAGGATTGAAATGTCTCTACTTGGTGAAGCATTCTCGAAACGATTTATAAGTCACTCGGTTGATATAGGAAGGTATCTACTATTCGACTGCTAATTTTATAATGAATATAGGCGTAGTAAATAATATAGGAATAATCAGTAAATGTTAATACTATCAAAAACTTAAGCTTATGGAATTATTTAGATATATTCGTTTAGTACAAATTGAATTGTTTAGACATCTAAGAAAAACAAAGGAAATTTTATGATAAAAATGAATTATATGGGCTAAAGTTAATTTTTTTTATTTCAGGAACCCTTCGTGAAGCTTCTTGTCATCCTTGCTTTCCTCATCCCTTCTCCCGCTATCCTAATGCTTTTGAGTTAATTTTTTTTGTTTCAGCACCCTTTGCAGGTTGGGCCTACACCTTAGCCAGGTGTAGGTATAGTGGTGGGTTAGAGACTGAACCATCGCATAAGGGGGTAGTTTTTTTTCTTGTTTTTGTCAAATTCAAGATGGTTCAGTACGGCTAAGGGTAATAGGTGACACCAGACCTGTTGCTCTTCCTTCTGTTGTCTGTTTCTGTGTTTTTTTTATCCTTCGTGGCAGACCTGAGAGAAGGAGTCCACAACCTTCTCTCGCCACGGGCACGCGAAATTCTGTTGTAAACGTGTGAATCGGATGTTCAAGGACTCACACCCCATACCGGCGAGCTAGGACGTGCTGCCAGCTAGCGCGTGCCACTTGAACATCCTGCGGCAACTTCACGTTGCTCATCCGCACACACATACATTACATAACAATCCTATACATAACCTCGGAGACATACATACCGATACATACATACGGAGACGGAGTTGGATCAATACGTTGAGCGGCAAGACCAACATGCCATGGGTCCCACGTTCGAGACCAGATGACCCTGTGAGCTTCTATTAAGAAATTAAAAATAATCCACTCCGTCTCTGGGCTGTTGTCTAGCTCGCAGCAATGCAAAAACAGGACTCAAGTTTCCTCACTTCCCTTAACCTATATCCCTCCCGGCCAAAACCATGCTAACGCATCAAAAGGGTTGTCCCCTAGGATTTGGCCACATCGTATAAGAAAATAACCTCAAATATCTCAAAATCTTGACCTGATGGCCCAATTCTTACCTCGCATTCGGATTCCAAGGAGCAAATTACTTCGAAAATGACCCCCAGCTGCCCAGGTACAATCATGACCCCATTTTTTGTAGACCAGTGTACCTTTTTTTACAGTGGTATAATTTATTTTACGCAACAAATAATGCAAATTTATTATATTATGTTTTAAATTAATTTGACAGAAATTTAAAAAAATTTAAAAAAAAGAAGATATTTATTGTAGACCATGTTATCGCCATATTTGTTGGACCGTGCCACAAGTCGTGGCTTGCGGTGACCACCATAACATTTTCTTGGTTTATATAAAATCAACAAAATAAAAAAAATCATGAGTTAAATGGTTAATCAAGTGCCTGATCGAAACTTTCTTTTGTAAATAAATAAAATGATAATTTACTTACGAAGTTTCAAGGAAGAAATCGCTCCTTTATTGTAAGTAAAGACATAACATAATAACTTTGTATTATTTGTTTCATAAAATAAATTAAACTACTGTCAAAATAAAATATAGATTTAAAGTCAGATTTTAATTTCTGTTTTCTCATAAATTTTTTTTAACCCGGCTGATGACAGTTTCTGTTCCTTTTTGATAGATTTGATCTGAGACATCTAGGATTTTAAGGCATATTAGTACTTTTATCTTCTATTAGATCAAGTTTTTAAATTGTACATAGCTTGGTGAAATTGCACTTAAAGGGCATATTTAACTTATTCCTCTATTAAGTCCTGGACGCGTAAGCCGTTCAATTTCTGGCCCAAATTTAGATACACAATCATACTTTATTTTAAAGTAGGATGTGTTAAGTGAGGGAAAGAGGGAAATTCTGACACCAACTGTAAGGCACTTGTTTTCACTTTTACAAATGTACAATCTTTATTCAATTATGGTTGATTTGCTTTACAATTTCTTTTATAACTTTCTTTACAGTGCAAGGTTTTATTTTACTTAACTATTTCTATTAATCGTTCTCCTCGACTTTCGTAAATTGGATTCATTCGTACTTATCAGATCACACTTAGCGCGTTTCTTTCGGAATACCACAGTGCTCCCACCCCGAGCCATTGATTTTAAACATTTACATCAACCGTATACCTTATTCACTCAAATATTCTTTCTTATTCTAATGACACAAATATATGCCGATTGCCTCCTTTTACATCCTGTCGACAAGTACACATCTATGTCTTTCTCTTGAAAGGTTTCACTTTGACTTCACCATAGATGGCTGTACTAGACTTATAAAGACTAAAGATAATGCTTAATTCCCATTTCTCTTTCATAAATCATTTTAATGATATAGACGTAGTATTTACCGACGCACTTGCTGCTGAACACTTATTGAATCTAGCGCACGGGTTCTCGGGTGGTCCCGATGATACTATGTTATTTTTTCAATATCTTGCGTTCTGGCCGTTTTCCTGAGCTTTTAGAGACTTTTGTGTTAATTTATCTACAATAAAAGGCACTAAGTCCGAAGCTTTTAATTATCGACTGTTTGCTAGCCTGTGCTGCGAAGGTTTTCGAGACCCTCGTCAGCGACGTATTTCGATTTCACTGGAGGTCTTTTTTGGGATCTTTGCAGCACGGCTTCCTAAAGGGAAAGTCGACAAGCACCAACCTTTAGGAATTTCTTAAATATTCTTTGCCGAACATTGAACCGGAAATCATGGTCTATAGGCTGTCTTGTCACATTAACACCCATTGTGTGTGCCGTCACTGTTAGTACTGAAGGAGGTCCAAAGTCACCGTCCACGTGGGATGGCTTATAACAAGCTCCTGTAACTTTTTTATGGAACTGGCTAATTTTTGTCGGGCGGAGAGGCAGTAGCTCCTTTAATCGAATTCTTTTAATCCGGGGTGTTAGGCGTTCCCGTATCTAATGGATAGTTTGCAGCCAGGGGTAGCCGGCTGTATTTTAACGGAGCCTCCTGGATCCCTGTCCACCTCAAGGAGTGTACCATGGACCCTGGGATCGGAAGCTACCCGCTGTCAAGGAATTCCAATTCACGAATTAAGTGGGATACCTTCATCGGGCTCTGCTCGCTCCAATACTCCTCATGAGAGCGCGGTGGTTCCCACTAAAGAGCCCTGTATACTTTTTCGAGGAAGAGAATGCTGACTCCTAGGTCTCCAAATCCTAATGCAGCCACTCGGTTCTTTAAATGACTGCAAAACCTGCACGTGGTATCGTGTCCTTGGTTACCACACCTTCACTTATTCTTACCAATGCACCTCTCGAAATAAGTCAGTTCAATGTAACGACCTCCAATCGGAGTGTTAGCGCCCTGAATCGGAAGCTACCCGCTGTCAAGGAAGTCCAATCCACGAATTAAGTGGAATACTTTCTGCGGGCTCTGCTCGCTCCAGCACGGTGGTAGCACTAATACACGGGCGCCCAAACATACCAATGGGTAGCGAGATATGGTTATACATCGACAGCCAAGCAGTTATCAAGGCGCTGGACTCAAACTTAGTCAGGTCACGGCTGGTCGGCAGGTGTCTGGCTGGTCTCCGGACGTTAGGGGCGAGACACAGGACAACTCTCTGCTGGGTCCCTGGTCACAGTGGTGTTCAAGGAAATGAGGCAGCTGATGAGCTGGCAAATGAGCGATCACAATTGGATGATTTCTCTATTGACAGATCGATCGGCTGGCCACTAGAATCAGTAAAGAGAGACATTTACCTTAAGGCTATTCAGTTCGCTAAGTAGAGATGGAGTAACTTAACCACATACAGACTATCAAGGCAGCTGTGGCCTGAATGGGATTTGAGAAAAACCGCGTTCCTGCTAAACGGAAGCCGGATAAACCCCCGAAACATTGTGGCAGTTATTACTGGCCACTGTCTTTTCGGTAGACTCGCAGAACCTCTGCGCGTTCCCACGAATGACTTCTGCCGGAGCTGTATGGACGAGGAAGAGGTGGAAAGAATTCAGCATATGCTCTGCAAATACCCGGGCCTACCTAAAAGAATGTACAATGCAATGGACGTGTACTTCTTAGGTGGCATGGGCGATATAGCTGGCATCGGGCTGAAGCAGCTCCTAAGGTTTATTAACCAGCAATCAGGCACGGTTCCACGGATGTGGTAACACAACGGACCATTTATAGGTCTATGTGAGGCTGATCGACTGTAGGGCTGATAGCCGCCACCCTAACCTAACCTATCATATGAGAGCACGGTAGTTCCCACTAAGGAGCCCTGAATACTCCCTTTTTCGAGGAACAGAATGCTGACTCCAAAGTCTCCAAATCCTAATGCAGCTGCTCGGTTCTTCAAATGACTGCAAAACCTGCATGTGGTACGTGTCCTTGGTTACCACACCCGGACTTATTTTTAACAACGCACCTCTCGGAACAACTCGGTTCAGGCCACCCTTAACCCTAAAGACTGTGCTCGCCTGACGAAATACAATCATCGACGAAGACAGCAAATCTGGTGATGTCGCGAAGGACAGTTAAGATCTATATGAAGGTTCTCTAAAAAAAACCCTGACCCGGCCGGCTGACATCAAGGCCATATGAAGTTCCTCGCCTGATCCGACCAAAGGTCTGCGGTCCTTCTCAACCAGGCGATCTCACTTTTCGTCAAAGACTGGCCAGGCAGAGAGGCAGTTCTTAAGGACCAGATCCCGAATAGGCCAAGATCTAGAACCTGGATCCCGACGGAACCTTCAAATCCTGCAAAAATTCTGCAATTCATTCAAACAGGCAATCCCGGGCTACGCACCCGAGACTGGAAGGTAGCACATGTCAGTGAGGTCAAGGGAAACTAAAGACAGGCCGTTGTGATCATAAATGAGAAATTCGTCACCTCCGCTATCCGCTACGGATGCAGATCTATGAACCAAAGGTCCATCAAAAGGATCAGAAGGCAACTATAGAGACCAGCGGTTGTTTCCGCTGTCGCTTCCCTACGCATTCCCACTCGGTTGCTCCGCTCCTTCGTCTAACATACAAAGGGCAATCCAAGAAAGGACACGTTAAGGACACTGTAGTAGTAATCCTAGAACTGCAATCCCATTCTTTATGGTTGATCTCTAGTTACGTGGCTCAAGACGCAGATGCTACCTTCAATAAAACCCTAAGGAAGCTGTTTGGGGAAGTTATAAAATAAAGGATAAGCTGTCTGGGGCAGTTCGAACGTCAATAAAAGAGGTGAGTTGCTTAGCTCCATGGGTTGGCTCTAACACAGTGCTCCCAAGCTCTGCTGAAGTGCCAATATTCTACTACTTCTTGCGTAGGACAGGCAGGTGACTAACAATCGGGTTCCCTCAGGATGTGTCATCAAAACGGCGTGTAACGTGCTAATTGGAGTGTTTACCGTGCTGGACTGCACTCGTCACTTTAGCCAACCAATCTTTTGAGTCGGAGCGTTTGTGACAAGCATGAGGACGCAAAGTCTGAAAGTCTTGTTTTTGCATTGCTACGAGCTAAACAGCAGCCCAGAGACGGAGTGGATTATTTTAATTTCTTAAAAAAAGCTCAGGGGAAGATCTGGTCTCGAACCCGGGGCCTATGGCATGGTGGTCGTGCGGCTCAACGAATTGATCCAACTCCGTCTCAAATAAACACACTACCAAAACTGCAACGTTACCTCATAGTCCATTTATTTAACACCGTTAAAGTGGACATTTATTAGTACAAATCAAGCGTTTTAACAAGGTGGCTAATTACTTTTAATTGCATGGTTTGCTATTTCTTTAGAAATTGTTGTTCTCACCTTCGTTTTTATCCTATGCATACTATGTATATTATTATACATATTTATAAATGTGGAGTTTATTGGAAATAAAATTCAATAGTGTTATATTTGCTTAATTATACTTTGCAATTGAATTGCATCAAATTGTTTGTTTTTAGTTTCATTCTTGGTAAACTAGGTGAATTGCTAAAAATGAATATTTTGGTATCAATTTCAAAAACAAATTCGTTTTAAGGTGGAGGCAAAATTAAACAAACGAATCAGATAAATGAATTGGCTGGACAGAAATATAGCAAACGAAGCCAATTTTTATTCCTAGCATAGGGGAAACAGTAACCAATTTCTGTTTGTCCTGAAAATTATCCGACTTTTATTTGAACATTGGATTTTGAGCTATCAATAATCAAAATGAAACGAACTAAATAACGTAGACGGAAAGCAGGATAAATTTACCTCGGCTCTCGTACATATGCATGTACGAAAAAAGTTGCTGTTACCAATTCTTAATTTCAAAGCGAATATATATTTATTTGAATTTATTGATGTTTTGCGTAAAAATTCAATAAATTCTATTTATATTTGGTATTTGTGCTTTTAATTTTTATTCGTTGTTTTATAAAATTCAAGTAATAAACAAAAAGAAACTAAGAAATTAATAAGATTTATTCGTTTTCTGTCGAAGAGCCAAATTGTCGTTTCTTTGAGGTTCACCTGGCTTAAGTCCCATTCATTAAAAAATAATTTGTGATGGCCAGAGCTTAAATTTTTTGCTAAAGCTCTAGACTTTACGAGAAAAGTTTTAATAGAATATAAAAAAGTTTTGAGCGGTGGAAAACAGTGTAGAAATACTACTTGTGGGAAACTCAAGTTGTTACATAAATTAGCGATACGAAAGATTTCATTAAATTAAGTTTAAGAATATTAAAAAATAGAAATTTTAAATTTTTCAGGACTTTCCTTCCCTTAGAGTTGACGGAAGTGAAGGGAAAGTTTTTCCGTAGAATAAATAAGATTCTTAACTATTTCTGAAATAAAAAACAAAATTAAAAATGGTTTGAATAGTTTTAATTATTATTCTTTGATAATTATGAAACTATTTACTACATAATAGACACATTCTACAAATTTACCTTCAGCTAGTTCAACTAATACTTGAACTTCTGTTAATATTTAATTTAACCGTTAAGAATAAATTACGGTTAAATTATATATTAACAGAAGTTCAAGTATTAGTCGAACTATTTCAATTCAAACAAAACAATAAAAGATCAAATAACTATGTTTAAGTCATACTGGTCATAAATTGACAACAATTGAAACAACTTTCAAAAAAGCTTAATTGAAAAATGCAAACTAGGGTTACTACTAATATCACAAATAAAAAATAATTAAAAATAAAAATACAAATTTTAATAAAAAAAGAAGGTAAAAACAAATGAAAAGAAATACTACAAGGAAATAAAAACAAACAAAAATTAACTCAAAAACAAAATTCCAAAAGAGTAACAAGTGTTGCATTTTTACTGTTCCTGTAAAGAAAGAAGACTAAATAAAACTATTAAGAGCAACCAGTTTAAGGCGATGGCGGAAAAAGTTGGGGAGTTATGCTCGTGAAATGGACAGATAGTGAAAAAATTTAAAAAATTATAATGGAAGGTATATTTAGGTGCTGGTTGTTATATCATAATCTGCTGATAAAAATATTGGACTTGCTTGCTTGCTGGGTCCCGGGGCACAGGGATATTCCAGGAAACTGCGTAGCGGACGAGATTGCTAGACGTGGTACCACCCTGGAGATCCAATCGGAAAGGACTACTCTTGGTTGGCCCCTGGCAACCTGTGCCATACGTCCAGACAGATCTGGCCTAAACTGGATCTTAAGCGTTCCAATTTTCTGCTTAGAATAGCTACTGGGGTAATCACAGGCTTACACGCGAAGAGACTGGAAACCATTTCACACTACTTTTGCCAGTGCCCTGCACTGGCACGCAGGCGAAAGTCCTTCTTGGGAAACTATTTCTTTAATAGTCTCTGTGATCTGGCGGCGATTGATGTTTGGCGCTTCATCGGCGGCTCCGGATGGTTCCAATGATGAGGTGGAGGGAATTCTTGGATTCCCGTGGCATCACAATGGGCCTTTTGAGGTCTAATGACTGTTATCAGTCAATATTTGAAAATGTGTTGGATCGTTAACGAATTCATCTGAAGGTGGCGTAATTTTATTAAAAAATACAATTTTGTTTTTTAGTCACCCAGTTAAATGTAGTTCTCCTAACTTAAAAAAATAATCAGTGTCATACACCACAGAAAAAAATGAGTAGATCAATGGAATCGGCTACCAGGGAGTTTCACAGCGCATGCGCAAAAATGAAGGATCTGGTAGATCTAGATGACAAAGGAAAAAAAACTTACAAGGGGGGTCTATCTCCACCCCCTCCCAGCTATTGGGGTTTCAAATTTGTTTACGATGAAATAAATTCAGTCTTACATTTTCTTTAGGTGTAGTGCTAGAGACGTTATTAATATCTTAGTTAACAGGTAACACAATGGTGCTAATGACTGTGTAATTTTTTTTACTGCTAATGGTTTTAAAAACATTGATTTTCAAACTAAAATTGTCGGGGAAAAATATAGTTTTTTTATTTCAAAGGGAAATATCTTGAAAAATTGGCCTATTATTTTTTTTAACGTTTCGGTTTAAAATATTGGTTAATGTGTTCTATTCAAATGTCCAGCTAATACCCTCCATTTTAAGCAAATTTTTTCGTTTTTCACCTACATAGGTCTACCATATCCTTCGTTTTTGCTCTTTAGAAGAAACACTGACTTTTTAACCGACTTCCCAAAAACACAGAGGTTCTAAGTTCGACGCGTATTTTTTATTTTTTTATTTATTTTTTATTTTTTATGTCTGACCGGGCATAACTTCGTAACGCGTCGACCGATTTTGATGATTCTTTTTTTGTTGGGTAGAGTATGTTCACCGATTGGTACCATGTCAAAAAAAATTTTTGGAGGGGGGGGGGGGTGGTGGTGGGGGTGAAACCTAACTTTGTAACGGGTGGTCCGATTTGGATGGTTCTTTTTTTGTTGTACAGAGTATGATCCCCCATTGCTAATAGGAGAAAAAAATTTGGCCTAGGGTAGGGGGAGTAACGAGTGGACCGATTTGGATAATTCTTTTTTTATTGGGTAGAATATGATGCTTGGTTGATACTACGAGAAAAGAAATGTTGTTGGGGTGGGGGGGGGGGGGGGGGGGGGGTGAAACCTAACTTTTTAACACGTGGACCGATTTCGATGGTTCTTTTGCTGTTGTATAAAGTGTGATCACCCATTGCTAATAGAAGAATAATTTGGCCCATGGTGGGGGGTTGGGCGAGGGGAGGAGTAGTATAACTTCGTAACGCGTGGACCGATTTGGATATTTCTTTTTCTTTTGGGTAGAGTATGCTCGCTGGTTGATACCACGAGAAAAAAAATTGTTGGTGTGATTGGGGTGTGAGAAGGGGGGTGGAACCTAACTTTGTAACGCGTGGACCGGTTTGGATGGTTCTTTTGCTGTTGTATAGTGTAATCCCCCATTGCTAATCGGAGAATAATTTGGTCCTATGGGGGTGGTGGGGGAGGGGGTGGGGTAGTAACTTCGTAATGCGTGGACCGATTTCGATGATTCCTTTTCTGTTCAGTAGAGTATGTTCCTTGATTGATACCATGAGAAAAAAAGTTTAGTGGAATGGGGGTGGGGTAGGGAGTTATAACTAACTTTTAACGCGTGGACCGATTTGGGTGGTTCTTTTCATTGCATAGAGTCGAAGACACTAAAAAGTGAAAAATAAAATAGTTTTTAAGAAAAAAGTTGAACCGACTTCACAAAAAGCGCTAAAAAGCATAAAATAATTTTTAATTTTATATCTATTACGACATTTTGAAGTCGGTGCAAATTTAACAAATAAAACAACTACAGAACCACAATTGAAAATTTACGTAATTCTACCTGAACATTTCAGCTCACGGGATCAAAAGGAAGGACGATTAAATACTTTTGTTGTAGTTGTTTGGTTTGTTAAATTTGCACCGACTTCAAAATGTCGTAAAAGATATAAAATTAAAAATTACTTTATCCTTTTTAGCGCTTTTTGTGAAGTCGGTTCAACTTTTTTTTTAAAAACTATTTTATCAAACAGGAAAAACAAATAAGGCGTATCAGATTGGATTTTGATTAAAACACCAAATTTGTACGGATTAATACAACAATTCTACGGAGGTGACGAATTTTTAAATTTGTTGTCGGCAGAAAGTGACTACATCTTCTTTCATTTTTTGACTATAGTGATTAATATTGTTGATGTTTTTTTATTGTAATTATGTGGCATATAATGTTAATAGTCATTAACTTGAGATTATGTTTATAATTGTTAGGTAGAAAAACACTTTTAAGTTAAGCGGTTTTATTTAACATTAGATGGTGTACTAAAAGCTACATAGTCTTTCGAGTCGGAGATCAAAAGCCACTTTGGGTATGTGCATTAGCGTAATACCTAAGTGATGAGGGAATTGGCTTAGACATAAATAAAACCGAGTTAACTTAGGTGGAAATCTGTACATCTGATAAAGTATTTTTCACTGTCAAAGAAAGTGATAATAAAATTCTGATTCGCATTTGAATTCAAACGGTTAAAGGTGCGGACCAGAAAGCCCCCTGGTTTTATTTAAGTTTGATCAAATCACATGATTTCGTACTATTGCATCGACCCAAAGTATATCTTGGCGCGCCGACACTAGAATACGTTTCTACTCTAGGTACGCAATTTCTTAGACACGTGAGTTAGTAGACAGTACCTACATCCCGACAAGCCTTACATTTATGACCCATAATTATCTTCCAGCTTTTAGTACATCATCTAAAGTAAAATAAAGTCGTTCTTACAAGCTTTATATTAGTTTCACCTCTCTGTCTTTTCCTTTTCTTCAAAACCCTCTTGATATGGATATCAATTGAAAGGGTTGATGAGTAGAAGGCGATAACCGACGTAACGTCATTCTAAGGCCAATAGAGTGGACGCCCCAAGGTGGTTTACAACCACCTTGACATGGGTATAAAATTAAAGGGTTTAACAAGTAAAATATTATAAACTATGTGACGTCATTCTACTTCTAATTTGACGGACGCTTCAAGGTGGCGGATGATTTTAGATTTTTAAGTAAGAACGACGCAATAAAGCTAAAGCACAGTGAAATAATTTGTAGTTTAAACACTAAAAACAATGCTTATGCTGTCATTTATCTTGGCCGTAAGCATTTGCTGTAGACCAAGTGTACTTTGCTTTAAGTTTAGTTAGCTCTTTAAAAGGATTGAAGAGCTGGACAGTATTAAATTGACTGCGAAAAGGCCTTGCATTATTGATGCTATAAACGAGACGAAACGTATAAGGATCTACCATAGTTCAGAAAATAAAAAATATCATGTTAAAATGCGTAAATAGGTACAAACTTAGAAACTTCTGTTGTGCATGCTCAGATTAAATGTGTAGGTACTAGGAACTCTACGTATAATTGGTTCTTAATTCTGCAATAGCACCAAAAAATAAAATAAAATAAAAAAAGTTTTTAGAAAAACAAGCTTTTATTGTAGTTACTTTCAAAAATTACAAAATTAAAAATGAATTTCTCGATTTACAAATACTACTTTGCTGAATATTCCCCACAATAAGGCACTATTCTCTTAGCTTTATTTACAGGTGGTTGAAACTTAGAATCAATTTTTACACCTTCAATTAACAGCGCACTTTTTTCAAACTCTTTTATGCATATTCACAACATGCTTTTATTAAATTTACTGTTAAATTAAATTATTATATTATTAAATTTACTGGTAACATCCGAGTGGGGAGGCATCTCACTGAATAAAATGGTACACAGAAGCACACCACAGGGTGGAGTTCTTTCGCCTCTTCTATTGCTTCTAGTCCTGAACGAGATACTTCTGAAGCTCCAAAAGGAGAGCATAAACTATTTTTTAAAATGCACAAAATATTCACATGACCCGAGCGAATTTTCAAAACAAAAATAAAAACAAACTATTTCTCAACTCGAGCAACGTTAGAAATATTAAAATTTCTTAACACGATCGGAGTTTCTTATAAAGAAAAGTTAAGCGCCATTGGCTCGTTAACAACAGCAGCACCAAAGGGTTAACTTTTCTATAGCTGCTGGACGCCTTCGCGAGAAAACGAAAACTAGATCTAACTCCAACACCGACTTCCCAAAAACAAAGAGGTTCTAAGCTCGACGCGTATTTTATTTTTTTTATTTTTTTTATGTCTTACTTCGTAACGCGTCGACCGTCGACCATGTCAAAAAAATTTTTGGTAGGGTGGGGGTGAAACCTAACTTTGTAACGCGTGTACCGATTTGGATGGTTCTTTTTTTGTTGCACAGAGTACAACAACTCGTGGTTGATACCATGGGAAACAAATTTTTGTGGTGTGGGGGTGGAACCTAACTTTGTAAGGAGTGGTCTGATTTCGATGGTTCCTTTTCTGTTGTATAGAGTGTGATCCCTTCATTGCTAATTGGAGATTAATTTGGTCTATGGTGAGGGGTGGGGTGGAGGGGGGAGTAGTCTAACTTTGGAATGCGTGGACCGATTTGGATAATTTTTTTTCTGTTGGGTAGAGTATGCTCCCTGGGAGGAGGGGAGAGTGGAACCTAACTTTGTAACGAGTGGACCGATTTGGATGGTTCTTTTGCTGTTGTATAGAGTTTGAAACTCTATTGCTAATAGGAGAATAATTTGGTCCTATGGTGGGGGTGGGGGAGGGGGAAGAGTAGTAACTTCGTAACGCGTGGACCGATTTCGATGATTCCTTTTCTGTTCGGTAGAGTATGTTCCTTTATTGCTACCATGAGAAAAAAAATTTTAGTGAAATGAGGATGTGGTAGGGGGTTAAACCTATTTGGATGGTTCTTTCTTCATTGTATAGAGTAGAAGACACTAAAAAGTGAAAAATAAAATAGTTTTTGAAAAAAAAGTTGAACCGACTTCACAAAAAGCGCTAAAAAATATAAAATAATTTTTAATTTTATATCTATTACGACATTTTGAAGTCGTGTTAAGAAATTTTAACATTTCTAACGTTGCTCGAGTTCAGAAATAGTTTGTTTTTATTTTTCTTTTGAGGGCATAAACGTTTACATCGTACGCCGACGATGTCGTTTGATTAGTGTCAGATATGTGCCTGATCACGATTAGCGAACTCACAAGGAAATATGTTATACGTACTTTAAAAACACCAAGTATGGACGGAATGCGGTTTGAACTTAGATCCCATGAAAAATACCTGGTACTTACTCTAGCCTGTAAACTGTACTGGAAGTTAAATGTTGGAGAAAGGATTGCTAAAGCGAACAAAGCTATCTAAGTATGCAAACGACTCTTAGACCAAAAGTCGGGTTTAAGTGCGTTATGTGGGGCACTGGGTTTATACGGAAATTGTGCGACCAATCCTGCTTTTGGAGTTATGGTTTGGTGACCAGCTGTAGATAACAAATCCCATCTCTCCAGACTGGAACACACACAATAACTTGTAGGGATCGGTATCACGGCGGCAATAAAATCCACGTCCTCCCATGCTCCTCATCCTATTTTGCACCTCCCTCCTAGGACATGTACGCTAATTCCACCGCAAAAAGGCTATGCTGCTTCCCCAAGACGTGGAGATACGACCACAGCATCCTGGGAGAAAGTCGTTACTGACACTGACTACATAGTACCGATTAGAGACATCAAAAAGCATTTCAGAGTACTAATATCAGACACGCTCTTCGGCGAATCTAGGGCGCAGAATCCTGTGAATGTATAGTTGGCTCTAAAACAGCATCAAGTGTGGGGCAGCAGTGTACAGCCACGAGCTAAATGTTAAATGAGCCTTCAGACTTCCCAGCGAGTGTAGCATATTTCAAGCCGAAGCTGCGGTTGCACATAAGCCGGCTGAAATGGCTCACAGTCAGCTGGCGATAGGCGCCTCGGTGAACATTTACATGGAGTGCCAAGCAGTTCTTAAAGCTCTGGGGTCCAACGATTTAAATTTTAAATGACGGTGAACTGCTACAGAGCCGTGAAAAGTCTCAGCATGAATAGAAAAGTGCAACCATGTTGGGTACTAGACCACAGGCATAGCTGGAAACGAAGTCAAGAAAGGGTCTGAATTGGAGGCTCTAGTGGGAATCCACATCCAATACAAGTCGCGCTCAAACTCATCAGCGCTGACCTGTTGGACCTGTTGGTGCAGAAAACACGGGAAGGGACCAAAACATGTAGAATTACGGAGGTCATGGGGAGTTAGTTTGGAGTGGTACGTAGTAGCCGGTTAGCCCTAATGATGCTCAGATAGAACGAAACGCGTAGGCATTTAGTTAGTAGTGCACATATTTAAAAAATTAAAGTGAAATAATAAGCAAGTGTTAACATATATTATTTTTTGTGTTTATATACATCATGAATTTGTTCTACCAAGTGCCCAGACAATATTGAGTGGATTTGAATTCATCTTGTTTTTGACCTTGGTCATATATAAGTTGCTGCGTCTTCATTCTAAATATCATATTCTTTCGAGCTGATAAGATTTTTATACGAATTAATGCAGAATTAAAGCAATCAAAGTGCTCATAATTTTTATTGTAATCATGATTTTGCTTTTTAGCCTCCAATTTTTCTTGTTCTATTCAAAGTAGAGCTTGAACTGTAGCAATATTAGAGGTTACCTACCTTTTCTATACTGAAGAAGTTGATAAGGTTAACCTATTTAACTCTGATGATAAGGAAGTGGATTGAAATGTTACCTGTTGTATTTCGGGGTAATTAACATTTATAATTTCTCGATCTATGACAAAATTGTTCGAAGAATTATAATGACTTAGGGAGAATCAGCTTCAATTGTTAAGTTTCCACTACTATCACTTTGTGAATTTGTCCTTTAGAAAAAGCAGCCTTTTAAAAAACGATGCTCTTCAGGATGATAAGCAGATTTTCAACCTCTCGCTTTACTTAGCTGTTTTTTGAACAATTTCTTCCACATTTGACTAGGTTCAGTTACTACAAAATTTTTAAATAATTTGAAAGCAATGTTCGTCTTAGTGTTAAATAAAGTCGAATTCAGTAAAAGTAAAAACAGCAACAGGAAATTATTTTAAAAGTCTATCCTTTTCCTATCGCATGGGAGCTTCGTCCTTTTCCTATCGCATGAGAGCTTAGTCAATTGTTGTAATTTTGTGGAAATATTTGCGTATTTACCCGTGTCATCGGAGCAATGTTTTAAAATCACTACGAAGTATGGGGATTTCCAAATTGCATCGGAGCCGTTGATGGGAAACATGTGTTAATAAGAAGTCCCTCTCATTCAGGATCAATATATTATAATTATAAAAATTACTTTTATATTGTGTTACAAGCATTGGCTGACGCCCACTATAGATATACAGCAGTTGATATCGGAGGCTTCGGTGTACAAAGAGATGGAGTAACTTTTCGAATTTCGAGTTTATTTAATATGATCGAATCTCGGAAATTGCAAATTACCCCAGATGAAGTCTTACCAAATTTAAGTGTAAAATTCCCTTTATTTTCATTGCGGATTGATTTTATCCCCTTACGAGATACATGTTAAAACGCTTTGCTCGAGAAAACTTGAAAAAAAAATGGAGAATCTTCAATGACAACTTATCACGAGGCAGAATAACCATTGAATGTAGCTTCGACATAGCATTCGCAGATAATTTTTTCGAAACAAATTGGAACCAGTCCAGTACGATAGATTTCGTAATAAATGTATTCCGAACCACTAACATTATCTCTCTAACCTCCAATGATATTTTTTTTTGTAATCTGTTGTAAGTAGAAAAGAGCCATGGTTCGCCGGCGGTGGAATCGAACCGGGTTGGAATGCTGCCACATTATCACTTACTCCACAGACGAATGTCTGATTACTACAAATTAATAAAACATGAAGCAGTCAATAACAAGGAAATAAAGTAACCTTAACTGATTTGTCGATAAATGAAAGCCATTAGCCAGGCAGCCATGGAGGATTTCTTGTGCCCTGCAAACAATCGAAAACAAAAATAATCTCAGATTTTTTACACCTGTCTTCAAAGTATCCAGCAAGAATAGTTTGAGTGTGGCTTAATAAGGAGGCAGAATATGAGGATTGTTCCCGGGTAGACCACTAAAAGCAAATCTCATGAATCTACGCTGGACGGCCTCGATGCGGTTAATATGGACTGTATAAAAAGGTGGCCAAACAGGACTTGCGTATTCAAGAATAGGCCTAACAGAAATACAGTAGAGAAGTTTTATGATATAAGGGCCGTCAAACTCTTTTCGCCAGCACTTAATAAAACCTAAGGACTCGTTAGCCTTTTTATAATAGAGTCTATCTACCCCTTGAAGGAAAAGTGAGTGTCAAGTATGACCTCTAAATGTTCCTTCCTTTTCAAGTACACTCACTATCCAACTTTTAGTTCTTAAGCTATCGCTGGTAAAGTTCAATATGTTTTTACTGTTTTTTTATATTCCTCCTAATCTTACAAACTGCGCTGTATGATATTTAAACTTAGATTTCATCTATAATTTAATGAATACTGAAGAGAAAATTCTTTTTCTTGGTGACATTAATTTACCCCATGTGGACTTTCACACGTCCCTGGATTGGTGCGGGCACAATGACATCTCAATTTTGAGAATTGTGAGGCTATGACCTTTTCCAGGAGCCTGCTGTTCGTGGAGTAAAACTTGATTTAGCTCAGCATATTAATTATATTGTATCTAGAGGGTGCTTAATCCTAGGCTGTTCATTCCAAGCGTAGCGAATCAGTGCAGCGTAATTTTGTTAGGTTTTCGCTAAGAGGGCTTCCTTGAGACACTCCACTTGGAACTCTCACCCTACACCGACGACCACCATTTGCTCGGTATGCAAGGTTTTCTTTGGGCAATCACAACATAGTTTCCGAAGGCTTGGTTTCTTGCACGTTACCCCCCCCCCCCTCTTAGTAAGGAATCCCTTACGGACAATTTATTCTCTGTGCTCCCGTGACTCCATGATATGCCTGCTGTTTGCTGGGTTTCCCTCCATGATTTCTATCTTTTTCTTCATTTTGCTCGTTTTTTTTTCATAGTTGGTTTGGAAGTCTCATTCCACCAATCAACTGAATAGGTAAATTTATGTCGGCTCCTACTCGTCCTGTGTTAGAAGGGAAATTCTATTACACCCTCCATGTCAAATTTGGTCGTACCGTTAAATTTTGAAAATATCTTCTGCGTAATACAACACCAATGCAGAATAGTTTACCGTCATCGGTCTTTTCTTCTTATTATAACACCGAAACTTTCGAGCGTGATATACATCGTCAGCTCTTTCAGTTATCCTCCTAACCTATTTTCCTTAAGCTTAATTCCTTCTCTGCTGAGGCTGTGTTTTAGCTTCATAAGGTATCCCCTGAGGTTTGGTATTATCAAAATAAAAACCGTTCACTTTATAGACAGCTTCTCCCCCTGAGATTGTTATGAAATTTATGGACACTTCTAAACTAAAACTAACTAAAAATTCAAGTTAATTGGTAATCGACGATCCTGATTTACTACAAGCAGACATAATTAAAACCGAAATAAATTTATCGACAACATCAAAGCAGATATACTAATAATAATGGCGGACTTAGTTCCAGTAATCCATTAGGGGAACGGGGCGGGAGAAAAACTTTACCCGATTCAATGACCTACAATTTAAGAAGAATTCCGGCAAGGCCTATTGGACTTGTAGCAGACTCGCCGGCGGTATGGTTCGAAACTTGGACCTTCTTGATGGAAGGTCAGCACGTTATCAGTAACTACATCGATGGTTTTAATAAAAGGTGGTAGTAATACTAAAATAATTTAAATAATCCTTATTTACCTGACCTATCCATTCAACAGGCAGACAAAAATCGTTGACGATACCCACCGTAATATAAAAGTCGGTTATCGATTAAATTAAATTTATTCCATCACTTTACGATAACGTTCCATTTGTCAGACAAAGTATTTTACTTTTGCGGCTAAACCTAATTTGAGTGGAAATCTGGGCAAAGAAAAGACGAACAAATTAATTTTAAATTTTTTGCACAGGTACACAATAAGGAATTCTATCATATCCTGGCGGTGACACATTTAGTAACGTAAACATAAATCCTTGGTTGGCCGATAAAACTTTTAATCGAATCTTGGAAAGTTGACAACAATTTCCTTTCTGTCGTTCATCAAAGGGATATGACAGATTATCGCCATCATACTTCCTTCGCCGAACAGTATTTAATTCAAATGACTGAATAATATAATGGTGCAAAGAATTCAGGGAAGATTGCTCCAATGATAGCAATTTTTCTTCGAAATTGGATTTATATCGATTACCGTGGGGAGGAATATAAAATGGTTTGATTTTGTGCACTCAAGCGTCACGTTGTTGGGGGTTGAATTCACTAGGATTTCACTACATTGACATTATTTGAGAATTAATTTCCAACCTCTTCTGACAATTGGATAATGACAGACACGTCTTGAATAGGAAACCTCAAGTTTTCATATGTTCAGAATCGAATCCAGATACTATTCCACTTAAAAGGGAATTGCATATCTTGGAAGACTTTCCCGGTAAAATTCCCTGCAATCGGAAACCCTAACGATATTGCAAGGAAGCCTTTTATCAGCTTCGCTTCATTTCTCAAAGAACAAGTTGACAACTGAGATGGTTAACGTTCGAATCACTTTGAATATGTGCAATTTCATTTCGAATAATTTGGTAGTTACTCGGCATACAGCAATGTGGGATGGTGGTTAAGACGTGATTAGTCTGGATCATAAAACATTAATACTTCCCGCCGCCATATATGTGGATCAACTTGAGACGTTGGCAATACTGCACCTAATTACTTACCACCGCAGGTACTTTCGCTCCCTGCGAAGAACTTTGAAAGCTTGTAATAAAATTGTCAACTTCTTTATGAAAGGAACTCTCTTCCATGTTTTCGCCGTATTAGACTAATTAACCAAAACTTCAGGTGGTAAAGGGAGGTTAAGATATTTACAAAGTACTGCCACGTGCTCGTTTAGGGCAACTCAAGCAAGGGAACATTAATAACGTCATTTTTGTTGTCATTGTATGCTTTTCTACAGAAAGTGACGTTCCGCATGATTTGATTTTATGACATTTATGTCATATACAGGGATTTCACTGTAATAAAACTTACACAGGCAGTTGTGGATGATATTACGCCATATACATGACTTTAGGCGTCTTTTCAGAATTTGGAGGCGTTTATGTCACATACTTTTCATAAGGGCTTGAACATTTTATTTTGGTAATTGAGTGATAGTACTTGAAAATGCAATTAACTTTGATAGATTGCCTTCTTTTCATGGCTTTGGTCTTCCATAAATTAGTTTCAAGTACACAACTTTGTCAAGGACAGCATAAAGAATTATAACGTGTTTTGCTAAAATACGTTAAGAATTGTTAAAAATTCAGTATAAACTTAATCACTTAAATTTTTAAGAACCAAGATTTTTTGATTGCTGGAATTGTGATTTAAAGTTATGTAATTGTAATTTTTCATTTTCTTTTAGTAAGATAACTGAGGAATACATAGAAAAATTCAAAATTCGCAGAAACTACCTAGTTATAGCGCTCCAATTAGACCCTATTTAATGTGTCGAAGCTGGTAGAGCGACTCTTTCTCGGAACCGGATGGCAGCGTTTCTCATTGTTTCTGCGATATCACTTAAAATGTTCCTTTCCCTACTTTATGTTTATCAAACATTTCATTTAGTTTTCCAATTTCAGGTTAGTATTTAGTTATAACTTTAACCAGATTTTGTATAGGAGAGGATAGATTCGCGTAATTAAAACAGGTTCACTTCACTGAAGTAATATTTTATTTGAAATTACTAAACTACAATAACAGAGCAATAAGCAAAAGTAATTAACTACATCGAGTTCCGAATTAAGACTGAAAGTTAAAAGTGAACTAGAGGAATTCAAGCTGAAGAGATGTATAATCTTGCAACGTGACTGCAAATCCATAAGAAGGGATGAAGTACAAAAATACAAGCGTTGTGTCTTTAATTTTAAAGATTTTTAAATTTGTTTATAGTTATTTGAATATGGTTATGATTATGGTTATTATAAAATAGTTTTAAAACTTGAACCTACTTCACAAAAAGCACTAAAAATCTTAAAATAATTTATCTATTGCAACATTTGGAAGTCGGTGCAAATCAAACAACTACAACAATAGTGTTTAATCGTCCTTTTTATGATCCCGTGAGGTTAAACGTTCAAGTAGTTTCATGAATTATTTATAATTATGGTTGGGTAGTTGATTTGTTTGTTTAATTTGCACCGACTTCAAAATGTCGCACGCGTTAAAAAGTTAGGTTCAACCCCCTACCCGCCCCCCCCCCCCTTTTCAACCAACTAAAATTTTTTTTTCTCGTGGTATCAATCGGGGCACATACTCTACCCAACAGACAAAGAATCATTGAAATTGGTCCAAGCGTTACGAAATTAGACTACCCCTCCACTCCCACTTCCTTCCCACACCTTAGAACCAAATTATCCTCCTATAAACAATGGGGGATCATACACTATACAACAGCAAAAGAACCATCCAAATTGGTACACGCGTTAAGAGGTTAGACTACCCCTCCCCCCTCCCCCACCCTAGACCAAATTTGTTTCTCCTATATTAGCAAGAGGGGATACTACTCTGTGCAACACCCCCACCCTCCCAAACACCACCAAAACTTTTTTTTATGTGGTACCAATCAGTGAAAATACTCTACCTAACAAAAAAAGAATCATCAAAATCAATTCATAATTGGCGGAATGATCGCGTAACAAACATAAAAAAAAACATACAGTCGAATTGAGAACCTCCTTCTTTTTTGAAGTCGGTTAAAAATACGATACGTAATACGACTCCTTGCGATTTTTTTCGTGTCATCACACTTTTTGGATACTTTTGTTTCAGTCTGCTATTAATTTTCTTTGTATGCTCGTTCACATAATAAGTCCTTCTACAGTTATATTGTAATTAAAATATCCAAATCCAAATATTTCAGCCATTTTTACTTCTATGGATCAATTACCGGCACTTTCCGAAGAGGTAAACTAATGAGAAAAGATATTAATAATAATGTAATAGTGTGGTTATGTTCAGCAATCGCATCAAATTAAGGGCATTGTTGTGATTATTTTTTGTCGTACCACGAGAGAAAGACAAGTGTTAGTTATATGACTTAATCAGATATTTATGAGGCTGATCGTCCTATTTGAAAAATTCTTTCAACCAAAATGTCGGATTTAAGCATGTGCAACAAGTGCTACATATTACACAAGGCCCTCCACCACGAAAAGATAATAAAATTACAAGCAAAATTTAAAAAATTACAAAATTTACTCTACAAGACTTTCACAAAAATCCCAACTTCACTTCCTGGTTTGACTAGGTTTCACAAAAATCTAAACTTCACTTCCTGGTTTGACTAGGCTGAAATCCACTCACTGCAGTAACTTCAACTTCAACTTTCAATTTTCTTCACATGCTAACTTATTTAGTTGAACTTTAAAGTTGCTGCATATTTTACAGTACTGATAACCAAATAACTTCGAATGCATTGTGCATTTTTATTCGCTTTATAAATTAAATGTGTACAAATGTGAGGGTTAGCGGGCTAGAAGTTCAACTGAATAAGTAAGCAGACTACCTCACGATGTATTTTTCACTGTCAGAGCAAGTGATAATCAAATTCTGATTCGCATTTTCATTCAAAAAGTAAGAGGTCAGGTCCAAGTCCCCCCTAATGTTATATAAAACTTAACATTTATATTTCACTTAAAATTTTTGTTTGGTTTTTATTTTCTTCCCATTTGTATATTTCGCACTCTTCCTAACCCTATCCCTAAGAAACCCATAAGCTATCCCCTATGTTTGGGTACATGTCTGCTTCACTGGATGAACTACGTTCGTCTCTTGCAGCGGACTCCCCATCGCATTTTCTCGGTCTGTCAAATAAGTTAATTATGCCTATCATCGACGATATTCGGCGCAATGTCCGACACGTCAAGGAGGACCTCGGATCGTGCTCTTTAGGAGTTAATAAGAACTGCGACCTTATTGGCTCTGACATCAAGAGCTTAAGATCACAAAGTTCATTCGGTTTTATTCCTATTTCATCTTATGGTGCTGCGGTTGCTATTGTCGTTGCGCCACAGATTTTAGATTCCTATTAGCTTACTCTCTGTCTCGTTGAAATAGTTTGGCCGGGCCTAAAAATTCGGCGTGTGCAGGTAGGACTGTCAACTCTGTGACTTTGAGGCCTGTTGTGCTTCCTCGCTGCATCTTTCACTCAAATATATCCCGATATCACCGTGGAGGACGCCGTATGCCATGTTTCATCACACTTTGGCATTTCGCCGGACAGTATTATTTGACGAGAGATTGACAAGTCACGCAATGACGCTGGCTTCTTCTTCGCTTCTTTTAAGATCGTCATTTCTTATTTCTGTTTAATGCTATCGGCTCCTGAGGTTTGGTTTAATGGAACCATTGTCCGAGAATTTACTCCAAGAAATCATCCTGAATCTAGACGTACTCTAAAAAAGCCTTCAGCGAGATTTCGTTTTACTACGTTAACGTAACCATCCTTCGATCTAAGACGATCAGCCTCTATATACTAAAATCTTTTTTCGTCGTGGTCTGCTTGACTGAAACCTGGCTCTGTGGAATGATTACGGGCGCTTTGCCTTTCGCCGTGATCGACATCTGTCTTCATTGAATGCCATTGTCGGCGGAGGAGTACTCTGTGCTGTTCATCGAGATATCCCAAGCTCTGCTGTTGAGTTCTCTGACTCTGATGACCTGGAATTTTTATGCGTTGTTCTGAAGTTGCCGAGCATGCATTTGTTTATTGCAACAATTTACATTCGTCCTGGAGCTTCCAGGAATACTTACGATCTTCTTGCTTCTCGCATTGACACTCTCTCTTGTGCCTTGCGCCCACAGGACAAACTGTTGCTCTTTGGATATTACAATTTTCCAACAATCATACCTTTCGATGTCGACGGATTGATCCCCTGCAACTCATCAATATCGCAGGGATCTTTACGTTTCATCGAATACCTTTCTTCTTCCGGGCTTACGCAGTGCTCCTGCGTTGCGAATGACTCTGGTAGATTCCTGGATTTGGTGTTCAGCACTGATACATTTGAAACTCTGGTCGGGCGTTAATTTGGTTCCCGAGACGTCTCAACATCCTGCTGTGGAGGTAACTAGTTGAGGTTTATTACCTCTACGGTTGACGAGGGCACGTGTTAACCTCCAGTAGTGTGAGCTCAACTTCTTATTACCTTAATGCTTGTAGGACTTCTCAATCGTTTGAGAGTTCTTAGAAAAAGTCTTCAAAAGTCTTATTTAGGTTAGTCGGCTTCCTGAACGGGTCGAATCATTTTACCTCTTTCTGCTTAGTCTTTAGCGTAACTGAAGACTCCGAGGCTGATTCGTGTTTCAAAGAGGAAGTTTTCTTCTCTTTTTCCTCTATGTTGGATGGTTCCATCCTTCCATCGAGGTCTGGAACTTAAGAAGGAAAATAAGAAATATTTATTTTTATTTTGCTTCTCTAGTAAAATAGTTTCTAATTTTTTATTTTAAAACTTTGACTTTATTTATTATTATTAATTAGTTTGTATTTGGAGGAGTGAACTAAACGTTAATATAAATTTCCAGCTCTTTTATAGCCGGAAAATATTCATTCAGTTTAATGCGTTTATGAAACTGGAGCGGTAGCAGGTGTTTTATGTGCATGGAAACTATAGCAAACTTCAGAGTTTTCCCTAAACTCACCACAATACTCCCCTACTAGTTAAACCTAGTTAAATTATAGGTTTGACGATTTTATTAAAAGTGGCAGTTGAAGGTGTTGACACTGTTTGTGGTATTTTTTCGTTGATGGAATGATGATACTGTGAGTCATGTCGCTCTACAGGTAGTAAGATGACACTGTGAGTCGTGTCCTGCCGCAGGCGGATGTTGTGACACTGCGTGTAGGAACTGCTTTCACAATTTCATCTACCTTTTCGGGGCAAACTTGAATACATGATAAAAGCACTCTGAAACTTGAAGCTAAGATGCCAAGAGCGTTTTCAACTATCCTTCTTGCACGAGAAAGTCGATGATAGAAAACGACTTTACTATCCGTCAATGTTCCACGATCTGAATATGGTTTTACAAGATATGTAGTGAGCGCCAACGTGTCATCGCCAACAATAACGCCCCAGTTGGGAAAGTCTACGCTACCGTTTTCAATAGCTTCTTTTAGTTGGGAATCTCGAAAAATAGTAGCGTCATCTATGCTGCCATTCCATCCAATATTAATGTAACGAAACCTTTATTTACTATCAACTAGGGCGAAAAGGATTACGCTGAAAAATCCTTTATAATTGTAGTGATCACTTCCGGAGTGTGGCGGGAATTTAGTGCTAATATGTTTAGCATCGATTGATCCACATCCTGGGAAATACCATCGACTTGAGAAACCATTTGCGATTTGTTTCCACTCGCTTTCGGTAGTAGGTAACTAAGGGTATCACCTTATGTATTTTATTATTTAAGATAATAACACATTATATTTACCTTTATGTAATTTTTCAAGCAAATATAAATTGCTTTTAATACGGGAACGAAAAACTAGAAATATATGATTTCGGTACTCTGTACGAGTGCTCCAAATTGTTTAAAAAATCCCCAGTTGCCAAATATCTCAAAACGATTTCCAACTTG
This sequence comes from Leptarthrus brevirostris, assembly GCA_964036015.1. NCBI lineage: Eukaryota > Metazoa > Arthropoda > Insecta > Diptera > Asilidae > Leptarthrus > Leptarthrus brevirostris. The sequence goes on from OZ038371.1 coordinate 144,480,454, forward strand.
AATTTTCTAGAGAGCGCTTCTCAGAATATTGTATCATTTTTAGAAATATGAGGGCCTATTAAAGCTAACAACTCATCAAATTTAGCTGAAGACATACGCAGATGGTTTCGAAAGGTTTTCTGATCTTCCAGTCTCACTTCTCTTAAAAATTTGTTCTTAGCCCTAACTACCCTCCGCTTTGGATCCATTTTCATACCCATAACCTCCGTTTAACACATTTTTTCTTCCACCAATTCTCAACTTCTGCTTGTAACATTTCCGCCACTATAGCAACAGCTGAGCGCACAACCTCACTGACTGATAAGTCATTGTTTTCACTGTTTTCAGTACTGGCTTTTGCTTTTGCGAAGCAGGGTTCTCAGGTCCGGCTAGAGTGGAAGATAGTATCGTGGTGGTGAAATTATAGTTCCAACATGAGAATTTTAGTATGCTTGGTAAAAAACGGCAACACCAATACAAACATGAATGAAATCCCCATATCTCGAGTGTAAAATCGTTCTACAGTGAAACCTCCCTATAGCGGACACTGTCAGTTCCTAAAAAAATTTCCGCTATCAATAGTGGAGCGCCCGGGGGTTTTGACCTCGGATCTCTCGGGGACTGAATGACGGGATTTTGTTTTTTATACTCTTAATTAAAACTTCTACCAATATTATATTGTGCAATTAATTTTTTCATTGTTTAAATAAAAAAATATGAAAAGTTAATATAGAAGCATAATAGTTTGTTTGAAATCATATTTTTTTTAGTTATACGTTAAATTTTACCTAAATAGATAAAGACGAACATCTTTC